>JAJPUD010000711.1:379310-440336 GCA_023553655.1 Myrmecobius fasciatus | reverse complement strand
TGCTTTTACTTGGTCTGAAATCAGGATTGCTACCCCTGCTTTTTTTTGTTCACCTGAAGCATAATAGATTCTTCTCCAGCCTTTTACCTTCACCCTGTATGTATCTCTATGTTTTAGATGTGTTTCTTGTATACAACATATTGTTGGATTCTGGTTTTTAATCCACTCTGCTATCTGCTTCTGCTTTAAGGGAGAGTTCATTCCATTCACATTCACAGTTAAAATAACTAATTCTATATTTCCTGTCATCTTATTTACCCTAGCTTATGCTTTTCTCTTTCTTATCCCCTTTCCCTCCTCCCTACTATTTTGCTTTTGAAAACCACTTCCCTCAAACAATCCTTCCCCTTTAGAGCCCCACCCACCCCCTTTTTCCCCCCTTTCCCTCCAGTTTCCTTATAAGTACGTCTATTATTCCCTCTGAGCCAAATCTGATGAGATGGAGATTAACCCAATTCTCATTCCCCTCCCTTTTCTCCCCTCAATCATTATAGGTTTTCTTTGCCTCTACATGTGATGTAATTTCCCTTATTTTACCTCCTTTTCCTCTTCTTCCAGTGTTATCCCTTTTCTACCTCTAATTTCTTTTTCAGTTTATCATATCATAAGATTCATAAAATCACAATAAACATATCATAATAATCATAAAATCACAGTAATCATATGATAATAATCATAAAATCACAGTAATCATATCATAATCATAATGTAATAATCAATTCATAAAATCAACCCTCATTCTATAAGTATCTATAACATAAATATAGTTCTCAAGAGTTATTTTTTCTTGTTACCTTTTTATGTTTCTCTTGTGTTCTGTGTTTGTAGATCAAATTTTTTGTTCAGTTCTGGTCTTTTCAGTAGAAATAGGTGAAATTCTCCTATATCATTGAAAGACCATCTTCTTCCCTGGAAGATAATGCTCATTCTAGCCGGGTAACTTATTCTTGGCTGTAATCCAAGTTCCTTTGCCCTTCGGAATATCTGATTCCAGGCCCTTCGATCCTTCAAAGTAGAAGCTGCTAGGTCCTGTGTGATCCTAATTGTAGCTCCCCGATATTTAAATTGTTTCTTTCTGGCTTCTTGTAATATCTTTTCCTTGGTATGATAGTTCTGGAATTTAGCCACGATATTTCTGGGGGACTTAATTTTTGGGTTTCTTTCAGGAGGTGATCGGTGGATTGTTTCAAGGAGTATTTTGCCTTCTGGGTGTAAAATATCAGGGCAGTTTTCTTTTATGATTTCCTGGAATATAGTGTCCAGGTTCTTTTTTTCATCATGGCTTTCAGGAAGCCCTATAATCCTTAGATTGTCTCTCCTAGATCTATTTTCCAGGTCAGTTGTTTTTCCTAGGAGATATTTCATGTTTTTCTCTATCTTTTCATTTTTTTGTTTTTGTTCAACTGATTCTTGAAGTCTTGATGAGTCATTAATTTCCAATTGTTCGATTCTAATTTTTAATGTCTTATTTTCTTCAGTTACTGGTTTTAGTTCCTTTTGCAATTGAGCAATTACATTTTTTTGTTCACTGCATTCTTTTTCCATTTTTTCTATTTTATTTTGCAGTGATCTCATTTCGTTTCCCCATGTTTCTTCTAACTCTCTTTTAAGAGTTTTTATGCAATCTTCAAAGAAAGCCTTGTGACATGGAGACCAATTTATGTCTCTCTTTGGGGCTTTTTCTGGAGTTGCTTTACCTTTAGGGGCCTCAGGATTTGAGGTCTGTTCTTCCCTCTCTCCATAAAAGTTGTCTATGGTGAGAGCTCTTTTTGGTTTTTTATTCATTTTTTTAAAGGTATGAGGTCTGTTTAGGGCAAAGGTGGGACAGCTGCTTTAATTTGCCCTGGGGCAGTTCTGCTGATTGAGTTATTTCAGGAACTGGGCAGTTCTGCTGATTGAATTATGTCAGGGCTGGGCAGCTCCGCTGATTGAATTATTTCTGGTGCTTATCAGACCTGTTGTTTGATTGATTGCATTAAGGTGCTGTGTAATGGCAGCTAGTTACGATGCTCATCAGGGGTTCAGTGGTTCACAATCTATCCCCCTCAAAAGGCAGACCCTCCAAACCACCTGCCCACAATCAGGACAAATTGTTCCAAGAGGCTCGCAGAAGATTCCTAGGTGTGTGAAAGGCACAACGCTCCCACTCCTGTTCTGACTCCTGTTCCAGCTCCCTGCTCCAGCTCCCTGCCCCGGTCTCCCTTGTGCTGCAGTCTGGGTTCAGTAGGCCACCCCCTGCCCCATTAAAACAGACCTGTTTTGAGGTTCTTCCAGAGTATCTTCTTCTAGAATCGTGTTGTTCTCCGGATATTGTGGATTTTTTTGCTTCAGAATCAGTCTAGAGGCTTCATATTTTGTTGGTTTGATGGGAGGTTAGAGGAGGTTACAGAGAATCCTGTCTGATCTCCGCCACCATGGCTCCACCCCCGGAAGGAAGTCCCCTCAACCCACTCATTTTGAAAATGAGGAAACTGATTCCTAGTAAAGTTGTGACTTATTACAAATATTAAATTTCCAAAATGGGAATTGGACTCAAATTCTATTATCTCAAATTCAGGAGGAAAGCTCATGCTTTGTACCACCCTTAAACACAAGTAGAAAAACACCATATACAATAACTACAACAATGTAAATGAAAAGATCACTAAAAAGAAACCAAATTCTGACCAATTGAATAATTTGAACAGATAACAAAATATAACTCTTTCTTGAGAGACTGGAAACATCTAGCACAAAATACTATCTGCATTTTCATATTTAGACATGATCCATTGGCTATCTTTGCTTAACTCTTTTTTCTCATAACAGGGAGGATTTGATTCTAGTGGGTAGGGATATAACTAAAACCAAAAACATAACAAATAAAACTTATTTTTAACAAATAATCTTATATAAAATAACATATCCCATTCTAAATGATCATAGAAGTTGTAGGGTTTGTTTGTTTTTTTTTTTTTTTTGCTTTTTTTATCATTGGCTATAACTATGATTTATTTCTTTCCAAATTTTTGTTCTGGAAAGCAATCTTCAATTATTATATTTTCCCCTAGGAAAAAAAATGTAATTTTCTGCCACCAAATGTATCCTGTGCATGTCATACCTGTAGACTGGATAGAAGCCAAATTGAATGATTAGGTGGTGGAAACCCAAGATAAAAATCAGAAATAACAGATACTACATTTTTTTTCAACATCAGCATCATTTTTATTATATCCTTACTAAGTGGAATTAGAATCTCCCCTCTAACAAAGAACAGTTAAGCAAAGGTAACCAAGCTATAGTGTCTAAGATTGACAAAATGAGTTGATATGAACAGCAAGAGATCAGGGAAAAGTAATAGGCAATGGATTGATAAGCAGACTAAAACATGCATTGAGGGGAAAAGGCTGGAAGAATTAGTACTAGAGGAGGTAAGGAAGAAGCAAAGTTAGTGTCATAGCATGAGCTTTAGACCAAGGGATTAGTCATGATAACAGTAGACTAGGAGAGGTAACAAAAATTAGGTTGGTGGTAGAAGGAATCTTTGGCACAAATGCTGAGGGAATGGAGTTCAGCCACCAGGTTGTCAGATTCTTAAATGCCAACATTGCTTGTTATTGCTTATTGTCTCCTTAGTATCCAGCCTTTCCAGCTTATTGGCTTATTTTCCAAGTCTTGCATGCTATATTCTTTCACTGAATTGTAAATAGCTTCCATTTCTATGACTATCTACTGATTTGCTTTGCCACCCTGCTCTCTGAATCTTGCCTCATACCTTGTGAGAATCTATGACCCCTTTTCCAAGGATTGGACTTTGGACCAATGATGCAGTCCAGATTGCTATGACCAATCCCTTCCCAAAAAAATTTTTTTTCATGAAATCGTTATTTTTTATCTACATGGCTAAAGGAACTGTCAGCCTAAACACTTCCTTTTTGAGGAACCTAAATCTTTGGTTTTAGTTTCATCAGTAGTAAAAACTCCCAGTATGGAAACTCCTACCACCCTTATAGATTGGCAACTTCTCTGTAATTTAGAGTCTTAAAGAATTGGATGGGGCACTGAAAGGTTAAGATTAATAAATGATTTATCCATCATATAACTAGTATGTTAAATACATAGCAGAGAGTTTGGGAGATGGACAGGGACATGGAAAAGGGAGAGGAGAGGGAAAGAGAGAGGGAGAAAAAAGAGAAGCAGAGGGAGAGGGAGAGGGAGAGCGAGACAGGTAGACAGGGAGAGAGACAGAGACAGAAACATAGAGAGAAGAGAGAGAGAGGAATTGACAAGCCCTAGGAGTTTGGGGGAATGAGGAGAGGGTAAAAGTTAACTAGTGCTTAGTGACACAGAAATATATGCTGATATATCTCCTGAGACAGGAGTTAAGGTAGTTACTGTGTAAGCATCAATAAACTGTGTCAGCATAAAGACAATTCCACATATCTAAACTCCTTGCTTATTCTGCCTACTTTATTTCTGCCCTGTAGGTGCACCTAAAAAAGATTTTATAACTCCAAATTTACAATATACTTGAAAATGTTTACATTGGATAGATATATACTTAATCTTTTTCTCCATTAAGCATATATAATGAGACCAAATGAGCCTCCAGTGGAACATCACTTTTCCTGGGGCAAATACATTTCTTTTTTTCCATTGTAAAATAAGGTTTTACATTTCAAGATAACATTTTAACCTTCATCTCAACAAGCCATCTCTATTGAATCAAATGAAATCATAAGTCATACAGAGACACCCTTCACTGATCAATGAAAATAAAAATTCACTTTTTTCTATCATCTTCATGCAGTAAGCTTAAAAAACCTTCTCTTGATCCTACCTTCCCTGCTAGCTATTGTCCTATATATGCTACTCTTCTCACATAAACTCCTTGAAATAACCATCCACTCTTCCTCCACTTCCTCTCCTTTCATGTCATTATTAATTTTTTGAAATCCGGCTTCAATTGAACTTGCTCTCTCCAGAGTTACTAGGTATCTATTAATTACTACAGATAATGTCCTTTCCTTGTCCTCATCCTTCTTGATCTCTCAGCATCTTTTAACACTGCTACCTCTTCCTAAATACTCTTTCCATTTTAGGTTTTTCAAGACATTGAATTCTCTTAGTTCTCTCATCTCTCTGACCATTCTTTCTAAGTCTCCTTTGCTATATCTTCATGTACATCAGAATAAGGAACAATGGGTGTCCCTCAAGTCTCCATTCTAGGAACTCCTCTTTTTTTCTCTTCCATACAATCTCACTGATGATCTTTTAAATTCCATGGGTTTAACTGTTATCTCTGGATAAATAGTTGCCAATCCCTTTCGTCTATGCTTTGAAGCCCAGTTCAGTATCACCACCACTGCCATTGTCATCATCATCATCATTACAAAAATACACGCACACATATCACTTTAAGGTTTATAAGGATTGTGCTTTAAAAAAAATCTAAGATGCAGTAGGCATTTCAGACTCTACATATTCAAAACAGAACTCTCATTTTCCCCAAATTCTCCTCTCTCCCAAATTTCTTTTTTTTTTCTGAGGCAATTGGGGTTAAGTGACTTGCTCAAGGTTACACAGCCAGGAACTGTTAAGTGTCTGAGGCTAGATTTGAACTCCAGTCCTCCTGACTTCAGGGCTGGTGCTCTATCCACTGCGCCACCTAGCTGCCTCTCTCCCAAATTTCTTTACTACTACTATCAAAGGCATCATAATTTCCCAGGTCACTCAGGTTCACAACCAAGGTATAAACTTGGACTCCTCATTCTCACCCATCTCCATGTATCCAAATCTTTACCATATCTTGTCATTTCTACCCTGTCAATATCTTTTGTATATATCCTCCTTTTTTACCCTCACAATCAATACTTTAGTTCAGGGCATCATTGCATCATGGCTGCATTATTAAAAAAGACTTCTAATTGAAGACCCTGTTTCAAGATTCACTCCACTTCAATTTATCCTCCAATTAGTGACCAAAACTGCCTTTTTATTCCCTAAAGCTTTATTCCCTAAACTGTGGTTTGTGACCCCATATGGGTCTCATAACTGAACATGGAAGGTCAGAAAATTATGAATCATTATCAGTAAATGTTTTGTTTGTATTCTTGTTTTATATATGTCTACTTGGAAAATGTATACTTATGTAAAAATTTTATGAGTGAAAAGGGGTCACAAATGGAAAATGTTTAAGACCTTCCCTAAAGCAAAGATCTAATTATACTACTGTCTCAAACAATAAATGCCTATTTGCCACTCTATTACATCCTGGAACAAATATAAATCATTCTGGCATTTAATATTCTTCACAATCTTGTATTTTCCCTCTTTACCAGTCTTCTTACTCTTTATTCTTATTTACACACTCTACAATGTAGGCTATGTTGACCTATTTGTTACTCCTCAAATATGACATTCAATCTCTTTTGCCTTTATACTGATCATACCTCATGAGTGAAATGTTTTCTCATTTCACCTCCACCTCTTGAGATGTCTTGGCTTCCTTCAATACTTAGTTAAATGCTACTTTCTGAAAGAGGCTTTTTATGGTTGCTCAAGCAGCTAGAGCCATCTTTTCTATGTACTATGTTGTTTTATATGTATATTTCTTTACATACTGTCTCCCTCATTAGAAAATTAGAGTATTAAGAGCACATACTGTTATTGCTCTTCTTTTTATCCCCATGTTGGTTCATAGTAAGCACTTAATACATGCTTATTGATTGATTCCCTGACCAATTACTATTATTGATTAAAGATTAAGTGGGTTGGATTAATAGCTTTAAAGAGGGTATAGTAAAAAAAAAAATAAAGTTATATAAAATGAAGTATGGTGACATACTATATATGAATGAGAAGTCAAATTCATGAATAAAGAGAATTCCAAATATGAAATCTTAAATCCAATATCATATTATTACAAAATAATAACAAAAGCTCAATTATATCATTCTCTACAGATTCAATTCCATTCTATTCAACAAGCATTTAAGTTCTTCTATGTGTCAGGCATTGTTAAAAAATAGATTTCAGATCAGTATTGATCAGAGAAATGCAAATGAAGACAACTCTGAGATACCACTACACACCTCTCAGATTGACTAAGATGCCAGGAAAAAATAATGACAAATGTTGAAGGCGATGTGGGAAAACTGGGACCCTGATACATTGTTAGTGGAAATGTGAACAGATCCAACCATTCTGGAGAGCAATTTGGAACTATGCTCAAAAAGTTATCAAACTGTGCATACCCTTTAACCCAGCAGTGTTTCTACTGGGCTTATATCCCAAAGAGATCTTAAAGGAAGGAAAGGGACCCACATGTGCAAGAATGTTTGTGGCAGCCCTTTTTGTAGTGGCTAGAAACTCCCAACTGAATGGATGCCCATCAGTTGGAGACTGGCTGAATAAATTATGTAATCTACATCCTGGGATATGAAAACCAATAGGAGAATAGTTCACAGATGAAAACATAAAGAAGTGAGTGGTGGTGGTCACCTCAGTCAGCAAAGCTATGAAGTGGTCATTGGACCTTGAGCTTTGAACCCATAAAAGAGAAGGCTCCAGTCCCTAATGTTTGTTTTGGAACTATAGGTAAAAAGTAGACTCTTAAACTTTAAAAGGATATGTCTAGAGGGCAGCTAGATGGCACAGTAAATAGAGCACTAGCCCTGAAGTCAGGAGGACCTGAATTCAAATCTGGTCTCAAACACTTAACATGTCTAGCTGTGTGATCCTGGGCAAGTCATTTAACCCCAATTGCCTTAGACATACTTTTTTTTTGCTATTTCAAATGCTGAAATCTGAGACCAAGTTTATCAGCAAAAAGGAGGAGAAACATAAGAGGATAATCTGATAAATTTGGGAGTACCAAGGAAACTAAAGAGATATGGAAGAACTAAAATGTAATGGCTATCTTCAGGACTTAGGAAAGATGTAATTGGTCTAAGTTATCCTGAGAGGACAGTTAGAAGTAAAGAATTTGGACTTCTTGTAGAAGAGATAAGTTTCTTTTCTGATAGTGTCTGTCATAACTTCTGGGGAGAAAGATAATTAAAGGATCACTTAAGTAAGACTAAAGCAATCATCAATCATTATATTATATAAATCAGCTTCAGTTACTATGCTGCCACAGCATAGTATATCCTGTGAGAAAAAGAGAATTAGATAGATATTTCCAAAGTGGTGAGAAATTTTAGTTTCAAATTCCTGGTCCATTTTTTTATGTGTACCTCACTATAGAATTTCTCTGATAGATTTGTAAAGACCTAACATGTGTTTTCTTGTGGCATGTCTTTTCAGTCTGGGTTCACATAAGGTTTTGGGTAAAGTGGAACCAGATATACTCTATCTATGATAAGATGACTATCGACAAGCATAGGTATTTGTTTCTGGGGAAATTTCATTTTGAGTATATCTTTCATAAGATTGTCCTTGATTAAGGAATCAAAGCCTTTAATAAGCAATAGGATGGGCCAGGGTCAAGAAAAAAAACTCTCAAAATTGGGTTAAATTAAGAGTTGTCATGTGAGTGACAAGTTATCAACATATTATAATGGAAAAAGCATGAGTCTTAGAGACCAGAGGACTTTCATTCAAATTTCACCTTTATTTTGTACTTTAGGCAATTCACTTCTGTTATTCAATTCCCCATTCAATTCAATGAAAATGAAAGTACTCATTTTATTAAGGGCTACAGTGAAGAAAACACTTTGTAAAACTAAAAATTCTAAGTAAAGAAAATTGATAATTTTATTTTGTTGATTTCTAGATTTAAGAAAATTGTGCCATGAAATATTAATTAAAGTTAAATTTAAAATGATGTAAATTGTTTGGGGGGAGAGCCACTTGTAAAACATTTGCAAATACTCTACTAACAGACAAAACATTTAACCACAATCTTATTTGAAAAAAAAAGTAGGGTTTGATGAAAATTAAATCTAGTAAAGAACTAGTAGTAATAGTAGTGAGAAACAGAAATAACTCCTTAAGTCAGAGTTTTGGGGAATTCACTGATGAACACTGTTTCTTTCCAGAATGTCTCAAAAGTATTAGTGCAGTTTTAAACCTCAATAATTTAAAACTACACTAAGACTTTTGGGATACCCTATATTTTCTAGATTATTTCTTCACATAGTTCACTAGCATGAAAGTCATGTCAAGGACTCAGTAGGGAAATGCACATAATTTATTCAAAATTTCTCTTAAAGGACTAAATATAGAAGTGGAAATATGTTTCTTTTTCCCTTCCCCAACTATCCCCTGATAGTGAAAACTATGAACAATGAGATGGCATGGTGATAACTAGAATCTCATACAAACCCACAATGCCTATGCAATTTTATGTCCTCCATATTTCTTTCCAGAATGAGATTAATGTACATTCTGAAATTAGTTATTGATGACATTGAACATTTCATCACCAGAATAAGAGGAATAATTGTTGACTTTGAAACTTAAAAGGACCTTGAATATAAACAAATTCAGATTGCTTTTTTTTACTAAGAAGGAAAATAAGGAATAGAACAATCAAAGCCTGAGTCATACAGGTAATAAATGGAACTATCAGAATTCAAAGTGTTTTCTCCATACTCCAGGTCCAGTGGATATTCTATTATGCCAAACTGTATTCTAAGGTTCTGGATTCCTATAACATATCATATACAAGTACTGTAGAGTCTTTCATATGAAACTTTTGAAGCCCTATTGATAACCCTGGGAGTCTTATTCTATGCTGAGATGACAATTATACCAAACCATTAAAGGAATTTACTTCCATAGGTAGTTTGTTATAAGTCCCTAACAGTAAGAGTCACTAATGTTTTAGAACCATTCTCTTGGTTTTATTGGATCAGGAATTCCTTATCATAGTTTTGTGACATACCAGGATATCTAGTAAGTAAAAGGACTATCACAGGAATCTCAAAAATCATAAGATGAAACTAATTTTTAACATGTAATTAAATAATACAAGTTATATGCATGTGTATATCTTTGCATGTTATACATATTGAAGTGAATTTGTTATTTCATCCATGTTAATTTTCCTTTCAGGGATGGTTATCAGGCCTATGATCATAGATTTGGAGCTAGAGGCTATATAAGCTTGACACTATCATTTTTCAAATAAGGTAACTGAAGACCAGAGAGGATAATTTACTTGCATGACACAGCACACTAAAAAACAAAGGCACAATTTGAACTCAGGTCATTGTTGTTTGTCCTTTGTTCTCAAAGAGGCCATAACATCAGGGAGGTGACACCATGACATGCAAAGGAATTGAATTTGAGTGAGGGAGGGCTGTGCAAGGGCACCTGCCTCACTTTCCCCTCCAGAACTAATTGGCTCCAATAGCAAGGTATAGAATAAGAGGAGTGGAGATGGCATGAAATGGGAGTCCTGCCCTTTTTAAGCTAAGGTCTCAGTTTGACTGAAGCTGCACCCATTCAGTGATTAAGGCTAAGTAGCTCTTTTCTGTGAGACAAAGAATCTCCCCTTTCATTTAGTCCAAAAAAATCCCAAATAAGTAAATGAATGAATGAATGAATCTGAGAAGGGAAGACTTCAGGGTTTCTGACCAAAGAAGAAATGATTACAATTTACATTCAATCTAAATGAATCAGGACCCAATGATCAAATGGCCACTAATGGGTCCTAGCCAAACCCCATTTTTTATTCCTCTGGTAAAAAATGAAAAGATAATGGGAGAAATTTTGAGGTCTAGAAATGTACGTTTTTATAAAAACAAATTTGACATTTGTATCAATTGCTATTCCAAATTCCTGAATGGTCTTTTATATCATTTGGAAGAAAAAAATTAAGGTTTGAAAGTAAAAGATTAGGCTTGATTGATCTTCAAGTAGGTATGTTGGTGTGCTTTTTCATTATCTAAATAATAAATTCCTCCTGATTTTAAAAGCAGTGAACAGAAAAGGAAATTTGATAAATGGATATTTAATCATAAACATCCTAAGACTCCTTGCTTGTTTTTACTAGAACATGTGTCTGTTACAGACTTAGTATTCATTTATCTTCTTTTTCAGTTTTGTTTTATTAAAAAACAGGAAAGATTTTTTCCTTATTTTAAGATTATACATAGGCCCATACTCTTAATTAAAAAATAAAAAAATAAAAAATAAAAATAAAAAATAAAATTGAATTTTCCTATGCCTTATGTTGTTTCTTATGTAGTATCAAACTAGACCAAATGAAACATTACATGAGACATTATCCTCCCTCTCCCTGACATTTTACAAGGAAAATTAGAGCTCAAATGTGTCTTATTAATGTGTATATATCATTTTATATGTATATGTGTGTGTGAATATACTATACATGTATAAATAAACACAATACATATATAATCAGACATTTTGATCTGAATTATCTGGTCTGACTTTGAGTTGATCAGATAAATCTAATAACAATAAACATTTTTAATATGTTAGATAAGTAGCTTTGTATAATAGAAAGAACCCTAACATTCAGTTTACAAGTACCTGGGATCAAATATTGCCTCTGATGTTTCCCACTTTTATGACCTTGAACAATTTATTTAACTTTCCCAGGCCTCAATTTCCTTGTAAATAAAATATGGATATTGAGCTAAACAGCTTCTAAGATGCCATCCATATTTAAATCTTAGTACTGGATATTCAGATTCTGATTAGATTCAAACAGAATGAATTTAACTGTACTCTTTGCCTTCAAGATAATAAAAGCAAGGTCAATTCAATACAGTGCAGAATTTTTCAGTATTTGACTAGCACAACTATGAGTAGACAAGGATAGAAAAGAAAGCTTTAAGCAAAGAATTATATAAAAATGAAAATGTTATAAGCATGAAAACACTGCTGCCCAGATCAGAATGTGGGCACTTATTTCTATGCCAAAATGCTGCCTGGCCACTTTTTTACCTATACAGATGGCTTCACTCTGAAGCTGCAGATGTTCAAAACTCAATAAAAATTGCTGGTTTTCTGTGTTCTGCTGGTTTCTGTGGGGAAGATTTGGCAGGGAAGAAAGAATGTTTCTACCAAGCACCTTTTAATTTAAATTCTGAAACACCAACTTATTGCTCAAATACCAGCTTTTAAAAAATATAAATGCTTAAATTTTTCAGATGAATATATTTATTTTTCTTATTCCAATGACATAATTATTTTGTTCTTATCATAACTAGTCAGGTAACAGTAATTAGCTTTTAAGGGAGAACAATGAAATAATGAGAATATTTAATAAGCATATAAAAATTTATGGTTCTATTCCCAAATTAGTTTATCCTCTAAAGTAGTAATCTTGGGAGGTTGCACACTTATGTCAGTGATGTTGCCATTGCTGAAAAACACTTTTGTACCTTTTTAACCTCTAGAAATAGTTCATAAATCAAATAAGAAAAGGTTTCATTATTTTATGTTGATATGAGCTCTGGAACTGTCTTCATTAACATGATAGTAAAGGGTCAGCCAAGAAAGAGAGAGTGATTACCTAGTTATTAAAAAGCTTAGCAACTAGTGTCAGAGTAGATAACATAGATCAATGTGAAGTTGGCAGATGGAGAGCAATAGGTAACTACTGTAACTGGCATCTTTCAAGAAGCATGTGAGTTTAAAGAGTTATTTTTGAATGAGAATAGAGAGTCCCTACTGAAAAAATGATCCAACTGCACAGGGATTAATGGAAGAACAGAACATAGCAAGGATAAATGATGGAATAAACAGTAAGGTAAACAGGTTTTATTTAAGGCAGGGGGTTAATCTCATATCTATAAACATAATTTTAAAACATTTTCATAAATATGCTTCAACTGATATTTCATTATGTTTCAATTGATTTTCTTATAATCCTTATTTTATTTCATAAATTGAAAAACATTCTGAGGAGTTCATAGGTTTCAGCATATTGTCAAATGAGTCTATAATATAAATACGGTTAAGAGAACCTAATTTAAAGCAAAAGCAGAGCTGAGAACGTTCACCAGCCTTCAATATGGAAAACCATTCCATTTAGTCCCATTGCAAATTGCTTCCTTAAAGAACTACAGCTATATAAGAGGAGATAATTATTTTGGGATAGAACATATTTAAATCTTATTGAATTAATGTTCTTTGTTCTGTGCAGGGGACAAGGAACTTTATATTGTGATACTCTAATGTTGCTAAATGTTTTGTTGATTTTATTAATATTTTAAAGTAGTTTCAATGTTCCAGGCACTGGATGTCAAGGATGTGATGGGAATTGAAACTTAGTCAGCCTAACCCAACTATATGAAAGAAATGGGAGACTTTATTGAAGGGGCAAAGTGTCTTGACATCCTCTTTAGGGAGCCTTTTAAATTTCTACAAGGCACAGCTGGGAGACTGACTTACAAAAAGGCATATGTTGATGAATCCAAAGCATGATGACCTGAGATAGTCTCACAAAAGATCTATAAACTCAAAAGTCTAATCCTACACAAGGTCTTTACAATCCTTCCAGTTGTTAGTACTCCTACTCCTTTACCTTCACAACAACAACAACAACAATAAAATTAGGTTAAATTTACTTGTTATATACAGATCTTAGTACAGTATTAAATCTTAATAATTTCAGACTATATATATATATATATATATGTATATACATATGTATATACATATATACATATATGCGATAAAAAACCCAAATTTGAAAGTTTATTTAAATTTATCAAATATTGATAGGATTTTTATTAAAATTCAACATAACCATTGTCTTGTACTACATTGCTTTAATCGATTTTTGATGTTTGTGTTAGCTTTCACTAGTTGCTACTTAGTAACTGAAAGGATTGCCTTTGTAATCCTAGCCTTAAGATCATCCAAAAAAGATTTGGATGCATACAGTTTTGACAAGTCTATAAGAAAAATTCCAGTGAGGATAGATCAGGTATCTAAAGTGATCATGTAAAAGAACATCCTCTACTTATCCACTAGTCTGAGAGAGTTTCATTCAGAATCTATTGCACATATAATGCATAAAGAATGTCCTATCTTGTTAAAATTAAAATTAATAAATTATGATTCATAAATCATTCAACTAAATAGACAAAAAATTTAAATAGTTAAACTTTGAAATAACATCTTTCTGAGTGTGTATCATTTAAGCTTTTAGAATCCTTAATATTTCAAACTGCACTAAGACTTTTGAAACATCCTATGTGTACATGGGCAAGTATATGATTTGCACAAAATAATGGCAAGTGAAATGAGAAGAACCAAGAGTACATTGTATACAATGACAGCAATACTGTTTTAAGAATGACTTTGAGGGGCAGCTAGGTGGTGTAGATGATAGAGCACCAGCCCTGAAGTCAGGAGGACCTGAGTTCAAATCTGATCTCAGACACTTAACATTCCCAAGCTGTGTGATCCTGGGCAAGTCACTTAACCCCAATTGCCTCAGCAAAAAGCAAAAAAAAAAAAAAAAAAAAAAAGAAGAAGAATGCCTTTGAGTGAATGAGTCAATCTTATCTATTATAAATATCCAAATTAATAATAAAGGATATATGAAGAAAAATTCTATTTGCATCCAGACAATAAATAAAAATATGTACAGAATAATTTTACACGCATACAATCACACACATAAACATATGTAAGGGAGAAGAAAAAAGAGAAATTTACATGAATCACTTTATTGTATATTTAAAGGAATACAAACTTATATGCAAGAGATTTGCAGTTTCGTGTTTAATCATTTTACTTATTAAACTATATTTTGGAAATGTTTGTTTTATTTCCATAAATTAAAAATAAAATAAATTTTTTAAAAAATTTAATTTAATAACTTAAAACTGGAACATCATGTATATATGTATATATAATATATGTATGTATATATATATATATAAAATATAAAATAGATATGGTTCCAAAAATAAGTATGTATGTAAATGTACAAATGTGTTTGTATGTAAGTATTTACCTGTGTAGAAATTGTATCCCCACACATATCCCATCACTAAGTGAAATGTAAGTTCCTTAATTGCAGATCTCAATACTTATTTTTTTAATTTTATCCCCAGCACCTAGTTTAGTGACCTAGACAGGGAGATATTTAATAAGTGCTTTATGATGCTGATTGAAGGAATAAATTCCTCAGGGGAATAAGTCTCAGCAGATAGCAGTTCTATTAGATAAGTGGCAGCAGCATTTCAATGGAGAAATTAATTACATCTTTGGAACTGATACTTTCAAGAATCAGTGAGGACCATTTGGTTTATGAAGGTCAGTGCTATGAGAGGTATGGCAGTCATATACCCTGAATGGGTTCTCTCTGGAGTATTTCCTTTCCCACTGAGATCTATCGGACATTGTACCCTGCTGAATATAGAAATGGATAGTGGTGGAGAATGATTCTAGTACTTAATTTTCTTTTGTTATTTGCTTTGTTATTCTGTTCTAATTATGTTTTGTTATTGGATTTATGGCTCCTACCTGGTCTGTTGGTGAATGCACTAATCTAGATAAGAGATTGAGTCATGTGTTATATAACTATGATTCTCCAAAACATCTTTTTAAATTTATTTTATTATTAATTTATGAAATAAAACAAACATTTTCATGACATAGTATAATAAAAAAGATTGCACATGAAACTGCAAATCTCCTATTCACAACTTACTATTCTTATCAAATAGGTAACAAAATTATCATGTAAGCTTTCTTTTTTTTCTCTTTTTTCTTCCCTTTTCCCTTCCCCATAAAAACAGCTATCATTAGACCAAAATGTATTTATATACAGGTTTGTGTGTGTAAAATGATTCTATACAAAGCTCTATTTATTAGTTCTTTGGCTGCAAAAAGCATCTTTCTTCATATATTCTTATAGTTCATTTTGGTATTTATGATAACCAAAATAACTTATTCTCTCAAAATCTTTCTTAAAACAATATTGCTGTTATTATATACAATGTCCTCATGGTTCTGCTCATTTTTTTGGGCAAGTCTCCACATTTTTCTAAGATCATTGATTTCATTATTTCTTAAAGCACAGTAATATTCCATCACAATCATATACGACAATTTAATCATTCTTTCACCATTTGACAGGAATTCCCTCAATTTCCCAGTTCTTTGCTGCCACAAATGCTATATTAGTATATTAAAATTGATATATTAAAATATAGATTTTCTCTTTTTGCTAATCACCTTTGGAAATTAACCAAGTAGTGGTCTCCAACATGCCCTACACAGAACCTAGGAAAAATGGAAATTTCAAGGATATATAAGGACCTGTGCTATACTTTAATGATTCAATAGCTGGCATGAAGATTTTCTCCATCATAGCAGAATAGCCCATCCACTCTCATTCTTTGCCATTCATGTCCATGCTTTTCCATAGATTTTCTACAAAGGATCTTTCCAACATGGTGAAGGAGTGCCTCTAGGTTTTTTTTTGCATTTCTAGTGTAATAATTAGCAAGCTATTGAATTATTAAATCTCTATTTTCTTTTATAAAGAAGTTGTATGTGATCTTAATATTTCCATGGAACACTTCTTGTCAGAGAAGAGATTTTGAAGGCTCATGAAAACAACCATGTACAAACTATACATATATATACATATATATGCATATATATATATATATATATGAGAAGGGGGAGAGAGAGGGAGAGAGAGGGAGAGGGAGAGGGAGAGAAGACGCTAGCAAACTTTATTAGGTTTTTTCTCCTATGAATTTGTCTCCTAGGAGACTAGAAGTCTCAGCTGCTATTCTTCCTGCTTTGAGTCTAAATGGTGTCTAATTTTCAGGATAAACAGATAAGTCTTTTTTCTTCCCTATCCTATTTTATTTAAAACTCTTTTGATGAGACTTTCAAGACACCTGGCAAAACCATTTTTAAAGTGCATTCCACGTCTGGCCAGTTCTATCCAGCTTATATTGCAAACTATAATCTAGATATCTAAATCCCACCCTTAGACATGCTCTTTGCCACATTTTTTTATCTTATGCATCAATTACCCTAAATAGCCAATAGTGAAGAAAATATAGTCTGTATCCTCCTGTGAACTTCAGTTCACAGTTTTAGACAACACCAGAATAATTGAAAATACTTTTTTTGGATTCCTTTATAATTTTATTTGTGTTCATATAAATCACCAAAAATGAGTAGTTGTCATCCACTTTGATAAATTTTAGAAAATTGTCTGTTAGGCTTTAGATAGATACCCAAGAATAAGACACTTCTCTATTATAAAAACAACAAATAGATGCATCAGAATTCATAAGCAGGGAATTCCAATACACTAGCATTAATTTCTTGTTTTTCCCCATAGTGGATAATTTCTCATCTGCAGCTTCTTTGGCTCTATTTGAACATTTTTTGTGATAAGGTGATGGTGATAGTGATGGTCATGGTGGTGGTAGTGATGATGATGATATATAGCTAGTATTCCTATGGTACTCTACAAAGTATAGTTCATGCCATGTCATTTGAACCACACAAACTCTTTGAGGTAAGCATTATTAATATACCTATTTTACAGATAAAGAAAACAAAGCCATTAGGAGTCAAGTGACCTCCTCAGGTTGAGACAACTAATAAATATCTGGGACAGAAATCCAACTCAGGTTTTCCTGACTTCAAATCCAGCACTCTGTATACTGCTCCACCTGGTTGCCCTTTCTTCGCCATCCAAACTTTTCTTTATTTCACAGCTTGCCAAGGCAAAAAACATTTACCACCTGTGTTTAATTCAGTTAGTTCCTTCATAGTAAACAGGTTTGGTTTCTTGGACTACTTCTGAAGCCTTTTCAGCATGTTAGAACTTTCCAGCACATATATATTACTAAAAGAAATAATAATAAACATTTATATAATACCTACTATGTGCCAGGTAACATAAATATTACCTCCTTTGATCCTCACAACAACCCTGGGACACAGGCACTATTAAGATTGCCAACTTTACACCTAATGAAACTGAGTCAGTTACAGATTAACAGTAACTGAAGGAGTAAGCATCTGAGGTTGGATTTGAAGTTTTCCAAGTTTACCTGCCAAGAGCTCTATCCACTGCATTACCCAGTTTCCTTTGAGAACATAGCATCATCTCCATATCACAATGACATATCAGTAGAAAGGATTATAGAGTTAGAATTGACAGAACTTTATGAGTCATCTACTAAATATCCTTATTTTTAAAAATCATTCAGAGTGGCACAGTGGATAGAGAACTGACACTGGAATCAGGAAGAGCTGAATTCACATTTGGTCTCAAATACATATTAGTTGTTTGGACCTAGGAAAGCCGTTTAACCCCAATCGGCTGCAAAAAAATAAATAAATAAAAAATAAAAAGTCATTCAGATAATAAACAGTGGGCCAGGATTTCAACCCATCTCCTCTACCTCTTAATTTAGCCTTTTTTTTCCACTGAACCTGGAGTAGAATATTTTTTCAACTAAATGTTCAATTCGCCTTTATAGTAGAAGCTTTATCATAATAATACTAATATCTCCACCTCCCTATTCTCCACCCATGTTAGCTTAGTGCTAGAAAAGGGTTTTCTCATTCTCTAAATGACAGGAGCTAAGCTGCTAAACTTATTTGAACTAGAGTATTAATGATAAGTAATAGCTTAATGTCTTTTCTTTTTAACTTGAGCTTTTAATGACTTAATCCAAAGGTGTGACTAATGTGAGAAATTTTAGGTATTGTGACAGGAGCAGTATATTAAATATAGGGGACTTAGCAGTCTCTTGTTATAGACTTCTTGTGTCCTACATGATTGTCAGATATTTGGGCTTGCTGTAACTACCAGACTTAGACCCCTGCCACAGCTTTTCCAAGCTCTAACTTCCCAATTTCCTTCTGAACATCTTACTTCCAACAAATATAGGAGAAAGTCCATGTTAAAAACCAAAGCTAACTCCTTTGCCATTGCTAAAGCAGGCAATGGGCAGCTAGATGGCACAATGGATAGAGCACCAACAAATCCAGTTTCAGACACTCAACATTTCTTAGCTGTGTGACACTAAGCAAGTCATTTAACTCAAATACTTCACTAAATAAATAAATGTAGACAATACCATATCAGTAGGCAGTTTACCTTCACATAAGAAACAGAAGTAACTAAATGATAGAGTAGTGAATGAGTAGACTTACAGTCAGGAAAATCTGAGTTCAAATCCTTAGACACTTATTACCTATAACTGCCTAACCTGTCTCAACTTTGCAAATTGTTTTATGTACATCATCATATTTTTATCAATTAATAATAAGTTAAATACTACAATCATGCCATTTTACAAGTGAGGAATTTGAGATTCAGAAAAAATGAGGGACTTGTTCATGGCCACAATAGCTAGTAACTATTAGAAATAGGATTCAAACTCAAGTCTTTCCTAACTCCAATTCCATTGCCTATTCATGATTAATAAGAGAAAACAATACTGTGTTGGAGATAAAATATTGGAGAACTAGAATAACTACTGGAAGAGCATAGTATGGCAAAAGCCAAGGAAAGATGGTTCATCCAGGAGATGATAAATGGTGTTGGTAAATAAATATTTATTAAGTACCTACTATATGCTAAAATCTATGCTAAGCAAAATAGATATAAAGACAAAAGATGGTTCTTTTTCTCAAGATGATCCCAATTTAATGAGGGAGACAATATGGAAACAACTAAGTATAACCAAGACATATATAGGATGCATTGAAAGTAATCAGTAGGGGGAAGGGACTGGCATTAAGACTGATCCAGAAAGACTTTATATAAAAGGTGAAATTTTAACTGGAAGAAAGAGAGATGAGGAAAGAAAGAATTCCAAGAAAGGAATTAAATGTAGTCATTATATTTGGCAATTAGGAGGTCATTGGAAGAGAGTAGACTGGAATGAGTTTGAAACAATTAGAGACTGATAGGTGGGGAGGAAGTAGAAGCAGTAAATATAGACTATTCTTTTCATAAACCTAGCAGTGGAAGAAGGGAAGAAGACAACATTTTATTGTTTGTTGCTTGTTTGTTTGGCATAAGGGGAATCCTGAATATGTTTGTAAGTGAAAAGGAAAGAGGGTAAATGAAGAGGAGGGAGAATGGTGATTGAGCAATCAAAAACAAAACGGTCTTCATTTTGAGAAACTGCTCTTTCCAACACTGGAAGTTTTCCAAAAGAGGTTATGTCACCCATCTGTCAGAGAAATTTGGAATGAGCTTGGTAGGCTAGAGTTGATAATCTTTAAGATCTCATATGTCTCTGAACATTCTGTGATTCAAAATTGGTAGAAATTGAAACAATGAAAGGAATAAGTATCATGTTCTATCCAAGAGAATAATTTCAATCCTGAATTAGACAACTATACCTAATAAAAAGAATTCCTTCGTGATATTATTCTAAACTGGACCGAAAGGACATCACTTTCAATTATTACCCAAATCTTGAATCCCTTCTACAAACATTCCTGATGTGTTCATTCAGTCTTTGTCTGAAGACCAGTGATGTAGAATTCACTATCTCTTATGATAGGCCATTCCCTTTCAAGACAACTCTTAAGTCTTAGGATTTTTAGCACATATTGAGTTGAAATCTGCCTCTCTATAATTTTTTATCCATTGGTTCTAGTTCTGCCCTTCAGGGCTAAACAAAATAATTCTAATACCTCTTCAAAATTACATTTTTTTCTATGATTGAAAAATGATAGTCACATTTTCCTGTTTTCTCTTTGTCAAGTTAAATATACCTTGTTTCATCAACCAATAATTGTTTTCTTTCTCATTTTTTTCCTTTTTGATATGATTTTTCTTGTGCAGCATAATTATGGAAATATGTATAGAATAATTATACCTGCTTAAAATATATTAGATTATTTGCTAACTAAAGGAGGAGGTGAGAAGAAGGGACGGAGAAAAAAAATTGGAACACAAAGTTTTGCAGGGGTGAATATTGAAAACTATGCATATATTTTGAAAATAAAAATTTTTTAAAAAGAAACTATTTCATGTAATTTTTGTGATTTATTTATTTTAAATTTACACTGAAGAATTCAAAGGTCTGGTCCAAAAGAAAAAAGTTTTAATTCAATATGGCAAAATTATTTTTGTATCACTATTCTGTTATCCACAGTTTCACTATCCAAGCTACCTTTCATACATGATTTTTATAAGTATGCCAACTATGTCTTCATCTGATTCAACTGAGTAAATAATTATTAAGTGCCTACTATGCAACAGTCTCTGTAGTACTCAAAAATTATTGATAAAAATATTGGACAGTATAAGAACAAAGAAAAAGTGCTGTGGCACTCCACTAGAGACATCTTTCCAGGCTGACATTGACTCATTAAAATCTAGACACTCAACCAGTTCTAATCCCACTTAAATATTCAATTATTCAGTTTACTTCTCTCCATCTTTTCTCAAAGATATTATGAAAAACTTCATCAAAAGCCTTCCTAAATTTCATATAAATTTTACCCTATGAAATTCTCCCATCTAATAATCATGACAGAAAAGTAAATTTTGTTATTCTGGAATGGCTTTTGGGATATGATCTTAGTGATTACTTTTACAATTTATAAATATTATCTAAATTTTTAATAATATGAAGTAGAATTTTCCCAGGAATAGCTATAGAGCTAACTGACTTGCTTTTGAAATGTCTACCTTCTTGCTTTTTGTGAAATGTGGAAATGTATTTGTCCAATCTCTATCCCCTCAGCATCTCTCTCATTCTCTATATGGTTTAGCAATCACAGTCACAAATCATCTCATTTCACTGGGATATAGTTCATCTGGGCAAGCTGACTTGACTTCTTTGAGATCAGGTCCCTAAATTCTTTCTTATCTCTCACATCTTCTCACTTACCTTGGTTTTCATTTTTGTATGAAGTTTTCTTCTCCCTATCTTTTCAATTCTGGATATTATTATTAAACTTGATGGGAGAAAAATAGAAAAAAGCCTTGAATAGTTGTCATTTGTTATCTTTCTATAATCAGTCTGTTCAACAATTTTAATAGAATAATAATATTCCATTATCTTCATATGCTACAGCTTATTCAGCCATTGCCCAACTGATGGGCATCTACTCATTTTCCAGTTCTTTGCTACCATAAAAAGAGCTGCTACAAACTTTGCACATGTAGATCTTTTCCCTTTTTTAATGATCTCTTTGGGATATAGACTCAGTAGAGATATTGCTGGATCAAAGGATATGCACAGTTTGATAGCCCTTTGAGCACAGTTACAAATTGCTCTCTGGAATGATTGTATCATTTTGCAACTCCAACAACAATGCATCAGTTTTCCTGCATTCCCTCCAACATTTATCATTATCTTTTCTTGTTATCTTAGCCAATTTGAGAGGTATGAGGTGGTACTTCAGAGTTGTTTTAATTTGCTTTTCTCTACATAATAGTGATTTAGAGCATTTTTATGACTATAGATGGCTTTAATTTCATCATCCTGAAAATTGTTCATATCATTTGACCATTTATCAATTGGATAATGACTTGTATTCTTATAAATTTGACACAGTTCTTTATATATTTTAGAAATGTCTTTATCAGAAACATTGGCTGTAAAGACTCTTTTCCAGCTTTGTACTTCCCTTTTAATCTTGTTTCTGTTGGTTTTGTTTGTGCAAAAACTTTTTAATTTAATGTAATAAAAGTTGTCCATTTTGCCTTTCATAATGTTCAAGAAAGGATATATACACATATATATTAGTCGAAGAAATATTTATGAATGACCATCTTTTCTTTACTTCCTTGATCTCTCCATCTCTTCACTTTTACCTATAACATTTTGGAACTGCTGCCCAGTCCCTCCCCAGGCTAATATTTTTAATTCCCTTTTTTAAATTTATTTTAATTCCTTCCATTTTGTATGCATTAGTGCTTAGGCATATGTATCTATGGATTACATATATGTACATATATAACATAATATAATATATATGCCACTAATTACTATAAATATAGTTAAACTGTTCTATGTGTGTGTGTGTATGTTTTCTTTTTAAAGAAACAATCTATAGGAGAAAACAAAACCAATAAAGGAGTACACTTAGTGTTTGTCCAAATGCAAAAAGCTAAGCAAATATAAATAGGCATTAAATATTTTCATAAACATGCCAACTATATCATCTGATGAAAGTGAATGATTAAGTACCTACTATGTGAACTCTCTTTAGTATTCAAAATCTTTAAAAAGTTGAATTGTACAGAAAAAAAAGGAGAGAAATCTTTAGCATTTTACTTGAAACTACTTTTTAGGCTGACATTGACTCATTAAAAGATCTAGATATTCTACCAATTCTAATCCCACTTAAATATCCAATTATTATCCATTATACAATAGTAAAAAGAGTGTTGGACATGGAGTAGGGAGAAACTGATTCAAATCTTGCCTTATTTAACTTGCTACTTGTGTAGCATGGGCAGACTACAAAATCATTTGGGGGGAGAATTCTGTGAAGATGGCAGAGTAGGTTGGTACATTTCAAACTCTTCAAATTTCCCACACAGAACAAATTTACTCTTCAGAACAAACATAGATTGGTAACAAATCAAAAAGACTTGAAAAGAACAGGGGTCCTCTAGATATAACCAGAGAAGATCTGAAGAAAGACCTCAGACCAAGCATTAATCTGTGTGAAGTGCAAACACCTCCAGGCTAGCTCTGCAAAAACATCAAATGGGGAATTCTGGGGAGCTGAGTTTGGCTGGAGCCCCCGGATGAACTACAAAAACTTTCACTTTCCAGACAGTGTGAGGAGTCAGGTCAGAGTCTGGGAAGACTGAGAAAAACTAGGCTGATGAGGAACACCAGGCCCAGCTGTGCTGCAAAAATACCACTCTGATAAGAAGAAACCAGCATACCCATGAATGCAGAGGCAAGAGGGCAGGAACTGTACTGGCTGCCAGTATTTGTTGGAGAGTAGAGCTCTTAGTTTAGGTTCCAAGTCAAAGGGGAGAGCTCAAGTGAAGTTAGAGGCATCCTTCCACCCCCCACAATTAGAGGTATTTACACTAATACCTTTTATTGAAAAAAAAAAAGGCAAAGAAGAAAGAACTCCACCATAGAAATTTACTGTGAGAACAGAGAAGACTGTGTTCATCTTCAGAGGAGGACAATGAAGTAAAAAAGCTTCTACTCCAAAGAGTAATGTAAAATAGCTCTTACCCAGAGAGAATTTACAGAACTCAAAAAAAAATTAAAAGTCAAATGAGAGGCATTGAAGAAAAACTAAGAAAAAATTTTTTTAAATCCAAGAAAAACAAGATTATGGGGAAAACAGTTAACCAATTAGAAAAGGAAACACAGAGTCTCAAAATGAAAATGACTCTTTGAAAATTAGAGTTGGGCAAGGACAAGCCAGTAAAGTTATGAGAGACCAAGAAATAGCAAAGCATTATAAAAAATGAAAAAAAAAATAGAACAGAATGTGAAACATAAGAAAAATGACATCTGGAAAACAGATCAAGAAAAGAAAATATAAGAATAATTGGATTACCTGAAAGTTGTGGCAAAAAAAAAAAAACTTGGCACATTAATGGAAGGAATAATCCAGTAAAATTGTCCTGGAATGATAGAACATGGGGGAAATGTAGAAATAGTAAAAAAAAATCGACATATCACCACCTCAATAAGATCCTTTGTGGAAAACACCTAAGAATATTATTGCCAAATTTCAAAAACCCCAGACAAAAGAGAAAATTTTTTTAAGAAACAAGAAAAAAAAAATCCAACTATACTTGAGCTACAAATACAATTGTACAGGATTGAGGCAGCTAGGTGGTGCAGTAGATAGAGCACAAGCCTTGAAGTCAGGAGGACCTGAGTTCAAATCAGACTTCAGACAGTTAAGCACTTAATTCCAATTGTCTTAGCAAAAAAAAAAAAAGAATTATACAGGATTTATCTATAGCTGCATAAAAAGCCTCAGGTCCTGGAACCACATCTACCATCAATCAAAAGAATTAGGACTGGAGCCAAAAATACCATGTCCATTTATCTATAATATTGAATGAGGAAAAAAACGTACATCTAACAAACTTGCAGATTTTCAAGACTTTCTATCAACCAAACCCAAACTTAATAGAAAATTTAACATATAAAAGTCAATATCAAAGATCAATTTCAAGGAACTCAACATGACCAAATTGTTTTTTTTTTCTTTATATGGGAAATGTATACCATTTGTTTAAGATTGACATCAATAGTAAGGCAGCTCAAAAGAAAGATTGGGGCAAAGTTAGGTAATTATGTTACACAAATGAGATGCAGAGGAAGAATAGACACAGAGGCATTAGAGGGTAGGAGGAGAGCTCATAGGTCTGAAAACCTACTCACATGGGGAATGTGTTAAATAGGCAACACTACTTAGGTACCATGAGGGTATAGCACCCTCCAAAATCTATAAATAAATAAGGGGAGAGGGATGGGTGAACAGGGAAGCAAAGGGTGAGGTAAGAAGACAAGGGAGGAATCCATGGGTGGGGGGAGGTTAATTGCTTGGCAAAGAAAGTTAAGGAGCAGAATTACAGCAAAGATTCAGCAGGGATAGGAAGATATGTGTGTATGTGGGGAAAGTGTATACATTTACATATGTATACATAAATATATTCTTTCTTAACTATAGCCTATTTGAGGGTGGAGGGGAGAAAAAAAGGGAGAAAGAATAAAGTAAAAAACACAAGAACAAAAGAACAATTTACAAGGAAGAAAAGATGGTCACTTACGAATATAATTTCTTATACTAATATATACTTTCTTGAACTGATAATTTGTTATTATATTTTGAATCCTCCCTGATGGTCTACTGGGAACATGACAATGTCCTCTTTTGTTTTGTTTTATTTTGTTTTGTGTTCCTTTTCTATTTTTCTTTTTTCTTATTCTGTTTTTTTTAAATAAAATTAATATTAAAAATAGAGAGACAAAATCATTTGGAGTCTCATTTTACACAAAGGCAAATTAGACACACTGGGAAAAGCCAACTTTAAGACAATCAGCCCAGGAGAAAGGCTGCATTCTGCCAAAGGGAAACTTCCTGAGGACTCCCACAAAGGAGATAAATGACTTTGCAACAGCCAAGAATTATGACTTCACTCTTTTCCCATATGTATCTCTAAACTGGAAACCACTTTCCTTTGGACTCTGTATATATTTATGGGGGAATGTGTCATAATCTTGGGGATGAAAGTATAGGTTATATTAGCTATTCTTTTTATACCACTTTAGTAAATATCTATTTTAAAAGTTAATTAAGTCTGACAGACTTCCCATCATGTTTGTCAATTAGTCATAGTGAGGCTCATAAACTATAACATTAGAAAGACAGATCCTCAGAGGAGAAAGACATTAGTATCCTGAGGAATCTACAACAGGGGGTTGGGACCAACTCTAGAACATGTTATAAAGTTTTATATAAAATAGACAAAGGTTAATTTGGATGAACTAGTAACTAGGGGAGCAGGCAATATAGAAGGTGGCTCTCGAATATATATTTGAGGAACACTAGGGATTCTAAATCATGAAAGTAAAGAGGAAATACATTTAAGGTATGTCAGGCATCCAGCAAAAATATGTAAGGAGTAAGAGATAGAGTGTTGTGTGTGAGGAATAACAAGAACAGTTTGACTGAATTGTAGTGGGTAGAATCATGATGAACAGTAAGATGGGAAAAGTAGGTGGGAGCCAACATGTGAAGGTTTTGTAATACCTAAAGGAAAACTTCATAGGTCCTTGGAAGTAGCAGGGAGCAGTGGAGGCTATTGAGTAGAGGAATGATGTGCCAGATTTCTATTCTAGAAATGTGTTTAATGCCACCTATGTGAAGGAAAGACCAATGAGGAGCCTTTGCAATAATTGAGGCAAAAAGTGGCAAGGACAAGAAGGAAGGAAGGGAAGGAAGGGAATGAAGGAAAAAATGGAAGAAAGGAAGAAAAGAAAGAATGAAGAACAAGAGGGAAGAAAGAAAGGAAGAAAAGAAGGAATGAAAGGAAGGATAGGACAAAAGGATAGAAAGAAAGAAGGACAAAAGGAAAAAAGAAAGGAAGAAAAGAAGAGGGAAGAAAGGAAAGAAGGGAGGGAGAAAGGGAGAAAGAAGAAAGGAAGGAAGGAAGGAAGGAATGATAGGGCAAAAGGATAGAAGGAAGGAAGGAAAAAAAGACAGTAGGAAGGAAAGAGGGAAGAAATAAGGAAAGGAAGGAAGGGAGGAAAGGAGGAAGGGAGGAAAGCAGGAAGGGAAGAAGGGAGGAAGAAACAAAGAAAAGGAAGGAAGGAAAGAAAGGAGGAAGAAAAGTAAGGAAGGAGAGAGGAAGGGAGGGAAGAAGGTAAAGAAGGAGGGAGAAAAGAAGAGTGGGAAGTAAGGAAGGAGGGAGGGAGAAAGAGGGAAGTAAAAAAGAAGGAAGAGAGAGAAGTAAGGAAGGAGGGAGAATAGGAGGGAGGGAGGAAGAAAAAGTGAGAAAGAAGCAGAAAAATGGAAAGGAAAGGAGAAAAGGGAGAAAAAGAGGGATAAGGAATGGAGGGAAAGGGGAAGAAGGAATTTAAATACCAGAACAGGCCAATAGAAACTGCAATATTAAAGAGAGAGAGTGGAGAAGTTAAAACAAATTCATGGTCAGGATGGAAGTGAGGAGAAATGGGAAAGGTTTGGGGGATCGTAAGACTCCTTCCAATGGTGCTATCTCAGTATCTCCTCAACCAGCTGTAAAAACTCCTTATTAATACAAGTCACTCTGCTACTAGTATTGCTAATATCCTAGTCCACTGAATGAATCTTAATCCAACTTTGAAAACTTCATATTGGAAAGCTCTCCCAGGCCAGGTAAAATATTCCAGGAAGTATATGCCAGAATTCTTCCATAATTGAATGCCAACCATGTTCTCTGAATACTGCAGGCTCACTAATACATCTATAATAATCATGCCTACAATTAGAAACTTTCCTCACTGAGAGCCTACACCTGCTGAAGAGCCCTAGGAAGTGACTTCTGTGATTAACCTTGGAATTTCTCAAGCAGAGAGTTAAAGATGAAAGCCTCATTTTGTATAAAGGAAAGAAATGTGAAGGAGGGGTTAATCAGTTAACTTTATTATCAGTTTTCTCTCCCAGTCCACCCTCCCCCAAGAAAGCCATTCCCAAGAACCTTCTTCAGTCTTTCAAAAGACCTGTTTGGAGCTTGAGCTTCAGTGAAATTTCAGCAGCTTTCTCATGCTATTGGCAGTCCAGATTCAAAAGTCTACAAGTGTTTGTTATGCAATTATTCCCTTTACAAAAATCACAGAATTTGAAAATTCTTTCAACTAGCCCTTTAGTCCAGCTCATACATAGGGGAAAAAAAAACTTCTTATTTTATTCCAATTTTAGAAGTCAAACTTTCTTCAGTAACAGTTTCTATTTTGCTACAGGGGTATAAGAGAATTGCTTTGTTCCTCATTTTCAAATATCACTTAATTTTTTTGCTTTTGCTTTTGTTTTTTTTTTTTTTTTTTTTTAGCTTTTTTTTTGCTGAGGCAATTGGGGTTAAGTGACTTGCCCAGGGTCACACAGCTAGGGAATGTTAAGTGTCTGAGTCCAGATTTGAACTCAGGTCCTCCTGACTTCAGGGCTGGTGCTCTATCCACTGCGCCACCTAGCTGCCCCTATCACTTAATTTTTTGAAGAACTTTCAGATAATTATTCATGATCATTGGAACCTTGGAGTTGGAAGAGACCTCTGAAGTCTTGTCCGTATACAATATAGTTTCCAAATATAACTTTTGGCTAGCAAGTGGTCACACAGCCTCTGATTGAAATCCTCCACTGAAGGAGGAACCACTGCCTCCCCTGGAAGCCTGTTCCTTTTTTGAATAGCTCTACTTGTTATAAAGGTTTTTTATGTGAAATCTGAAATGCATTCTTTCCAACTTCCACTCATTGCTTTTATTTGTCTTCTGGGGCCAGAAAGCAAAAGTATAATCCTTCTTCTATATGACAGTTCTCTGTGATTGAAAATGGTTATCATACCTGCTCTCCATAATACCTCTTTTTTTTCTTCCCTAGGCTTACTATCCCATTCTTTTAACTATGACCCTCATCATCCTAACAGAGCTAGTTTTCTAGATCATTTAAGGCTTATCATTGCTATTTTAAAATGGGGCAGGGAGGGAAATGCAATGTTCAAAACAGAATGCGCCAGAGGTAAAGTACTGACCACCTCTGCAGTCCTAGACTCAAGGTCCCTTATGAAGTCAGAGATCGCATTACTTTTCTTGACTGCCACACCATCATTCTTAATAACAATTAATTATTACCATTCCATGTAATTAAGAACTTGTAACCCACTTACCATACTAATCAATGTTACTTAATTGTAAGGAAAAGTAATCTGTATATGGCATTACTCTTTTTCAAAGGCTTTATCTCCTATGCTCTCTATGATGCTAAAGAGTTCTGATGCTCAGATATAAAGGCCAAGAGGGCAGAGTGAAAACGTGACTCTCTGCGTCTCCTCCGATCTTCTCTCAAATCAACAATAAAATAAGCCTCTGAACTGATCTTCAAGTCAGCGAATTCAGAAATACTTGGATACTGCTTGCTGATATCTCTGAAGAACTTCACATCAGGTTTGTCTAACTCAGACAGAGGGATAAAGAGTGGTGTAGGCCGGAAGTGAGGGTGGGACTCAGCTCATTGTGGCAAAAACTCCAAACTCCAAACTCCAAATACCTGGAGTTTATCTGAGGCACTCGAGACACTCTACCCGGATTGGGGGCAGATGTTCGGGCAGACTTGCCTTGTTTAAGGAGTAATTCGGACTTAGTCCTAGCCCCCACCAGCCCAGCACCTTAAATTAATTCGCCAAATTGCCCCAGGGCAAAGAGCATTAGCCACCGTTTTTCCAAACCTTAAAGATATATACATGCTGTCTAAAAAAAAAAAAAAAATGAAGAAGAAAAAGAGAGCTCTCACCATAGACAGCTTTTATCGAGACAGAGAAGGGCTGACCCCAGATGCTGAGGTTCCTTTAGACAAAACTTCAGAGGATGTTATTAAGGACCATCACTGGTCCCCTTTTCAAAAGGCCTTTCTGGAAGATTGCATACAGAATCTCAAAAGAGAGCTGGAGGATAAATGGGAAAATAAACTGAAGTCAGTGCAAGAAGCCCTCCAAAAGAGATATGATAAAGACACCAATTTATTGAAAAATAAAATTAGTGAAGTGGAAAAAGAATGCAATGAACAAATTGGCCAGTTACAAAAGGAGCTTAAAAAGGTAACTGAAGAAAACAACACTTTAAAAATAAGAATTGAACAAATGCAAGTGAATGACTCAATAAGACTTCAAGAATCAGTCAAACAAAAACAAAAAAAAATGAAAAATTAGAAGAAAATATGAAATATCTCCTAGAAAAACAACTGACTTGGAAAATAGATCTAGGAGAGACAATCTAAGGATTATTGGACTTCCTGAAAGTCATAATGAAAAAAAGAATCTAAACACTATCTTCCAGGAAATCCTGAAAGAAAACTGCCTTAAGATTGTAGAATCAGAAGTCAAAATCACCATTGAAAGAATTCACCAATCACCTCCTGAAAGAGACCCCAAAATTAAAACCCCAAGGAATATTGTGGCTAAATTTCAGGACTATAGCACCAAGGAAAAGATTCTGCTAGCAGCTAGAAAGAAACAATTCAAATACCGAGGATCAATAATTAGAATCACACAGGATCTGTCAGCCTCCACATTGAAGGATCGAAGGCCCTGGAACCAGATATTCTGAAGGGCAAAGGAACTTGGATTACAGCCAAGAATAACCTATCCAGCTAGAATGAGCATTATCCTCCAGGGAAGAAGATGGTCATTCAATGATATAGATGAATTTCACCTATTTCTAATGAAAAGACCAGATCTGAACAAAAAATTCAACATCCAAACACAGAACTCAAGAGATGCATAAAAAGGCAAAAAGGAAAGGACTCTTAAGAACTTTATTTTTACTAGAGGGATACTTAAAGTTTGGGGATATAATTAACTAGATATTACTTTGATAATATGAAAAAGAGAACTAGAGGGGAAAAGGTTGTCATACTGGGGAAAAGAGGGAAAAAGTGGTAAAATAAGGTAAAAACAAGGTAAAATCTCTCGAAGAGGCAAAGAAAACCTAATATAATTGAGAGAAAGAGGGGAGGGAGATGAGCATTGTGTAAATCTTACTCTCATAAGGTTGGGCTCTAAAAGTGCATATCAGACACTTGATTTCACATAGAAACTTGTCTGTTGCTAGAGGGAAGTGGGAGGGAAAGGAGAAAAAGAAAGGGATAAACTAATAGAAGGGAAAATAGAAGAATCAGGGGAAAGGAGTAAAAACAGGGGGAGGGGACCTAAAGGGTAGAGTATTGTTTGGGGGAAGGGGTCATCAAAAGCAAAGTACTGAGGAGGGGGGAAAGGAGAAAGGGGAAAGGAAAGGGGAAAACATAACTTGGGTAAATAAGATGGCAGGAAATAAAGAATTACTTATTCTAACTGTGAATGTGAATAGGATGAACTCTCCCATAATGCGGAAGCAGATATCAGACTGGATTAAAAACCAGAATCCCACAATATGTTGTCTGCAAGAAACACATCTAAAACATAGTGACACATATAGGATGAAGGTAAAAGGCTGGAGCAGAAAATATTATGCTTCAGGTGAACAAAAAAAAAGCAGGGGTAGCAATCCTTAGATCAAGTAAAAGCCAAGATAGATCTAATCAAAAGAGATAAGGAAGGAAACTATATTTTATTAAAGAGTACCATAGATAATGTAGCAATATCAATACTAAATATATATGCACCAAGTGCAATAGCATCCAAATTCCTAGGGAGAAATTAAGAGAGATGCAAGAAGAAATAGACAGCCAAACTATACTCGTGGGGGATCTCAACCTTGCTCTCTCAGAACCAGATAAATCAAACCACAAAATAAACAAGAAAGAAACTACGGAGATAAACCAAATGTTAGAAAAGTTAGGTATGATAGATCTATGGAGAAAGTTGAATGGAGACAGTAGGGAGTTTACTTTTTTCTCAGCAGTCCATGGAACCTATACAAAAATTGACTATGTGTTAGGGCATTAAAAACCTCAAAATCAAACGCAGAAAGGCAGAAATAGTAAATGCATCTTTTTCAGATCATGATGCAATAAAAATCACATGCAATATAAGGCCAGGAGAAAATAAACCAAAAGGTAATTGGAAATTAAATAATCTAATCCTGAAGAATGAATGGGTGAAAGAGCAAATCATAGACACAATCAATAATTTAATCCAGGAGAATGACAACAAGGAGACAACATACTAAAATTTGTGGGATACGGCCAAAGTGGTTATAAGGGGCAATTTTATATCTCTAGATGCTTACTTGCATAAAATAGAGAAAGAAAACATCAACGAATTGAGCTAATTATTAAAAAAACTAGAAAAAGAACAAAATAAAAACCCTCAATTAAATAATAAATTGGAAATTCTAAAAATAAAAGGAGAAATTAATAAAATTGAAAATAAGAAAACTATTGAATTAATAAATAAAACTAAGAGTTGGTCCTACAAAAAAACCAACAAAATAGATAAGCCTTTAGTTAAATTGATAAGGAAAAGGAAAGAGGAAAATCAAATTGTTAGTCTCAAGAATGATAAGGGAGAACTTTCTTCCAATGAAGAGGAAATTAGAGCAATAATTAGGAGTTACTTTGCCCAACTTTATGCCAGTAAGTTTGATAATCTAAATGAAATGGAGGAAGATCTACAAAAATATAGATTGCCCAGGTTAACAGAAGAGGATATAAATTATTTAAATAGCCCCATATTAGAAAAAGAAATAGAACAAGCTATTAACCAACTCCCTAAGAAAAAATCTCCAGGGCCAGATGGATTTACATGTGAATTCTACCAAACATTCAAAAAACAATTAATTCCAATACTACACAACCTATTTGAGAAAATAGGGACAGAAGGTATACTGCCAGAATCCTTCTATGAGACCGATATGGTGCTGATAGCCAAACCACGTAGGGTGAAAACAGAGAAAGAAAACTATAGACCCATTTCCCTAATGAATATTGATGCAAAAATTTTAAATAAGATATTAGCAATGAGATTACAGAAAGCCATCCCCAGGATAGTACACTATGACCAAGTAGGATTTATACCAGGGATGCAGGGCTGGTTCAATATTAGGAAAACTATCAGCATAATTAATTATATTAATGACCAAATTAACAAAAACCATATGATTATCTCAATAGATGCAGAAAAAGCCTTTGATAAAATCCAACACCCTTTCCTATTAAAAACACTAGAGAGTATAGGAATAAATGGGCTTTTCCTTAAAATGACCAGTAGCATCTATTTAAAACCATCAGCAAGCATCATATGTAATGGAGACAAACTAAAACCATTCCCAATAAGATCAGGAGTGAAACAAGGCTGCCCACTGTCACCATTACTATTTAATATTGTATTAGAAATGTTAGCTTTAGCAATAAGAGAAGAAAAAGAGATAAAAGGAATCAGAGTAGGTAATGAAGAAACCAAATAATCACTCTTTGAAGATGACATGATGGTATACTTAGAGAACCCTAGAAACTCAACTAAAAAACTATTAGAAACAATTCACAACTTTAGCAAAGTGGCAGGATTCAAAATTAATCCACATAAATCATCAGCATTTTTATATATTACCAACAAAGTTCAGCGGCAAGAGGTACAAAAAGAAATTCCATTCCAAATAACAGATGATAAGATAAAATATTTGGGAATCTATCTGCCAAGGAAAAGTCAGAAATTATACGAACTAAACTACAAAACACTTTCCACACAAATAAAATCAGACCTAATCAACTGGAAAAACATTAAGTGCTCATGGGTAGGCAGAGCAAACATAATAAAAATGACAATACTACCCAAACTAATCTACTTATTTAGTGCCATACCAATCAAACTCCCAAGAAATTATTTTACAGATCTAGAAAAAAATAGTAGCGAAGTTCATTTGGAAGAATAAAAGGTCAAGGATTTCAAGGGGATTAATGAAAAAAAAAGGGAGATGAAGGTGGCCTTGCTGTACCAGATCTAAAACTATATTATAAAGCAGCGGTCATCAAAACCGTTTGGTACTGGCTAAGGAATAGAGCAGTTGATCAGTGGCACAGAATGGGTTATCAGGACAATCTAGGCAATAACCTTAACAATTTAGTGTTTGATAAACCCAAAGACCCCAGCTTTTGGGATAAGTACTCACTATTTGGCAAAAACTGCTGGGAAAATTGGAAACTAGTGTGGAAGAAATTAGGGCTTGACCCATACCTAACACCACATACCAAGATAAGATCTAAATGGGTTCATGATCTAGATATAAAGAGTGATTTTGTAAGCAAGTAAGAGGAATGTAATATAGTTTACCTCTCAGACCTGTGGAGATGGAATAAATTTATGTCCAAAGAAGATCTGGAACTCCTAATTGAACACCAGATGGATAATTTTGGTTATATTAAGTTAAAAAGTTTCTGTACAAATAAAACTAATGCAGACAAGATTAGGAGGGAAGCATCAAATTGGGAAATCATCTTTACATTTAATGGTTCTGATAAGTGCTTTGGGGCTCGCAAAAAAAAGTATTTTGAATATAATATCTCATTTTCTTATTTTATCATGCAGAAGTACATTGCCATCTACTTCCTCTCAAATAAGATGTTTCCAGTTCTGTAAAGCCACATGTTCACAACCTCACGTATATAGGTGTGAAATTCAACAAGTGAAGTGTATTGTTTTAATTATCCAGAAAATTGCTTATTTGTGGTCAACCAATCAGAATTGATTAGATTATTCCCTCAATTCTGCACTTTACTTTGGTTGTATAGAACTAGCTTTAGATGCTGCTCAATGCATACAGTACCAATTCTACCTTGAAATGCAGAAACCATGGCAACCTGCTGCCACTGCAGAATTGACTTTCTGTCCTTCCACTTACTTTCTTCATTTTTACAGATGTGAGTGCTTTATAATCAGCCACCAGTAGAGATTCTGTAGCAAGCTCTTTGCCTGTTACTTATGTGACAAGAATCATTGGCTTCACTCTGATGAATGTACTTCTGAAGAGCTGTTGAATTGAGTGGGGGTGGGGGAAGTTAACTATTCTCATGCCATATTTTGCTATCATTTTATATTACATGGTAGTAGACCTTTTTATCTTATTGTTTTAATTAAGTTTCCATAGGGGCACAAAATGGTATAAAAGTCCTGATGCATTATTATTTTTCCTAAATACAGAGCTAACATTATTCTTCTATTGGGATATCTTGGATGTGAACTCGTGAGTTAGAAATAAAACAGAAAGTAAACTGAGAGGGAAAAACTTGGCCCTCTGTATAGGGAAGTAGGAGGGAAAGGAGGAAAAGAAAGGCATAAATTAATAGAAGGATTAGGGGAAAGGTGTAAAAAAGAGGGAAGGTTCTAAAGGGGGGAGGACTGTTAGAGGGAGGTGGTCATCAAAAACAAAATACTGGGGAGGGGGGAAGGGAATAAGGGGAAAGAAAGAGAAAAATACAACTTTGGGTAAATAAGATGGCAGGAAATATAGATATAGTCATTTTAACTGTGAATGTGAATGGGATGAACTCTCCCATAAAACGGAAACGGATAGCAGACTGGATTAAAAGCCAGAATCCTACAATATGTTGTTTACAACATAGAGATACATACAGAGTGAAGGTAAAGGGCTGGAACAGAATCTTTTATGCTTCAAGTGAACAAAAAAAAAGCAGGAGTAGCAATCCTTATCTCAGATCAAGTAAAAGCAAAAATAGATCTAATTAAAAGAGATAAGGAAGGAAACTATATTCTACTAAAGCGGTATCAATACTAAACATATATGCACCAAGTGGTATAGCATCCAAATTCCTGGAGGAGAAACTAACAGAGATGAAAGGAGAAATAGACAGTACAACTATACTAGTGGGGGATCTCAACCTTGCTCTCTCAGAATTAGATAAATCAAACCACAAAATAAATAAGAAAGAAGTTAGGGAGATAAACAAAATGTTAGAAAAGTTAGGTATGATAGATCTCTGGAGGAAATTGAATGGCGATAGAAGGGAGTATACTTTTTCTCAGGGGTTCATGGAACTTATACGAAAATTGATCATGTGTTAGGGCATAAAAACCTTAAAATCAAATGCAGAAAAGCAGAAATAGTAAATGTATCCTTTTCAGATCATGATGCAATAAAACTCACATGTAATATAAGGCCAGGAGAAAATAGACCACAAGTTAATTGGAAATTAAATAATCCAATCCTGAAGAATGAATGGGTGAAAGAGCAAATTATAGAAACAATCGATAATTTCATCCAGGAGAATGACAATAATGAGACAACGTACCAAAATTTGTGGGATACGGCCAAAGCGGTTATAAGGGGTAACTTTATATCTCTAGATGCTTACTTGCATAAAATAGAGAAAGAGAAGATTAATGAATTAGGGTTACAATTTAAAAAAACTAGAAAAAGAGCAAATTAAAAACCCTCAATTAAATACCAAATTGGAAATTCTGAAAATAAAAGATGAGATTAATAAAATTGAAAATAAGAAAACTATTGTATTAATAAATAAAACTAAGAGTTGGTTTTATGAAAAAACCAACAAAATAGATAAACCTTTAGTTAATTTGATCAGAAAAAGGAAAGAGTAAAATCAAATTGTTAGTCTCAAAAATGATAAGGGAGAACTTTCCTCCAGTGAAGAGGAAATTAGAGTAATAATTAGGAGTTACTTTGCCCAACTTTATGCCAGTAAGTTTGATAATCTAAATGAAATGGAGGAATATCTACAAAAATATAGATTGCCCAGGTTAACAGAAGAGGAAATAAATTATTTAAATAGCCCCATTTTAGAAGAAGAAATAGAACAAGCTATTAATCAACTCCCTAAGAAGAAAATCTCCAGGGCCAGATGGTTTTACATGTGAATTCTACCAAACATTCAAAGAACAATTAATTCCATCCAATACTATGCAAACTGTTTGAAAAAATAGGGACAGAAGGTATACTACCAAATTCCTTCTATGATACAGATATGGTGCTGATAGTTAAACCAGGTAGGGTGAAAACGGAGAAAGAAAACTATGGACCTATTTCCCTAATGAATATTGATGCAAAAATTTTAAATAAGATATTAGCAATGAGATTACAGAAAGTTATCTCCAGGATAATACATCTTGACCAAGTGGGATTTATACCAGGAATGCAGGGCTGGTTCAATATCAGGAAAACTATCAGCATAATCAATTATATTAATAACCAAACTAACAAAAACCATATGATTATCTCCATAGATGCAGAAAAAGCATTTCATAAAATCCAACACCCTTTCCTATTAAAAACATTAGAGAGTGTAGGAATAAATGGGCTTTTCCTTAAGATGATTAGTAGCATCTACTTAAAACCATCAGCAAGCATCATATGTAATGGAGACAAACTAGAACCATTCCCAATAAGATCAGGAGTGAAACAAGGCTGCCCACTGTCACCATTATTATTTAATATTGTATTAGGAATGTTAGCTTTGGCAATAAGAGAAGAAAAAGAGATAAAAGGAATTAGAGTAGGTAATGAAGAAATCAAATTATCACTCTTTGCAGATGACATGATGTTATACTTAGAGAACCCTAGAGACTCAACTAAAAAACTACTAGAAACAATTCACAACTTAAGCAAAGTTGCAGGATTCAAAATTAATCCATATAAATCATCAGCATTTTATATATTACCAACAAAGTTCAGCAGCAAGAGATTAAAAAAAAGAAATTCATTTCAGAATAACAGATGATAGCATAAAATATTTGGGAATCTATCTGTCAAGGAAAAGTCAGAAAATATACAAACTAAACTACAAAACACTTTCCATACAAATAAAATCAGACCTAGTCAATTGGAAAAACATTAAGTGCTCATGGGTAGGCCAAGCAAATATAATAAAAATGACAATACTACCCAAACTAATTTACTTATTTAGTGCCATACCAATCAAACTCCCAAGAAATTATTTTATAGATCTAGAAAAAAATAGTAGCAAAGTTCATTTGGAAGAATAAAAGGTCAAGAATTTCAAGGGAATTAATGAAAAAAAAAAGACAGATGAAGATGGCCTTGCTGTACCAGATCTAAAACTATATTATAAAGCAGCGGTCATCAAAACCATTTGGTACTGGCTGAGAAACAGAGCAGTTGATCAGTGGTATAGGATAGGATATCAGGACAAGCTAGGTAATAATGTTAGCAATTTAGTGTTTGATAAACCCAAAGACCCCAGCTTTTGGGATAAGTACTCACTATTCGGCAAAAACTGCTGGGAAAATTGGAAACTAGTGTGGAAGAAATTAAGGTTGGACCCACACCTAACACCGCACACCAAGATAAGATCTAAATGGGCTCATGATCTAGATATAAAGAGTGATATTATAACCAAATTAGAGGAACATAGGATAGTTTACCTCTCAGACCTGTGGAGATGGAATAAATTTATTTCCAAAGAAGATCTGGAACTCCTAATTGAACACCAGGTGGATAATTTTGGTTATATTAAGTTAAAAAGTTTCTGTAAAAACAAAACTAATGCAGACAAGATTAGGAGGGAAGCATCAAATTGGGAAATCATCTTTACATTTAAGGGTTCTAACAAAGATCTCATCTCTAATATGTAGAGAATTGTCTCATATTTATAAGAATTCAAGCCTTTCTCCAATTGATAAATGGTCAAAGGATATGAACAGACAATTTTCAGATGATGAAATTAAAACCATAATCATATGAAAAGGTGCTCCAAATCACTATTGATCAGAGAAATGCAAATTAAGACAACTCTGACGTACCACTACACACCTGTCAGATTGGCTAAAATGACAGGAAAGGATAATGATGAATGTTGGAGGGGATGTGGGAAGGCTGGGACATTGATGCATTGTTGTGGAACTGTGAACGGATCCAACCATTCTGGAGAGCAATTTGGAGCTATGCTCAAAAAGTTATCAAACTGTGCATACCCTTTGACCCAGCAGTGTTTCTATTGGGCTTATATCCCAAAGAAATCATAAAAGAAGGAAAGGGCCCCACATGTGCAAGAATGTTTGTGGCAGCTCTTTTTGTAGTGGCTAGAAACTGGAAACTGAAGGGATGCCCATCAATTGGAGAGTGGCCGAATAAATTATGGTATATGAATGTTATGGAATATTATTGCTGTGTAAGAAACGACCAGCAGGACAATTTCAGAGAGGCCTGGAGAGACTGGCATGAACTGATGCTCAGTGAAGTGAGAAGAACCAGAGATCATTATTCACAGCAACAATAATACTATATGATCATCAGTTCTAATGGACATGACTCTCTTCAACAATGAAATGCTTCAAACCAGTTCCAATTGTTCGGTGAAGAGAGCCATATACACTCAGAGAGAGGGATGTGAAATGTGGACCACAACATAACATTTTCATGTTCTCTATTGAGGTTTGCTTGCATTGTATTTCCTTTATTGGATTATTCTTTCTTGTAGATACGATTTCTCCTACACAAAAAAAAATGATGTGTGGCAATAACTATACATATATTCGATTTCTTAAGTATCCTAACATAATTATCATGTAGTGGATATACTGCCATCTAGGGGAGGGGTGGGGAGTAGGGGGGGAAATTTGTAACAGAAAGTTTTGTAAGGGTTAATGTTGAGGAATTACCCATACATATGTTTTGCAAATAAAAAGTAATAATTAAAAAATTAAAATTAATTAGTTAATTAATTAATTTTTTAAAAAAGTAAACTGAGAGAGACAGAAGAGAGAGAAAGAGAAGACAGACAGACAGAGATGCTATACAGTATGTAATCAGATAAAAACAAATAACAATCACCATGTAATTAAATAACTTTGCATTGCATTGTTACAAAAATCAATTGCAGAATATTTTTATAGATCTCATTCATCTTAGTTAGCAGCATAAACTATATTAAGCAGCCTAAAATAATCCCTTCTTATCTGTTAAGAAACTAGTGAATAACTTATTGAAACTATAATCTGGTTTCAGCATTCAATAGTGGGGTAGTCAACAATGAAAACCTTAATAATCATCATGTACCAAGCACTGTGCTAAGTATTTGGAGCATGAAGACAGGTAAAAAGATAGTCTTTGATATCAAGCAGCTCACAAACTAATGGGGGAGAGAACACACAAACAATTATGTAGAAACAAGCTATGTACAAGATAAATTAGATAATCAATAGAGGGAAAGCACCAAAGAACTTCCTGCATAAAGTAAGATTTTAGCTGAGACTTGAGAAAGGTAGACAAAAAAACCAAAAGACAGAGGTAAGATGGCAATGCAGACATAAAGAATAGTCACTGAAAATGCTTAGTGTTTGGGAATGGAATGTCTTATTCAGGAAGCAGAATGAGGCCAATGTTATTGGAACACAGAGTGTGGAGGCAAGGTGGTGTAAGGCATAAGAAGACTTGGTACAGGGGTGAGAGAATTAAAAAGGATTTTATTTGTATTAAGAGAAAAAGAAATATAAATGAACGTGAAGTTACCTTAAAGAATAATAAAGGTATTGGAACCATTGATATTTAGAACTAGGAGAGGCCTTAAAGATCTTTTCATTCAATTTTTTCATTTGTTAATTGAGAAAACTAAGATATGAATTTGAAAGGTCAGTCCCTTGAAACATAGATTTGTTCAATGACTTTCTAGATACTATTAGCAGAATTAAAACTAGAACTCAAGCCTCCTATTTCCTAGTCAATGTACTTTCACACTAAACAAATTTATACGAAAGTATTTATAATTTATTACATAATTATGATTTATCCTAATTTCTCAGAAGATGAAAGAGAACTGAAAGGAAGCATAGAAATCATAGTAACCAATATCTTAATTTGTAGAAGAGGCAATTGAAGTCTTGAGAGGAGAAATGATTTGCCTAAGAGAATATAAATGACAAACTCTAGAGTTGGAATTCAGATTGAAGTCTTTGAACTTCAAGTCAAATTTCTTGCTGTTTCCTTCAGATAAATGAGTAATCTATTTGACCTGGCACCTGAGAGTAGGAAAAGAAAGGCCACAGAAAAGGAAGTAAGGAATTTTGAAGAAAATTGTTAATTATTTCACAAATTTGTGCTTTTTCCATTGGGCAATGAATTGCCTAAAGATTGATTCCACTCCCACCTCATTGGTGGGGGAGTCTGATTGTTAAAAGGACTAAGATTCCTTAATCATAACCAACTCTAACCTAAACCTCTACTATATCAATAGAATTATAACTCTGTCCCCTCCAGGCATGGCAACTCCTCCAAGTAGCTAGCATGGATTTAAGCTGAAATCATCCACAATACATCTTGCAGATCATCTTCACTGTTGTCATAATGGGCTTTTGTTAAAAATAAAATAAAATAAAATAACTCATTTGTGGATGGTCTTAGGAGGAAAAGATGGGAATTTGTGTGTTACACAAACTAACTGAATGGGCTAAAATATTTTAGATAAATGTATCCTAAACACACAAAGCATATTCCATTTAAACTATCTCTTTCTTGCTTTCTCTGTCTCCCCAGCAAGAAGAAGAAAAAGAGGAGGAAGAGAAGAAGAGGAGGAGGAGGAAGAAGAAAAAAAGGAGGAAGAAATGACTTTTATTTAACTTAAATCATTTTTAAAATCCTAGAGCATACTTCTTCTAAGCATTTTGACTGGAATTCAGCATAATATCTCTATAAGTGCCTTTCTCTTAGCTTCATAGGGCACCTTGTTGAACTGACTAAAGAATGCTATCACCTGTTGTCTCTAAATAGCTTTGGTGTTCCCATAGGTACCTAGCTAACCACATGCAAGATTCCATGACAAGAGATGGAAAAGGAAAGAAACTACAGTTAGCACAGTCCCAAGAATTTCTAAAGCCTCTGTCTGAGGTCTGAGCCTTTCATGTTTATCATTCCCCCAACTAATAAAGCTTTTGCTATCAGCAGCAGTCAAAGCATTTGCTTTCAGTTATCTTAAATTGCTATCAAGGGTCTAAAGTCTAGTTTTAGAAGACCAAAGTTATTCTTGTTTATAGCTTGATTTTAAAAAAAAAATATGTATCTTAATTTGGATTGTAATGTGAAAGAAGACTGCTATAATAACAACTATAATAATAATGGGTCCCTCCATTCTCAGTTCTAATAGTAAAATGAGACATAATGAAGGATCACTAATACATATAGAAAATAAATGCTTTCATTACTGTATTTTAATATACATGATTTTCTATTGTAATATACATGATATCCTATGACTATTATTTTATGTTTTAAAACATTATTATAAGAAAAAGTCCATAGAGTTCACCAGACTGTTAAGGGAATCCATGACACAAAAATTCCCTGACTAAAATGATCTATTTTATGCCTAACCTAACTAAGGAATTTTCCAGTGGCCTTTTCATCTGCTTATTTTTTTTTTACTTCAAAAAGACTAACCTCAGATTGCTCTTTTCTAGTACTATCTCTCCCCCACACCCATCCTTCAGCTTGAAATCACCTTACTTCTATTCACCAAAAACAGCTGTTTATAGATCTTATTATAGCCTCATTTCTACACATCTTTTGACTGAAAGAAACATATTGATGATCAACTGTTGAGGATAACAATTGCCTTCTAAACAGATCCTAAAGTCTTCTCTTTTTAAGTCAATAAAACTGAATTAATGATCTGTCTTTTTTATACCCTAGCACTGAATGCTCGTTCTTCAGTACTCATCCTCCTTGACCTCTCTGTAGCATTTGGGACAGTGGAAAGATCACTGCATTTGGAGTCAGAAGAAATGGTTTAACATCCTGGTTCTGTTACTTACTATGTGTATGGCATTTGACTTAACTTTTCTGAACCCCACTTCATATTCATAAATTTAGAACTAGAAAAGACCTTAAAAACTAGATAATCCAACCCTCTCATTTTGCAATGGGGAAACTGAGGTTTAAAGCAGGTAAATTATCTGCCCAAAATCACATTACTATTAAGTTTCAGAGGGATGATTTGGCCTCAGATCTTCCTAACGTCATGTCTAACTTGCTATCAACTATTCTATTCTCTTTCAGTTCTTCAGCAGTAGGTGAAAGGTGATCAGATTAGACGAATTCTAAAGTCTCTTCCAGCTCTAAACCTATGATGATTCTATCCTCCTTTGCTTCAAAGATCCCTAACTTCTTTGTTCTTTTTATGTGTCCCTAGCTATTCTTCCTCTATTTCTTTCAGCAGTTCCTAATCCAGACTCACTTTTGATCACTATGGGAAAAGTCAAGCCAAGTAACATCTATTAAGCACTTGCCAGATTACAATATAAGCAAAAATAAAGAAAGGTCCTGCCTTCAAGAAGCTTATATTCTAATGACAGAAGATAACATATACATAAAACAGGTGAAAATCAAGGGGGAAAGAGGAGGATTATTTATACATAGAAACACAGTGGATCATATAATTTATCCTATCTGGCATGTATTAGATTACCTGTCATCTAGGGGTGGGGGGTGGGGGGAAGGAAAGGAAAAGCTTGGGAAAAAAAAAAGTTTTTTTGCAAAGGTCAATGTTGAAAGGTCACTCATATGTTTTGTAAATAAAAAGCTTTATTAAAAAAATTACCAAAAGAGTAGATTGTGCCTGAAAAAAAAAAAAGAAACACAGTGGAGAATGCTGGAGAGTCAGAAGTGGAGCTCATAGGAAACGAGGATGGCCTGAGTATTCCTCAAAATGTAGGTTCTGAGAGGAATTTGCCAATGAGATGAAGGGACGTCTTCAAAGCTGAGAAGACTCCTGAGACATGGTAGAGAAGTCTGGAAAGTCAGGAGAAAACACAGAAAAAAAGAAGATCATGGCACTTCCTCAAAATGGAGTTTATAAGAGGAACTCATCAATGGAAGAAGTAGGAGTAGGGGTGGAATTTCCAGGGTGAGAAGAACCAAAACCAAGAAAAGATAATTGTCTAGGTAGTTTGGAAAACTTTAGAATTGTAATGAAATCCAAAGGATTTCAGGGGATAAAATTTGTCAGAACTTGTAGAGAAGTTGAAGGAAGAAGAGAAGTTCTTCAGATGGAGGAGGAGAACTGCCTGAAGGATTCAAGATGGGAAAAAAACCCTCAAACAAAAGAGCCTGAGGAAAAAGAGGAGAAATGGAAAGGAAAAAATGAACTTGGACAGCAGTAGGAAGAGGAGAAGAAGAGAATACACATAAGGAGTAGAAGTGGAAGGAGATGATTGGCAAAAAACAAGATAAATAAGATGAATTAATAAGACTGGTTATGTGCTTATTAACAAAGGGCAAAGGAAAATGTGTGTGGCTTGGTTCAAAGAACTAAGCAAAGAAGGAAAACAATTATAATTCTGGAGTTTATAACAAACATAAAGATTGCCAGAAAAATTCTCTAGGAGAGTTTGTAGAATGAACCAAATTAATGGAATCATTGGAACCAGGAAACTAAAGGGGAGAAAAGAGCTTTTTCTTGGTGGAGGGAGAAAGGAAAAAGAACAAAGCATCTTTAGTCTGGATTTTCCTTCCTTATATAGTTGAATAAAAGATTGGAAAGCTAGAGACTTGGAGGTTCTAGTTTTAGGAAGGTAGAGGTATTACTTCTCTAAGTCACTGATGGTGCTCTATTATGGAAGAAGACAGGGAGAAAAAAAGACAAGAAGTCATACAGATGTTCCTGAAGCTACAGAAAATCAGCACAGGCAGCAAATTCTTGGTGCACAGGGAGTGGTCAATATATTAACCTGCCCAAAAGCATTCTAGTGAAAGTATGCTGACATGTACTTAGTTCCTTTACAGATCCAGGTCACCACAGTAGAAGAATATACACCTTTAAGCTTTAAAATTGTTTTTTTTCTGCTTCAATATACAAGAAAGATTCTTACTAGTCATCAAATTTTTAGTGCTATCATAAGTATAGGAGAAAGATTGTTGCAAGGGACACTGATCTTAGGAATTCCTATTATTATAACACAATAGTATCTTTCTTTCTGCCTCTCTTGTCCAACCCAAAAACATTTTGGAATAACTGAACAAGAAATTAATTTAGTAAGGATGAAACAAACTTCAGAAAACTAAAGTTTCAATGGTAGAGACTATAATGCTTACTTATTTGGAATAGATACTCAAAGGTTCATGCAGCAGACAGCCTTAAAATTGCTTGGGTGAAATGTTGAAATTCATGTTCCAAAAATGTTATTCCAGTTGGAGGGGATGTGGGAGGGCTGGGACACTGATGCATTGTTGGTGGAGCTGTGAACGGATACAGCCATTCTGGAGAACTATTTGGAGCTACCCTCAAAAAGTTATCAAACTGTGCATACCCTTTGACCCAGCAGCATTTCTATTGGGCTTATATCCCAAAGAAATCATAAAGGAAGGAAAAGGCCCCACATGTGCAAGAATGTTTGTGGCAGCCCTTTTTGTAGTGGCTAGAAACTGGAAATTGAATGGATGCCCTTCAATTGGAGAATGGCTGAATAAATTGTGGTATATGAATATTATGGAATATTATTGTTCTGTAAGAAATGACCACCAAGATGATTTCAGAGAGGCTTGGGGAGACTTACATGAACTGATGCTGAGTGAAATGAGCAGAACCAGGAGATCATTATACACGGCAACAACAGTACTATATGACGATCAATTCTGATGGACATGGCTCTCTTCAACAATGAAATGTTTCAAACCACCTCCCATTGTTCACTGAAGAAAGCCATATACACCCAGAGAGAGGGATGTGAAATGTGGACCACAACATAACATTCTCATACTCCTTGATTGATGTTTGCTTACATTGTGTTTCCTTTATCTGATATATTTTTTGTGTAGACAAGATTTTTCTTGCACAACAATGATAAGTTTGGAAATACGCATACATATATTCAATTTGCCAATATTTTAACATAATTAACATGTAGTGGATATCCTGCCATCTAGGGGAGGGGCGGGGAGTTGGGGGGAAAAATTTGTAACAGAAAGCTATGTAAGGGTTATTATTGAAGAATTACCCACACATATGTTATGCAAATAAAATTTAAAAAAAACAAAAATGTTATTCCATCAAAAAATAGTATCAAGAAGAATTACCCATACATATTTTTGCAAATAAAAAGAAAAAAAAAGATAATGACAACAATGAGAACAATATACCAAAATGTGTGGACTGCAGCAAAAGCAATACTTAGGGGAAATTTCATATTTCTAAACATTTACATCAATATAAAAGAGAAAAAGAAAAAAAAAGATTTATTGGAGGAAAAAACAAATTAGGCCTGGTGGTACAAAGGGATAGGCTGTAATTTGGACCTGATGGATTAAAGTAGAGAATGTATATTATAGCATTCTCATTGTTCTCTTCTATGAGGTGCTAAGAAATATTTAAAATGTTGGAATCGAAAATAAAATGAAAATATTCCATGATTGATGAGAAAAAAAAGAAATAGTATCAACAGGGACTTGCTTTTGAGCAATTTGCTCAAATAGAAATTATAGTTACACTACTGAGACATTCCCTACTGCCACAACTAGTAATCATAAAAAACTTAAAACATACAGAATCTAAAATAAGAATTTCATTATTGAATGAATATTTTCCAAAATGTTGGAAATCACTGAAAAATTAACTTATGCACTAATATGAGTGAGAATGGAAGTAAAAATACAGAAACACTTTCTTCTTGTGTGTGCTACAGCAGAAATATTCTATTAAAAATGAGCTTCTACTCTCCAATCGATAAATGGTCAAAGGATATGAACGGACAATTTTCAGGTGAAGAAATTAAAACTATTTCTAGTCATATGAAAAGGTGCTCCGAATCACTATTGATCAGAGAAATGCAAATTAAGACAACTCTGAGATACCACTACATACTTGTCAAATTGGCTAAAATGGTAGGAAAAGATAATGACAAATGTTGGAGGGGATGTGGGAAAACTAGGACACTGATACATTGTTGGTGGGACTGTGAACAGATCCAACCATTCTGTAGAGCAATTTGGAACTGTGCTCAAAAAATTATCAAACTGGGGCAGCGAGGTGGCGCAGTGGATAGAGCACCAGCCCTGAAAGTCAGGAGGACCTGAGTTCAAATCTAGTCTCAGACACTTAACATTCCCTAGCTGTGTGACCCTGGGCAAGTCACTTAACCTCAATTGCCTTAGCAAAAAAAAAAAAAGTTATCGAACTGTGCATACCCTTTGACCCAGCAGTGTTTCTATTGGGCCTACGTACCAAAGAGATCTAAAGGATCTGAAAGGGACCCACATGTGCAAAAATGTTTGTGCAGCCCTTTTTGTAGTGGCTAGAAACTGGAAACTGAATGGATGCCCCACTGGAGAATAAACTATGGTATATGAATGTCATGGAATATTATTGTTCTGTAAGAAATGACCAGCAGGATGATTTCAGAGATGCCTGGAGAGACTTACATAAACTGATGCTGAGTGAAATGAGCAGAACCAGGAGATCATTATATACGGCAAAAACAAGACTATATGATGATCAATTCTGATGGACATGGTTCTCTTCAACAATGAGATGTTTCAAACCAGTTCCAGCTGTTCAGAAATGAAGAAAGCCATATACGCCCAGGGAGAGGCCTGTGGGATCTGAGGGTGGACCACAACATAACATTTTCATGCTCTCTATTGATGTTTGCTTGCATTATGTTCCCCTTCTCAGATTTTTTTTCTTGTAGATCCATTTTTTCTTGTACAGCAAGATAATTGTATAAATATGTGTACACATATTGAATTTATCAAGTATTTTAACATAATTAACATGTATTAGATTTCCTGACATCTAGGGGAGGGGGGAGAGGAGAGGAGGGAAAAATTTGGAACAGAAAACTTTGCAAGGGTCAATGATGAAAAATTACCCATGCATATGTTTTGCAAATAAAAAGCTTTAATTTTAAAAAAAGGGGTTCCTTTTTTTCTTGTCATAGGAAAACAACTTTGCTTAGGTTGTTTGGATTTGTTATTGGGTTATTTCCACTTCTTTGTGATTCCATTTGATGTTTTCTTGGCAAAGATAATAAAATGTTTGACCATTTCCTTCTCCAGATAATTTTACAAATGAGGAAACCAAGGAACTAAGAAATGCTTGTCCAGAACCATATATCTAGTAAGTTTCTGAGGCCAGACTTAAACTCATGAAGATGAATCTTCCTGATTCCAAGCCCAGTGCCCTATCTATTGTACCACTGAGCAGCCTAGGATGCTGTTTGGATGCCCTATATAAAGTCCTTTGTGTTAAAGGCTTTGGGTTCTAGTTAGCTTTTGTTTTTAACCAGTATTTTGAACATGGAGGTATATTTCAACTTCTTGGAATTCCCTGTGTCCCTCATATGCCCTATTATAAGAGTAAAGAAGGGGAAGAAAGACAAGAGTTATTAATTGCTCATATAGAAGTTTCTGAGGCTATAGTAAATCAATATGGGCAGCAAATTCCTGATGCACAAGGAGTAAAACCAATACATCAACGTGCCCCATGGCATTCTAATGAGGCAATGTTTATGTGTGTCTAGTTCATTTACAGATCCAAGTCACCACACTAGAAAAATCTTTCACTTTTAAGCTCTACAAAGCTTTATAGTTAAACACTACAAAGGTGACTTGAGGAATTGAGTATTCATTTATTACGAGTTTTCAAAAGTAGAAATTTCTGTAAAATGTTTCAATTATGTACTTTAAAAATGGAAAAGATTTAGGAGTGGCGTTGCCTTTGAAATCAATACAATAAATATCATGTAAATTCCATGCTTTCTCACACTATAGGACCAAAGATATCACTTCTAGGAACCATTCAGAACAAGGGAAATTCTTCAGTAACTTGCTAAGAGTGTATAGTGTTCATATTTCTTTCACAGCCAAGTGACTACTATTCTCAGAGAGTAGGCTGATCTTCCTTCTAGAAGAGAAGCAAAAGTGATTCTATAAATACATCTGTTGTATTCTAGTTATCATGAAGATTGCATTCTCCCTTAGAGAAGTGGGAAAAGAGCTTTGATATGAAAACAAAGAAAAGGGGATTCAAAGAAAAAAAAGAGAAATCCTTGTCTGTGCCAGCAGGTCACAAAAGAGATGCAAAATATATAACTAAGGTGGGGTACATGGAGATTTGTTCTAAGCCAGAAAATCCTGAGGGCATAAATTCTGAGGTGTGCTTCTTAACCTTCTCACTCTGCTCTTTGTGTTGGCAGTGTTTCTGTGCATGTTATATCTCCACTCAGCAAATTAAAACTCTGGCAGTTCCAAGAACACCACTTCCTCTCTCAAAAACTGTACCTTAGGTGAAAATACACATATACATACACAAATACATGTACACACATGTATATATACATATATATGTATGCAATGCATAAATATGTGTATATATACATACATGTGCATCATCTGCCTCATGAGCAAAAATTACTAGGTATAGCTCTGAGTAGAAGATGGTCATGTGTAGAAAAAGGGAAGAAAAACCACTAATAAACCCATATACTTAAGAAATAAATATGAAGCTCTTCCAGAAAATAAGAAAACTACATGAAAAGTAAGTATATATTTATTAATCCAAAGAATTAGGATATGTGTCCATGGAAGAAAATAATCCAATAAGGGATCAAAAGAAAAAAGAGGTACAGTGATTGGTCATGACTCCTTATACAGCTATTTGTTGACTTGATATAAGAGCAGAGAGGACTTCTGTTATTTCAGAGCATACATACAAGAAAGAACTTGTAAAACTGAGAAAAAAAACAACTTTCTGATGACTCACAAGGGCACAAATGGTACCACCAGAAATAACCTACAGAGCATTACTAAATATTATTGAACCATAGAATACTACTCACTACTGCTACTCACTGAAGACAAGGTTTTCAGAAGAGAAAGGAAGTAAACATCTGGATAATAAAATGAGATTTGAATTTTTGGACCATAGTAAAAGATAAAAATGGGAAGTGAGAAAAGGGAATGGATTTGCAAACCATAGAACAGCTAGTTTTGCCAGGAAATTTAAGTTTACTAGTGTTACTAACACAGCAGATAAAAGGCTATGACTAGAGTCAGGAAAACCTCTGGTGAAATCTGACCTAGGATACCCACCAGCCATTTGTGCCTGGGCAAATTACTTAACCTCACTTTGTCTCAGTCTCCTTAACTTTACAGTCTCACCTACCTTGAAGTCTTGTTGTTAGAATTAAATGAGATAATATTTGTAATGTACTTAGCATAGCACCTGGCACATTTGTAGATACTATACAATTCTTATTCCCTTCCCTTTACTTCAATTCATAACAACATTTTAAAATATATTACAATGAGATGATATGCACTCTATGGAACATATATAAAGGTGAACCTATAGAAGCCATTTCATAAAATGTATAGCAGAGCTCTTCTGAGAATTTCTGAGAATGCATAGAATTCATCATGGAAAGGATTATATTTTGATATGACAAAATAATCTCCTGATATTCACTTAGCAAGAGTAGGGACAGTGGTTCTTTCACTCTCATCTATAAATTATTGGGGCAATTCAACCCTATCCCTTTCAGGAAATGGAAAGAATTCCATATGGTGGAATATGGAACATATGGTGATTGTGAGTACATGCTCTTAGGAGAGCCTAAAAGTGAAGATGTAATTTCTAGGGGCATTTGCTGCTTTGTGTTACTTTCTGAAATGCAGGTGACTAAGTAGCAATCTAGAGATACACATACATAAGAGAAGTGATGTATACATTGTTTTGTTTTGCCCTTCTAAATTATAAATATCTGCATGGCTCTGTCCATGTGGTTGACAGGAAGGTAAGAATAAACATCTCTAGAGTTTCCTATCCACTCTCAAATCTTCCCCATGTGTGACTTTCATTCTTACCCCGGAGAGAAAATAAGAGTCTGGAGCCAGAGACTGGTCACTCTGCTTTCCTCAGAAACAGAGGATATCTGAATAGAAATTTTTGTTTGCACCTATTTTCTAGTCAAGAACAAATTTTTTAGGTTTGAGCTAAATTCCAGATTGCTATTCTTTATTGGAAAGGAATGTCTCAAGCTATGTATTCAAGTATTAACTCCATTAACACTATTCCTTCACTAATGACTTTATCTCTATCATTTATTTTTGTTCAGTTTTTTTATATATGTTGATTATTTTTCTATACTCCTACTTTGAGGAGACACTAAAAAATGAAACAAATCTAAGCTTTTAGTAATTTATTTTTTTCCTGAAACACTGAGATGATAGTATAAAGAGGCAGCAAAAAAAAAAGATCCCAACCTTTCTTTTCAATGGTCAGGTTCATCCTTTGTGCATAGATCCAAAGTTGAAAGGCACCCATTGGTAGAGAAGAAAGGGGCACAGAACCTCAACTTCTCTCCCAAGTCCTACTCCAAAGTGGTGTTATTTTTATAATAGTATAAGATTAGTAAACACAAAGAAAAGGAAGTAATGATTTAAAAGTTCCACTATAGAGTCCTCAGAAACAATTCTTTCTTTTCCATTTTGAGCAGGATGCTTAACTGGTAGGTCAGGAAAATGCCACATAGTTTCTCATTCTAATTTTCCAGATATTTTTATATCATTTGCAATCATACAATCTACTTCTTAGTCAAACTACACAATTTATTGTTCTCCAAATTTACATTCTATCTCCTACTTCCAAACTTTTATCTCATCAGTTCAACATGCCTGGGATACACTATATCTTTACCTCTTCTTTGTAAGACTCTTAGTTTCCTTCAAGTCCCAGATCTAGCGAAAAAAATCTGTTGGAAATCTTGCCTGATTTTTCAGAATTATAAATTTTTGTATTTCTTATCTCTATTTTTCTGTGCATTGTTACATATGTTTTTCCTTCATAAAATGTAAATTTATTAAATTCAGAGACTTTTATATTAGTCATTGAATCCCCAGTGACAAGTCCAGGGCCCAACATACAGTAGACACTTAATAAATACTCATTTGAATAGAACTTCATATTTAAAATGTGGGTGTTTGAAGAAAACTAGGAAGTAAAATGGCATCCCTGCTAACAGGATCTTACCCTGCTAACAGATCTTACCCTGCTTACAGGATCTACAACCATTTTAACATTACTTCCTGTAGCCCAGCTCTCCTGGATAGTCACACACATGATATATGATTATCATGTACTTAAGCAGTTGTTTTAGAGCAGACTAAATTAAGGCAAGGACAAACAAGGCTATGGAAAAAATGCTATAAAAACATAAGATAGCACAGCACAAAGCAATGTTCCATTGCTATGGAAACAAGGCAGCAGAGGCCCAGCCCAGCATGGAAGTAGTAGAAAGAGCATTTAACTCTAAGTCAAGAGACCTGAACTATAGTCCTGAGTGCCAATAAGTAGCTATATGTCATACAGCATGTCACAATGGAAAGACTTCTAGAGTCCAAAGTTCAAATATGAACCAGAATTCAAATCTCAACTCCTTCCTATCCATGTTATTGAACCACTTTGAGCATCCCTTTCCTCATCCATAAATAAGAGGTTTGAATCAGATGACTTCCAACATGTCTTACATTTTTAAATATATAATCTTTAATCTCTGAGGTCCTTTCTGTCTTTCTCATTCTGAAATTCTCTAAACTGAAGACTGAAGTGATGAGATATAAGATTAATTAGAAAAGAACAAGGAAATCTCATGTTAAAAATTAAGACATTTTCATTTGTTCTTTGGAGGCTTTATTCTACCAGAGGAATTTTTGATCAGAGCAGATCAAATACAAAGAATGTGCCTATTCTGAATCTATCATGCGCAAGGAGTTCTGTTATACTTCTATTGAGAAAAGAATTGTTATTCTGGCTGATTTGTGTCCTCACATCTGATCTTCTTGACCCTTGCTTTTAATTTATTATCAAAGACCTGGCCCAGATTGCTTATTATATTGCCCTTTCTACTCTCAGCCCAGCTGGTGGCTTTCATAATTGTATTCCATCCATTAAATTAGACCAGACTGAGGCTCACTCTTAGTGTTCCAGATTACTCTGTATGTATAAAGCACATAAATATAAAATAGAAAGGAATTGTTTTCCACAAGTGCCATAGCTACAAAATTCTATTTCAATTTCAGTGTAGTCCCATAGATTTTTTCATAAGGACTTACAAGTCCTATGATTGTTATCCTTCTTGATTTCATGCATGCCTGGGGTTTTTTTCCTAATTTATTATCCAGACCAATTGCTCCCAACACATCTTTCCAGCCCTAACCTGAAGAATGATTGTCTTATCCCACCTCATATTTCCAGTCTCCAGTGTTTTCATTTTAATGCAACACATTAATGGAACTCCATAATTCAAAGGAAAGGCTTTCAGGTACTAGTAATAGACCATCAGGAGCAATATGTTTAATTAGTGGAATTGCCAACAACAATCAAGAATGTCATTGTACTGATGCCATTTTTCACTAAGCTCACTATTATCTTAGAAGTTGAAGTGATTGTTATTCTACCTATACACAGCATTTCATGACAGTAACTGGTAGTGACATAAAATAGCAGATCCTTTATTTATGCACACTCCACACAATACTGCTTCAACCAATGTTGTTTCACAGATATTAATATATTATGAACAAACTACATTGTAATCATACAAAACCCCATTGCATTATCACATTTATACAATTGGCAATGTTACTCCTATGGAATGAATTGCCATGCCATATTTAAGTCTAACTGACTAATAACCTGAGATGGGGATGTGCAGCTTTGTTTAATAGAAAGAATATTAGAATTTGAAGCATGGAATTTGTTTCAAATTCCCCCAAACTTACAATCTATGTGACCATAATAGACAAGTTGCTTTACCCCATGAACATTAATTCATCAAGTCACTATCTTTATCTGTAAATTAGGGATAATACACATTTATACCACATGCCTCACAACTTTGTGTTCCTTAAAATTCCATAAAAATTTTCATTATCATTTTTGTTACCATTATTGATTTTTATAAAGATTATGCTCAATGTTGCTATTTTGCAGATAGAAAGTTTCTATAGCTATAGAAAGAGGAACTGATTTCTGAGTGGCAGCCAAGCCTTCCAATTATTAGGCCTTTCCCAGATAAACATGACATAATCTTTCTGAGGTGATATATAATATTTCTATGGTTCCCATTTAGAGGTTTGATAACACTTTGGGATTTGCAATGATAGCCCAAGAGTTTCACAATAAAAATTCTTCAATAGTTCCTTAAGGAGTAAATAGTTGCAAAGAATATTATGAGTAGCATATTAAATTATCCAAGGAATTCAAAACATTTTTGTTTTTGTTAAGAAAAAAAAAAGATTCTGAGAATAAAAAAAAATCTTGGAAACCATGGAAATACTATGAGAATAATATCACCTTCCAATTGGATTTCTATTGTTGTGAATTAAGAGTTTAAAAAAAACTTATTATAAAGATTATTAGATTTAATAAGCTCTTCATCATAGAATTATTTATTTGTCTGAAGTTCTATCACTCATCTTTGACTTAAAGTGACAGAACCAAAAAGATGATTTCAATTTTCAAATATTGAAATAGGAGAGTGATGGTGTTGAAAGAAGCCCTGGTGTCAGAGTGCATAGGCATAAATGATTACTGTGAATATGAAATACAGGATGACTTTAGTCATAAATTCTTAGCATACTATAAATGTATACCATTCTATTATCATCAAGGAGAACTATAACTTTGCCTTTAAACATGTTCAGACCTTCTGGATGAAAAATTTAAAATGTATAAACATATGAGTAATGGACTCTAGCCTTGTAATGCATTATGAATGTAATGCATTATGAATATATGAAGTATAAAGCGTGAATGAAATCGCTTGGACCTGTATTAGTACATTTCACATTTAAAGCACAGTGGATGATATTTCAGAGCTGCCTAATGCTGAATAGAGTTAGGTGAATGGCTGTCTTGCCCTTCTGCTCAAATCCAAAAGCACAGGATTTTGGGTGCTTTTCCAAAATCTGGTGTTTTGGTGATTAAATTGATAAGTAAAGCAAAGAATATAACAAAATCAGTTGAATTATGAATGATATGAAACTCCAAGGGAATTAGAAGTGCTCATTTCCTGGAGGTTCCTTTCACAAATAATGGGATATTCCTAAAAGGCATATTTGTGAAATGAAATAAATGCAATATTCCTTATGTAGCATGGCCAGGATAAAGTCCAAAAAGACTATCCCCTGTCTCTACATCCTAATGTATAGAAAGTTTTTCCTCTTTACATCTCAATGCAGCCTAAAATCACATAAACTTTCTGGTTGACAGATTCATTCAGACAGCTAGTGTCACAGTACTGGGCCTGAAGTCAGGAAAACCTCAGTTTAAATCTAGCTTTCAACACAGTAGCCGTGTGTGTAATCCTCAGTAAACTGCTTAACCTCTGTTTGCCTCACTTTCTCTAATTACAAAATGAGGGTAATAATAGCAACAATTTCATAGGGTTATTCTGAGGATCAAATGGGAAAATATTTGTGAATTTCTTAGCACAATTCTGGACATATAGTAGACACTTAATAATCTTATTCTCACTTCCTTTCCCTCATTCATTCAACAAATATTCATGAAAGCATTATGTGACAGGTACTGTTCTGGTGCTGAGAATACAAAGACAAATAACAAACAATCTCTGTCTTTATGAAGCTTATATTCTATTATGAAAAATCAACATATATATAAGTAAAATATAAAATATGCAAAAGTCAAAACAGAGTAATTTTGTGTGTGGAGTATTTCATATATGATTAAAATGCCAGAGCAGGACTACATCTCCCCTCAGCACTCTAAGAGAAATCCTAAATTGCTTGGAAATTTTTTTTCTGCTATTATAGTTCACAATTTATCAACTACTACTTTTTCCTCAATATCATAATTAATTAAAAATTTTACCAATATCAGTTTGACCACTTGATGCCCCCCAAATATCAATTGAATAATTAATATCAAGTAACATTTTTTTTTAGTTTTCAACATTCATTTTTGTAAAACTTTGCATTACAAAATTTTCTCCCTCCCTCCATAACTTCCCTCTTCCTCAAGACAGGAAGCAATCTCATATAGATTAAATATGTGCAATTCTTTTAAACATATTTCCAATGTGTATAGAAGAATTGCACATGTTTAACATATATTAAATTACTTGCCATCCTGGGGAGGGGGTGGGAGGAAAGAAGGGAGAAAAAAAATTGGAACACAAGGTTTGCAAGAGTGGATGTTTAAAATTATCTTTGCATATGTTTTTGAAAACAAAAAGCTTTTTAAAAAGGAAAAAATAAATAAACATTTCCACATTTGTCATGTTATGCCCGAAAAATCAGATCAAAAGGGGGAAAAAAACAAGCAAATAAACAACAAAAAAAGTGAGAATACAATGCTTCAATCCACATCAGTCTCTATAGTTTCCTCTCTGGATGCAGATGGCTCTCTCCATCTTCAAGTCTATTGAAATTGACCTGAATCACCTCATTGTTGAAAAGAACCAAGTCTATCACAGTTGCTCATCACATAATCTTGTTGTTGTGTACAGTGTTCTCTTGGATCTGCTCACCTCACTCGACATCAGTTCATGTCAATCTTTCCAGGTTCCATTGTCAATTAAGTTTTACAAAGAGACTTTTATTGAGAACATATAGCAAGAACCAAAATATACAAATTTTCCTCTTTTACAACCAAGGCACACTCTCTCTCCTATATACTCATTCAGTCCTGTGAAGTGGATTCAGACTTAAGGTGGTTGCTATGCAGAGTTTTCCCCACTAAGTTCACTTCTGCTTGTAACTTAGTCAATGAACAAATTTCTTCCTCGTTTTCAAGACTCAGTTCCTTAGCTATTAAGTTGTTTCTTTGTGGGATGGAGTCAAGTAAACTATGCTATCCTGAGAGTCACCTTCTCTTTAGGTCAACTGTTGCAACCACCATTCATCTCTACTATGGATTACAGTTGCTGAATATCTGGCAACTCAACCTTCCAAAGTTCACAAGTTCATAATCTGCTGTGTTTCAAATACTCATTCAATTAAATTAAGGAAAGAATACACACAAAATATGCAGTTATACATTCATGGCTTCATGGTAACTAGGTGGGAAGATAAAAAAGCTGAAAGTGGGTAGAAAGTTCTACTCCCAGCATTGCTCTATCTTTCCCTGAGAAGCTTGACAGCAGCAAAATTTGATGAACTTTTTACTAGAAAAGAGAGAATTTGCGTCTTTTTTTTTTGTATGCACACAGTTCTGGATCAGCAATAAATTGAAAGGTTTTTTTTTTAATTATACAATAAACTTAAAGGAAATAGTAAAAAATTAAAATAGTCAAAAATCTGCACATGCTCTGAAGCAAAAAAGGGGCTTTTTCATTGTGCATGCCTGGAAGCAAGCTGATCAAACTTTCAAGTGGATTGGCACCATATAACATGTACTCAAAGGAATAGGCTTTCATTGACCTGCCCTTCATTACATAGTATATAGTCATTCTTTCTACTGACAGATCAAAATTATTTTATACCATAGGAATTCAATTCAATTCAGCAATCATTTATTGAGTACTTATTATATGGAATGTTTTATAAACACAAAGACAAAAATAAAACAATCCCTGCTCTCAAGAAGATTATATTTTACTGGGGCAGAGATATAATACATGTAAATACATGATAATTTGAGAGGAAAGATAGAGCGATAAGAACTTTTTTAAAGGGGAGAAAGCCACCAGAGAAAATGATACCTATTGTATGAGCAATATATGTTTTACACAATCAGGTTTCCTCTAAGGATTGGATTCTTGATGTCTCTTAGAATTCCTACTGTTCTGTTGGATATCTTTTTCATTTGGCATTGCTGTCCTGATAGATACAAAGGTTGTAAGAAGCAGGGTCTATTTTTAGTAATTATGTGTTTTAATCTTTCATGATAAAGTTCATAATCTTTTATGTAGCATGATTGTTTCATTGTGTTCCAGTTCCAAGCCTAAAATACTAAGCCAACCTGATTTAAACCTGGCCCAAAATAGCACTTGAATTAGTTCTTGAAGGAAGCTAGAGATTGTAGGAGAAGAGGATGCAGATTTGTTTCAGTCATATCCAACTCTTTGTGAGTCCTTTTGGGGTTTTTTTTAGGAGAGAGTAGTTTACCATTTCCTTCCCCAGGTCATTTTAACAGATGAGGAGATAAAGCAAAGTTAAGTGACTTTGTCCAATGTTACCCTGCTAATGTGTCTAAGGTTAGATCTGAACCCAGGAAGATGTCTTCCTGACTTCAGGCCTGGTGCTCTATCCACTGCATCATCTTCCCCATATAGATGTTCCATAATACTCTTTCTTCTTGACAGCATCCCATAGTTGATAGTTATTTTAAGCTTAATTATTACATCCATGCAGATAACTGAAAGAGAGAAAAAGAGAAAGAGAATTCCTTATTATTTACTTTCATGAAATTTATATTGAAGATAAACTGATCTATTGGGAATTAGCCCAATTCAACATGACATCTCTCATTTCCATGCCCTTTGCATGCAGTTCCTCCTCATTACCACTTCTTAGAATGTAAAAAAGTACATATGTCTGTGTGTATGTATATACATATACACATGTATATACATATGTGTATATATACACACAGACATATGTAAACATATAGCATATATACATATACCTGATATATAATATACATGCACATTATACATATACATATATATGAATGCATGTGGTATTTATGTGTGTATATAATACACATGTTTATTGTGTATATGTGTGCACATTTATACATGTATGTACATGTGCCTGTATATACACATGCATGTATTCATATATTCAAGCATGTGTGTGTTCATTACCTTGGGAACAGCAAATATTTCATTTTTTTCTTTGTATTTCTAGCAATGTGATACTAGTCCCTGGCATATAGTAAGTGCTTAACAAATGCTGCTTGATTAATTGATTGATTAGAATGCCTACTTCTTTTAAAGTTAAATTCAAGCTACTAATTCCTATAAAAGCCTTTCCTGATCTACCCTAATTATTAGTGTTCTCTTTCCCCTCACATTACCTTGCATTTACTTATGTGTGGTTGTTGAGAATCTCCTTCTTCCCCCAGGGGAATGTAAATTCCTTGGTATTCATCTTGCTGGATATTGATCCAGTAAAGCTGAACGAAAAGGAGTAGTCAGTTATATGAGGAATATTAGGACTGAATAATATCAAAGAATCAGGGGAGACAATAGTACCCGAAAGAAAGAATGGTTAACTATTGCAAGCCATAGGAAAACCAAGTAGATTGATGACTGAAGAAAAAGCTTTGAATTTAAATTAAGAGATCATTGTGAAACTTAGAATAGTTTCAATCTAGATGTAGAATCAGAATTGAGATGGAGCTGGAAGATGGAGCTCTTGGTTTGGGGTTCCAGGTCAGAGGGGAGAGTTAAAGTGAAGCTAGAAGGGTTTAGAATGAAGTAAGCAGTGAGGAGTTTGGTTATGAAAGGGAGAAAAGATAATGGAATGGTTGCTTAGGTGACAACATCTGAATGGATTACAGTGCCAAAAAAAAAAAAAATCATTACTGTCTAGTCAATCCTCTGGTGTTACATTTTTCTGAACTAAAATAGATTGGTCCTCAGAAAATAGTCATACAATCTACTGTCCAGTGTATGTCCCTTTGAAAGCCTGAATTCCCTTAGCACAACCTTCAAGAACACATGAACCTCCACATCGGGACAACACACCAGAAAAAGATTTCAGTGTATATTTAAAATGTCTAAATTGGTATTGATTATGTTAAAATTTCTCTGACATTAATTAAAACTCAGAATACATGCTTATAGTATTCATGATATTTTTATAGTTATATTCTAAGATTATTTTTAAATATAGTTGAAATGCCTTAAAAGTTGCTAACCTCTGACCTGGGCTATCACTATGGTCTCTTTTAGACTCTGAAGCAATTTTAAATAGATGTTTTAGGTGCTTTTTATAATGATTTAAAACATCAAATATAGATAAAAATGTGTCTTGTTAAAATAGGACTAATAGGGAGGATTCCGGGGGGGCAGAGCCAAGATGGCGGAGTGAAAAGGTGACTTTCTGCCTCTCCTCCGATCTTCTCTAAAATAAACAATAAAATAAGCCTCTGAACTGATCTTCAAGTCAACAAACTCAGAAATATTTGGACACTGCTCTCTGGATAACTTCATATCAGGTTAGTCTGACTCGGACAGAGAGATAAATAGACAACGGCTGTGTAGGTCGAAATTGAGGGTGGGACTCAGCTCAGCTCATACTAGCAGAAATTCCAAACTCCAAACTCCAAATTCCAAACACCTGGAGTTTATCTGAGGCATTCAGGACACTCTGCCCTGATTGGGGGCATATGTTTGGGCAGACTTGCCTTGTTTAAGGAGTAATTCAGACTTAGTCCTATCCCCCACCAGCCCAGCACCTTAAGTCAACTCGCCAAAGTGCCCCAGGGCAAAGCTTTTCAGCCCTGGTTTTTTTTTTTTCCCTACCTTAAAGAGATATCCACGCTGTCTAAAAAAAAAAAAAAAATGATGAAGAAGCAAAAGAGAGCTCTCACCATAGACAGCTTTTATCAAGGCAAAAAAGCATTGACCCCAGATCCAGAGGTTCCTTTAGATAAAACTCCAGAGAAAATCAGCAAGGACCATCACTGGTCCCCTTTTCAAAAGGCCTTTCTGGAAGATTGCATAAACAACCTCAAAAGAGAGCTGGAGGATAAATGGGAAAATAAACTGAAATCAGTGCAAGAAGGATACAATATCTTGCAAGAAGGATATGATGCCCTGCAAAAGAGATATGAAAAAGACACCAATTTATTGAAAAATAAAATTAGTGAAGTGGAAAAAGAGTGCAATGAACAAATTGGCCAGTTACAAAAGGAGCTTAAAAAGGTAACCGAAGAAAACAACACTTTAAAAATAAGAATTGAACAAATGCAAGTGAATGACTCAATAAGACTTCAAGAATCAGTCAAACAAAAACAAAAAAA
>JAJPUD010000711.1:236230-364587 GCA_023553655.1 Myrmecobius fasciatus | reverse complement strand
AAGAAGAAGAAGAAGAAGAAGAAGAAGAAGAAGAAGAAGAAGAAGAATCCTTGAGACAAATTCCTCTGTGCCCTAGGAACATAGCTCAACTTTTTAAAATGAGCAAAAAGAGCCTCAACCATAGAAAGCTCCTATGGTGACAGGAAAAATCAAAATACAAACCCAGAAGAGGATAACAATGACAAAATTACAATATGTGAAGCCTCCAAAGGGGATATGAACTGTGTCATGCTCAAAAGGTTCTCCTGGAAAAGCTCAAACAGGATTTTAAAAAAGAGATAGAAGAAATATTGAGAAAGAAATGTGAGCTATTCAGGAGAATTATGAAAGTTTTTTGGGGAAAATCAATATCTTAGAAAAGGAAGCACAGAAAGTGATTAAAGAAACCTCTCAAAAAATAAATTTGGCAAAATGGAAATACATACATATATATACATATATATATACATCTTCTTAATCCCAATATTACATTTGTCCACAAACCATGAAATACATTCTCTGAAACACTGAAAATTAATATTAATTATGTGCAGTAGTGCACATAATAGGTGTGAAGCAATTGCAACATATAACCAAAAAATAACTGAAAAGTAAGAATAAAATATTATCAAGAAGTATATAATGAAAAGAAAGGGCAAAAAATGACATATCTAAATCCCAACTTCACAACTAGCATTTTTGACATGTCAGATGACAACAGATATATAACCTGAAGAGTATTTGGCAGATCTCCTATGCTCAATAAACATGAAGACATAAACTATAGTTATACAAGATGAGTTATTATCATGGCCTAACGTTATCAATGACTTCTAATCTATAGCATTGAATAGGAAACCCAAATTTGTGCATTTTAGTTTGAAAATCTTGTATCTGCCTACTATATGGTTTTCTCCATGAAGGCAGGAATCATGTCTTAACCAAGCATTGTATTTCCTCCAAGACTATGAGCTTTGCACATATTAATTCCTTAATAAGAGTTTGTTGAATTAAATTCTTAATAAAACAAATATAAATCTACCACTGAATAAAAGGTCAATTTTCTGAAGCTATATGAGACAAAAGATTTATCATAGTGATTCATATTTTGATCATATGCAATCACCAACATGTACATACTCTTTAGACTTTAAGGTTTATTTCTCTCATAATTTGAAATAAATGCTTGGAAATTCATTAATGTGACATGTATCGTCATATTTAATTGTTTTCCCCAAAGAACTCAACATGGAACTGCTTTCAAAAATCAGTTTTTGTCTCTCTTATTAGCAGAATTGAGCACTATGTTTTCTATTCCCTCTGATCAATTAAATGTATTATTTATTCTTCACTGAGGTTTGTCTAAGAATGTCTAAACCGAGGCTATATCTTCTCATTCTTAAGTAATTAAAGAACAAACAGATATAATAGATTTCTAATATTCTGTATATTCCTGTTTGATATTGAATAAATAATTAACAAAAATTCTGATTACTCAGGTTTGCAATCCAAGAATCATTCTCAACTTTTTACTTTCACCATTTACATCCTATCAGTTGCAATCTTGTTGATTCCATCTCATCAACATCTTTTGCATTTGTTCCCTTCTCTCTATATATACCATGACAACCCTAGTTCAAACTGTCATCACCTCCCTAGCACCAGTCATCCCCTTTCTCCATCTCTGACAAAGCTGTGTTCCTAAAATATAGGTCTGACTATATCATTCTATTGCTCAATATTTTTTTTTACAAAATACAAATTTCTTTTTGGCACTTAAACCCCTTTAGAATGTGGTATTTATACAGGTTAATTGCATTCCCCTTCACACTCCCCTTCAGACTCACCCTACACTGAAGTAAAAATGTTCAACTTTCTGTTCCCCATACATGGCAACATAATCATGTTACAGGAAAATGTACTCCCTCTACTAATCATTTTATCTCTAGAGCTTATACTAATGTGTTTTCATTGTACATTTGTATATTTAGATCTTAAATATAATGATTTATTTAAAAAGGCAAAAGAAATTTCAATAAATTAGAGTAAAACAAATACAGGAATAATAAACATGTCATATCTACATATAGCCTTACATTACATTAATATACCAATGTACACAGTATATGGGGGCAGGGAAGTGAACATTCACTTACAGAAACCCTATTAAAGAGGCACATGAGTGAAGAAAACCCATATGCTTTGAATAATCCCTCAACTGTGAAATTTAAAAAAAAAATTTGTTCCAGAAATTGTCTATAAAAGTTTCTTAACAAATGTAGTTTCTATGTCGAACAAATGCTTTTATTGTTAAACTTAATTCATACACTCTGCTTAACTGACATCTTATTTGCTACAATGATTAAGCCAAATTACTAGATCCTTTGGATAAACTCTCTGATTCTCTATTTCCAACCTTTTCCTCTGATCAGGTGAACTTATGTTTCAACAACAATTGTAGTATCTGTCACTTCCAGCTTCAAGTTTATCTCATGTAGTTCTGAAAAAATTACCTTTAAGAAGAAGGAGGAGGCAGATTTTTTTCCTTGTAGATCCAATTTTTCTTGCACAGCAAAATAACTGTAAAAATATGTATACACATATTCTATTTGTCAAGTATTTTAACATAATTAACATGTAGTAGACTTCCTGCCATCTAGGGGAGGGGTGGGGACTAGGGGGGGGGAAATTTGTAATGGAAAGCTTTGCAAAGGTCAATGTTGAAGAATTACCCATAAATAAGTTGTGCAAATAAAAAGCTTTAATAAAAAAAAAAGGAGGAGGAAGAGGAGGAAGAGGAGGAGGAGGGACAGCTAGGTGGCACAGTGACTAGAGCATCAACCCTTAAGTAAGGAGGACATAAGTTCAAATCTGGCCTCAGACACGTAATACTTCCTAGCTATGTGACCTGGGTAAGTCACTCAACTTCAATTGACTCAGCACCAAAAAAAAAAAACAAAAAAAGGAGAAGAAAGAACAAGATGAAGATCAAAAGAACCTCATCTTAGTTTATGAATAGTAACTAAATTTTCATCTTCTTTCATTAATCAAATAAACATTTGTCACATAGTAATAGAAACATCCTATTTTTCTTTTTATTCTTTTATCTTTTTTATTCTCTTTCCTCAGTTATCAACATAAAAATTCTTCATATGTACATCACTGAAGCATACTGTATTTTCTAATCAATCTAGTATTTTATAGCTGATCATATTCAAAAGGAGCAGCTGCCATCTTAGTACTTAGTCAGAGTAACAGCTTTCTTATAACTCTGAACAGATCTATTTCCCCAGACAAAAAAATTGTCAAGGGGAACTTAACTCATCAGTTGCTTTTCTCAGAAGCAGAATTATTTTCCAAACAAGTGAATTGTCAAGGGTCATTTTCTTAGACATAAAATTCAGGAGAATGTAAATGAGTCAAAAATCTTTGCAACAATCAAGAAAAACAGTGTATCATGGTTTTTTTAACAAATTGATAAATTATGGATTAATAAATTCTTTTATATACCCTTCTGACATTATTATACACTTTTTTCTCAACCAATATAATGGTTTCTTCTAGGTGTTAATAGATGTTTGTAGTGACAAAAGTTGTGATTGTTTTGTTTAAATTATGTAAACATGTAATTGGCCTATATTTGGAAGGATCTCTGGTATTCTAAGAATAAATCTGTCTTGTCTTCTGGTAATAAAGATAGACTACTACCACTAAAAAGATGAAAGAAAGGTGACCCATAAGTACAAAATATATTTATAGCAACTTTTCTAATAATAGCAAAACAAAATAAAACTAGTAGTGAAGGGAGTGTCCATCTATTGGGAAATCGCAGAACAAATTATACTATATTAATGTAATAGAATATTATTATATCATAAGAAGTAGTCAAATAGACAGTTTGGAAGGAAACTGAAGACTTCTGTGAACTTAAGCAGAGTGAAGTAAGTAAAACTAGAACAACTTTTACAAGGGTAAGATTATAAAGAAAAAACTCTGAAAAGATTTTATAATTCTGATTCAATTTATCATTATATTTATCTTATGATTAAATTATCACATAATTTGTCATCATAATGATAAATTATAGTGATACACTCAAAATACATAATAAGACATAGATTTCTGAACATGGCCAATGTAAGAATTTGGCTGAATTATGTTACATATGTAATGAATGCTTCTGTTGCATTAATAAGATCATAGATTTAAATTCATTTGTAAAGGCCACTAGTTTCTTTTGACTTTATGATTAAAGAACAATGTAAACCCAATTGTTTAGGATCCATTTGAATCACTCTGCAATCTTGAAAAATATAGTAAAGGGAGATTTCACCGTATTAGTAGAAAGGAGACTACTGTAAACTTGAGAGAATGATTGCTCAAAAAAGAAAATCAGATCAAAATAGTTTTGAACAATAACAATAGTGATAATAATAACACATTTTGATAGCACTTTAACACTTACAAAGAGCATTTCTAGTAATAATTCTTTGAAACAGATAGTATAAGTATTATTGTTCCCATTTTATAAAGAAACAATTATCCTTTCATCTAATGAGTAGCATCTAATGATGACCATTCATTAGCAAACATAGGTAAATAATAATGAAAATAACAATAATAGCAACTCACACTTAATACTTTACATTCTGTCTCCCCATTTAGAATGTAAACTGGGTGCTCCTTGAAGGCAAGTCCTCTAAAAGGACAGGACCCACTAAGTGTCATATTCATTTGATTGGGAGACTTTCTGATCATTGGCTCTTCATGGTTTACAAAAGCAAGCTTACTCCTCTAGTTCACTATTTCCTGATCATTATTATCCCCTACCCACTCCCTCACCATGGTCTATAAAGACCCAGCTAATTGGTCTTTCTGACCCTTCCTAGGACTCCTTTGCCTATGGTACTTGTGCCTTCTTCCAAAACATAGAGAAGGATGGAGGAAAAAAAGTTCTTTCTACCCATTCCACCTCACCCCACCTTTAAGAGTAGTAGATATTGACTTGTGGCAGAAGTTTATGTCAGTGCTTCAGAAACACAGGGTAATTCTAGATTTCCATGAGGTCTGAGAAGATAAGTACTGATGGGTAACTTTGTTGCCTTGAGGTATGACAGGCATCCTGGAAGATTTTATGTAGAAGCATTTGGCAGAAATAGACATGCTTGCCTACTCAGTGTGAGGGGGAACTCCCATTTTTAGGAGTTACCTTGTAGAAAAGTTAAGTTCAAGAGTTCATGTGTTAGGTCTTCTAGAGAGAGATTTCCTGATACAGTATGTTCTTTAGAGAAGGAAGATAATCCATATAATTCCTTTCTAAAATCATATTTGGAAATAGAAACCAATTACTCAGATAGTGTAGCTCAAGAGCAAAGGGAATTGTTTATTCAATACTTCCTAAAATATGCTTGTCTTCTAAAGGGAGTGTAAACCACAGGGTGGCACTATAGTCTGGAAAAGATTATCTGTGGTACTGGGAGAAGAGAATTTCATTAGTATCTCTGGGATTTGCACCAGTTGCAAGTATAAAGTCATTTTATTTTTTGAGGGAAGATGGTGAACTATTTGAAGACTCACTGTGTTTTTATATCGGCTCTTAGGCTCCTGGGGAATCCTTGAGTCTTGCATTTTCTGTAGGTATGAAATAAATATTAACGCTTGCTTATATATTCATTTTTAAGTCAGGATTTAGGAAGCCTATAACCCACATTTGGAGAAGACATGAATTTTAGCCTAAGTATATTTAGAGATGTTCCTTTAGTCTTTCAGGCGAAAACAATGAACAAAGAAAGATGATAATCCATCTTGAAATCAGCCTGCATATCTCTCCGTGAGCATTTCATCTTTGGGAGGACTCCTTATCACAGATTACTGATATCCACATAGCTAGTAAAAGATATAGAAATTGAAACCTGCTCCCTCATAAACAGAATTTTATGCAGCAAGTTTTTCCTTTCAAAATTAATCTCAAATACTATCTGCACCCAGTATGCCCTTTTGATAAAGACTAGCTCAAATTTAGCTATGTAATTTGAAATTGAATTGAATAATGGGACACGTCAGTTCTGTTAGATCAAATGTCGATATTTTTATAAATATATATGTCCATTTTCAAAAATAATAATTCATTAACAAGTAGGGCAGGTTAGACTAATAAACACTAATTGCTCTATACAAGACTTAATGAGTTGTGTGTTATTTCTTCACCAGGCTTCTGTTCCTTGTTTCCTTTCCCCCCACGATATTCTATACTCTATTATGAAATCTGAATAAGGTTTTTTTTTCCTTTTCCTTTTTTTTTTTCTTTCTTTATATTTTTGGTTTTTCTTTTGTTTTTTTCTTTTTACTACCATATAGATGGTATTCAGCTGTTCTCAAGGAAAGACCAGAGATCTTTGCTCTTTTCCCAGGCTTTCTTCCCAGCCACTGAAAGGAAAGAGGGGAAAGGGTGGGGGGAACAACAACAAGAGACTGTGTGGTGCTGTCTGCCTTTGCCATCATACGATGGTGATGTAATGGACCAGTGCTCAGTGACTGGCTGCCTCCAAACTGGTCATGCTCTGTTCACACATGGAGCAGCAATCAGCTTACAAGTAAATCACATCTGAGCACAAGCTGACCTCACAAAGACAACTAAAGGGGGAGTATTCATAGTCTAACAAAGCATCGGTGAAGCATGAAACTAAAGGAGAACCTCTGCCTGCTGAAGGAAAGAAGTTTCCAACATCTACACTCAAGACTGCTTTGGGGGAATTTTATAGGCTATATAGAAACATCTTCATGGATTACCCAACTTTCCATTTTGAAGGCATTAAATATTAATTTTGAAAAAAGAGGATAAGAAAGGGAGTTCCAGTTTCTGGAATGGGATAAGAAATGACAGTAGGACGAGACATGAATTTCATTTCTGTAGCCTCCAAAATTTATCTTATCAATTATATATCTCAGGTTGTCAAGTCAACTCAGTTAAATATCCATATAAATACCCATAAATATCTATATAGAGTATTTTAGTTGTGAACTGCATACTACTTTAGGTATCTTTCTTTTCCGATAAAATCTCTGTATCTGTGATCTAAATACTGTTTTCTTTAAAACACCTGATATAAGGAAAGGAAAAACAAAGCTGTTATCTTAGAAAAAATCAGCGCCCCCCCCCACCTTTTAAACTACAGCTGTGTCATTTGTTCACAAGCACTTAAAATTGCAGTAATTATTCAGTCTTTATGAAATGCTATCTAAAATATTTCATAGGTGTAGATATCTAGAAATCTGGCCTAAATTTTACCTTTTCACTGACTTAGTCCTTTCCTGGGAAGGAATTTTTCAGTTATTACTTTATCAATTATTTAGAATCCCACTAGTGCTCTTTTATAAATAGGTTACCATGGAAAGAAATGCACAGCTTTTACAATGCTTCAGCCTGACCTTGGCAGTCATTCCCAAGAGAAAAGGCTTTATTAAATCTCAGGCTACTTTATATTAAAGGATACCACATGAATCTAGCTATCTATACTTCAACCTACTCAATATTCTCTGCTGCAAATCAGTCATGAGGGTGAAATGACCTTACTCTTTCTTCACATCTCTTGAAGTCTTCCATCATACTAGGGTTATTTCATTTTATGTTGATTCCTTCAAAAAGATAATTATGAAAGTCCATATGTGAAAACTTGCCTATTTCCAGCTTGATGATCATGCAAAAGTTGAATAACCTTTGTCTTAAGCTAAGCAGAAAGAAAGCCAATTAATGTAGGAGAAAGCGTATTTGTGCTATATAAGGTTCCAAATTATTGATTGAAATCAAGAGTTCCTAAACTTGTATTTATGTTTGTTATTGAACCCTTTACCAGTTTCATAAAACCTATAAAACAAATCAGAATACTTACTCAGAAGATTTTTTTTAAATTTACAATTGAAGGAAATGTTGAATTTCAATTAAAATTAATGAAAATAAAGAAATAGAAAAAATTTTCTATATAAGTTAACAGACTTCTTTGGGAATATAGGAGTGCTAGTTTAAGAACTTCTGCTTTAAATAAAAAATAAAGGTAAAAGACTAGTGCATGCTTGAGCATTTGTTCAATTGTGTCTAGGAGTCATATGACATGTTGACATGATATGCAATATAATATGATACATGATATGATATATCATATGATATGATATAAGATGATACCAAATGACATAAATAAATTTTATTCCTTTTCCTTCTGCCTAGACCTGATTAAAAACAACTTCACATTTGCATTACCATTGATTCCTTTTCAAAGTGTTTGACACCTTGATTTTGGTCCTAAATAGTTCTCTGAACACTGATTGGCAGGGTCCTTCTGACAAATCACAGATTTTTCATGCCAATATAGAAATAAATATATTTCTACATAGGAATCATGATATATCTAATCCAACTTAATATAAGCAAGCACTAAGTTTCATTGCATTATGAATTGACTATCAGACTGAATCCATGTCTATTTCAGTCTATGAAAGATTAAATAATGGTCAACCTGCAATGTAGCAATTATATTTAAACCTTTCACAAATTTCAAACCAATCTAAGTAATTTACCCATTCATATATAATATTATTAAATTTATATGCTACATTTATGGAAACCTGAGTTCAAGTTTTAAGACTAGTATACAGACACTATCTAATACTGGGCAATTATTTAACCACTTTGTTATGCAGGCAGTTTTCTATATCTGTAAGTTGCTGAGCACTTACTGATAATCATTAATTTATGGAATTTCCTTAACAGGAATTCCCTATACTAGTGAAATTACAGGTCTCAACCTCCTCTTTTTCTACTCCTGCCCCTTTTAAAAAATAATAATGCTTTATATTTTACAAAGCACTCCGATATATACAATTATATTTTATATTCACAACATAGAAGTTGTGAGGAAGTTGTCACTCATATTTTCAGATGACAAAGCTAAGGCTCAGAAAAGTTAATTTTAATATATATTTCAAGCATCTGTATGAAGCCTTTCTTGATCCCCTTTTTAGTTTCCTCCTTCCCAAACTACATTTGTTTTTAACTACTTTCTATATATTTTCATTTATTCATTTGTTTATAATGGATAGATAGATAGATAGATAGATAAGGGAGAGGGACTGAATTCTATGCATGGAGACAGCCAATGTACACATAGAGATGGAATAATATAACAAGAAGGTCAGTTTGGACCATTAACATTATCTGGTGATATCTGTTATGCTCTTCCTCTCATACTTCAATTTAAGTACTTTGTATATATTTGTATTTATACAAAGAGACAATATTTATAAAACATTTAGCATAGTACCTGGAATATAATAGGTGTTTAATAAATGTGCATTTTCTTTCTTTCCCCTATTCATTTTTATTTATAATGTATATAATTTTATATATCATATATAGAAATTTCCATATAATTTATATAATTTCCACATAATATTTATATTACTTAATATAAATATAGTGTTTCTATACAGGCACATATAGATATTTATATGGATACATATATACATATGTATATATATGTGTGTGGGTATGTATGTATGTATGTATGTATGTATATGTTGTCACTCCTTGTATCCTCATGAGTTTGCATTGTTTCATTCTTTGTACTTGTTTCTCTAGCCCTTATTACATTGCTTGGTACATAGTGGACACTTAAATACTTGTTGACTGACTTATTGATTGCGTGAATTGTCCAAAGTCAAATACCTAGTAAATGGTGAATCCAGAATTTAAGGCCAAATTTCCTAACAAGCAATCTCAGTACCCTTTTTCTATAAAGCACTGCCAAATTTATCACAAAATAGAGAGAGGGAGGAAATAATTAACAATGTAATCTTAAAATAGAGTTGGTCCTTAAGATGTAGCTGGTCAACCATCATTTAATTAGCCCCATAGAATAAGGAAAGTACTCATATTGGGAGGTCACATTTAAGCTGAACATTCAAGAAAACTTGGGATTCTAAGAAGAGAAAAAGAAGTGTATTCCAGATATGGGGAACAACCTGTGCAATGACAAACAGGAGAAACAATGTTGTATGTGAGGGACAGCAAGATGGTCAGTTTGTTTCTAACCACTGACCTTCTTTGATGATGTTATGTTCATATTCCCATGCAGTTCTTCACTGGTCATATATTACAGCCTACTCATACCCATAATCCACTTCACCATTGTTCTTTTGTTTTTGCTCAGTTGTTTCAGCTGTGTCAGACTTTTCATGACCCCATTTGAGTTTTCTTGGCAGTGATACTAAAATAGTTTGCCATTTCCACCTTCAGCTGATTTTACAGATGAAGAATTGAGGCAAACAGGGTTAACTGACTTGTCCCTGGTCACACTGATAGTTAAGTATTTGAGCTGGAGTTGAACTCATGAAAATGATTACAAACCCAATTCTCTATTTACTTTTTGCCCAATGTTGTTTTGGTAAACTATAATTGTAATTCTCTAGAAATTGTGGTATTCCATGATTCCCAGCTACATAGCTTCCCTGGAAGAATACTGATGATACAAATATGTCTTTGTTCCAGGGAAAAGCTTGGGGTCATTAAGAACACAGGCAAATTCCCAAAGGCACTCCTCCTGTTCAGTTCTGGATCCAATTCATGATCCATCTGCAATATCTTATCAAGATATGTGTACCATTGAACCAGCTACTTATTTTTTGTCCATCCAATTATATATTCTGTAAAAATATACATGGTATACATTCTTCAATTATTTGGTTTTTGTTTCTTTTCCTCTGTGTGGATAATTTGGTCAAATCCTTTTGAGTGATTAGCCTAAGGATTAACAATCAGCGTCTAACATCTTCAACCTATGCATTCTTTACCTCACATCCTACAAAACATCCAAATTGAGGTTGAGACCACTGATTAAGTTGCTAGGTCATTCATACTTAAATTCCTGTTTTAAATTGAGAAACACAACAAAGTACAGCCAATTTGACAAAGTTAGACTGTTACAGAACAGATGCCTCTGTTCCAAACTAACTTTATGAGCATTTTAACTTGACAAACAGAATTTTAGATTCCCAAACCCAGTTTAAGCATTGGAGACATAAAAAAAGGAAAAAAATTTAATTCAATTCAGCAAATATTTATCAAATGTCTGTAATTCAAGGTCACTTGTCTTTGTCCTTAAGCAGTCAAGGATCTAGAACGAAAATGATTTGATGCAATTTTAATCAGTGTTCTTTCCTTCAGAAAAAGGAGAAAGAATAGTTAGAATTACTAAGGAGCCTTTTAAAATATAGGCACTGACCCAAAAGGAATTCTACCAATTCCTGTGTCTATCCTGATCTGGCCTAATATGGAATAATTTATGCAAAAGTAATCAGCATCTCCTTAAACTGAATTAACTATACTTGTAAAATGACCCAGGTACCTTTGGTTAGCTCAGACCCAACTTCCCCAGGTCATCAGACTTCTGAACAATTCTAGTTGTCCAAGATGTTCTGCATTATGCTGTCTTCTAGAACCAAAACAAACACTGAAACCTAGTATAATAATGAGTACAGAGTCATGGCTAACCAAACTGGTGCCTGTAGCTAATATAGAAGAGATGAGGTAGGGATAGGAGGCATCTTGGAGAGAACTCCTAAAATCATCAAGCTCTATGGGAGGAGGAAGGGCAGAGATACACAGGAAAGATGAGTGGCCTTAGAGATTTGATAATAGAAGTGGGTGATTTAGGGTGCACCAGAAAAGGCATAATAAAAGAAACAACACCAGAGTTGGGTCTTGAAAGATTCCAATAAGACAAAGATGGGGAATAGCTTATACAAAGGCATCAAAGCAGGAGAAGGAGGGACTGAATATAAGAAAAACAAGTAGTTAGCTGGGCTTAATAGAGTCAAATCTTTCTTTTGTTTTGGGGGATTCTTTTTATTGTACTGCTACCCATTGTTTTAATAGCACAGTCATTTCCAAATAAGTTACAACTACCACTATCATCACCCATGATAGACAGCATGAAGAAATGTCTCAGAATCAGGAAGACAATGGAAGAAAGTCCCACCTCTGACACCTATGTGACCCTAAACAAGTTGCTTAATTTTTCAGGGTTCAATACAACTCTCTTTGAGTCTGTTACAGAAAAAAATGCCAATTTAACTGTAGGCATTCCCCAAAAACTATTTTCTAAACCATCAACACATATTTTCTCTCTCTTAGTGACCTCATTATTCCCATGAGTATGACAATGGTCTCTATGTGAATGATTTATAGATCTACATCCAAGCCATATTTCCATTGAGCTTCAGCCCCATATCACCAATTGTCTATTGAATATTTTAAACTGGACCAGGGACATGCCTGGAGATTCAAACATGCCCAAACCTGAACTCATCTTTCATCTAAAACTTGCTTCTTTTTCCAAATTTCCCTATTTCTATCAAAAATACTGCCATCTTTCCATTCTCCAATGTTTGTAACTTTGGCATTATCCTTCACCACTCATTCTTTCTCACTCCACTCTCACCCAGATCTCAACATCTCTATCTCCACAATATCTCTTGCATTCTACCCCTTCTCTCTATTCACATTTATTGTTCAATTATTTCAGTTATATCCAACTTTTCATGATTCCACTTGAAGTTGTTTTAGCAAGAATAACCGGAACAGTTTATCATTTCCTTCTCCATTTTACAGATGGGGAAACTAAGGCAAACAGGATTAAGTGACTTGCCCAGCATCACATGAACTCAGAAAGATTAATTTTCCTAACTCCAGGATTGGTGATCTATTCACTAACACCACCTAGCTGCCCCTCTATCCACATAATCATCTCCTTATTTCAGGCTCCCATCACTTCTCATCTAAGATATTGCATTAGTCTCCTAATTGGTCTCCTTGCCTCAAGTCTCTCTCCATTCTACTCCAGATAGCTGCCAAAATAATTTTCCTTAAATATAGCTTTGAACATGTCACCCTCCTACTCAGTAAACTTTCTAGCTTCTATTGCCTCTAGAATGAAATATAAATTTCTATGCTTAGCTTTTAAAGTCTTTTACAACCTTGCCCCAACTTATCTTTCCAGATTCTTCGGGCATTACTTCCCTTTCTGCAATCAGAAAACCAGCTAAACTGGTTTCTCCTTTCCTTGCATATCATAATGGTCTTCCACCTCCATGTCTTTGTACTGTTTGCCCCCATGTCTGGAATACATTCCCTCTCTACCTCCATTATATAGAATGCATTTCTTCCTTAAGATTAAGCTCAAATCTTTCCTTATCCCCCTATTTGATAGTCCTCCCTCTCAAATTACTGCTTTGTACATATTCTCTTTATATGTATTTTTGTATATTCATGTGTTTCTTCTATTAGAATATAAGCTTCTCGTCAGTAAGAACTTTTCCATTTATTGTTTTTAAAAATCCTGGCACATAATAGGCACTTAATAAATGCTTAGTGATTGATTGTACAGTTAGAGGGAGTTTCCTTAACCAGGAATTCCCTCCATTAGTGAAACCATAGGTTCAGTCCTATCCCTGACCTCTTACCACTGAGGTTTCCATTGTTACAAAGGGAAATAAGAAATTAGCCGACCAGTAACTATCTGACAACATAGGCTACCTTTAATGTTGTCCTATTTTGATCAAATCAATCACACCTATAATTTTGGTGGAAGAGGGAGTTTGGCCACACAGTGTATAAGAGGAAAATGGTATTTCAAGATCATGCTATAACAGCTGTGTGCCTGCAGGCTAGATGATCAACTTAGACCACAAAGGCAGAGCTTAGAGTAGAAATGTGATTTCCATATAAGGGCTCTGAGAGAAGGAAAGAGCAAAGACACCAGTGAACCCAATCCTGATTGACCTCAGAGTTAATAGGTAGAAAAGGTAGCCAAATTAAATACAGCTTGATTGAATTTATTTTTTTTATTCTCATTCCTTCTGTTGCCCTCTATCCTCTCCCACCACCACTCTGTGTGTGTGTGTGTGTGTGTGTCTTCATGTGTCCCTCCCTCCTTGAGTTCTTTTGTGATTCTTTAATTTTAATAACATTGCTATCAATCAGAATTAATGTTGTCCTTTCCTTATACAAAGCACTACATTCAGCACTGTGGGGAACTTGCATTAAACTCATAAAAATTAGACAAATTTCTATTTTTGTTCTGTCCTTTCTTCTTCTCCTTCTCAGACTTTGAGTTGCTTCCCTCATCTCCACTTTATTAAAATCTTTCTTCATGATTCAGCTCAAGTTTTGTGTCTTCACAAGATGTTTAACAAGGTAATGGTAGAAAGCAGTTTTTAAGCACTTGCTATGGTGCTTAGGCATTGTGCTAAGTGCTGTACCCTGTAGTGTCAAACTCAAATAGAGTAAGAGTCACTAACCCATAAATAAGAATCCCTGTTGGCTGTATGTTGGGGCTGCATTTTTAAAATGTATTATTATTTATGTTTAATTTTATTTTTGTTCATTTTGTTGAATATTTCTCACTTATTAATGGGGTTCAAGGCAATTGGCAATAATGTGGGCCAAGTGTTTGACACTTCTGCCTTACATATGTAATTTTATTTAAGACATGATTCCTACCCATAAAAAGTTTGGAATCTAGTAGGGGAGAAAAAGATCCATTCTGAGTAATGAAAAATACACTTAAAAGTGTAGTGCATTAGGGGCAGAGCCAAGATGGCAGGGTGCTGACATGACTCTCTGTGACCTCCTCTGACCTTCTCTCAAACCAACAGCAGATTAAGCCTCTAAAATGATTTTTAAGTCAAAGAACCCACAAATATTTGGACTACAACACATTCCCACCAGAAGCTACCTTGGAGGAGCTTTGGAGCAGGTCTGTTTCAAACAGGCAGGGTGTTGGGCAGTTTGCCGAGCTTGGACACAGCTCCAGGAGACGGGGCAGGAAACCGGCCGGGACTCTTGGCAGATTCCAAGCACCTGGGAAGTTTCTGGTAGGCTCTTGGGCCACTCTGCCGCGATTGCAGGCAGGTGCTTTGGCAGATCTCTGCTTTAAACAGACCTCAAGCTTTTTTTAAAAAAAATGAATAAAAAACAAAAAAAACTCATTATAGACAGCTTTTATGGAGAGAGAGTGAAGGGCAGACCTCAGATCCTGAGGTTCATAAAGGTAAAGCAACTCCAGAGGAAGCCACAAAGGGAGACATGAGCTGGTCCCCATTTCGCAAGGCTTTCCTAGAAGATTTCTTAAAGAATCTCAAAAGAGAGTTAGAAGAAAAATGGGCAAATGAATTGAGATCATTGCAAGAAGGATATAATGCCCTACAAAAGAAATATGAAAAAGGCACCAATTCAATTCAATTATAAGGGGTAATTTTATATCTCTAGATGCTTATTTGCATAAAATAGAAAAAGAGAAAATCAATGAATTGGGCTTACAATTAAAAAAACTAGAAAAAGAACAAATTAAAAATTCTCAATTAAATACCACATTGGAAATTCTGAAAATAAAAGAGGAGATTAATAAAACTGAAAATAAGAAAACCATCAAATTAATAAATAAAACTAAGAGTTGGTTTTATGAAAAAAACCAACAAAATATATAAGGCTTTAGTTAATTTAATTAGAAAAAGGAAAGAGGAAAATCAAATTGTTAGTCTCAAAAATGAAAAGGGAGAACTTTCTACCAATGAAGAGGAAATTAAAGCAATAATTAGGAGTTATTTTGCCCATCTTTATGCCAATAAATTTGATAATCTAAATGAAATGGAGGAATATCTATAAAAATATAGATTGCCCAGGTTAACAGAAGAGAAAATAAATTATTTTAATAGCCCCACTTTAGAAAAAGAAATACAACAAGCTATTAATCAACTCCCTAAGAAAAAATCTCCAGGGCCAAATGGATTTACATGTGAATTCTACCAAACATTCAACGAACAATTAATTCCAGTACTATATAAACTATTTGAAAAACCAGAGAAAGAAGGTATACTACCAAATTCCTTCTATGATACAGATATGGTGCTGATAGCTAAACCAGGTAGGGTGAAAACAGAGAAAAAAAACTATAGACCATATATAGAATATTGATGCAAAAATCTTAAATAAGATATTAGCAATGAGATTACAGAAAGTCATCCCCAGGATAATATATTATGACCAAGTGGGATTTATACCAGGAATGCAGGGCTGGTTCAATATTAGGAAAACTATCAGCATAATCAATTATATTAATAACCAAACTAACAAAAATCATATGATTATCTCTATAGATGCAGAAAAACCATTTGATAAAATCCAACACCCATTCCTATTAAAAACACTAGAGAGTATAGGAATAAATGGGCTTTTCCTTAAAATGATTAGTTAGTATCTACTTAAAACCATCAGCAAGCATCATATGTAATGGACACAAACTAGAACCATTCCCAATAAGATCAGGAGTGAAACAAGGCTGCCCACTTTCACCATTACTATTTAATATTGTATTAGAAATGTTAGCCTTGGCAGTAATAATAAGAATAAAAAGAGATTAAAAGAATTAGAGTAGGTAATGAGGAAACCAAATTATCACTCTTTGCAGATGATATGATGGTATAATTAGAGAACCCTAGAGACTCAACTAAAAAAACTACTAGAAATAATTCACAACTTTGGCAAAGTTGCAGGATACAAAATAAATCCACATAAATCATCAGCATTTTTATATATTACCGACAAAGTTCAGCAGCAAGAGATACAAAAAGAAATTCCATTCAAAATAACTGTTGATAGTATAAAATATTTGGGGATCTATCTGCCAAGGAAAAGTCAGGAACTATATGAACTAAACTACAAAACACTTTCCACACAAATAAAATCATACCTAATTAGTTGGAAAAAGTATCAAATACTCATGGGTAGGCCAAGCGAATATAATAAAAATGAAAATACTACCCAAACTAATTTACTTATTTAGTACCATACCAATAAAACTCCCAAGAAATTATTTTACAGATCTAGAAAAAATTAATAGCAAAGTTCATCTGGAAGAACAAAAGGTCAAGAATTTCAAGGGAATTAATGAAAAAAAGATGCTGATAAAGGTGGTCTTGCTGTACCAGATCTAAAACTGTATTATAAAGCAGCAGTCATCATCATCATTAGTACTGGCTAAGAAATAGAGTAGTTGATCAGTGGCATAGGATAGGATCATAGGACAAACTAGGCAACAACTATAGCAATCTAGTGTTTGATAAACCCAAAGACCCCAGCTTCTGGAATAGGAACTCACAATTTGACAAAAACTGCTGGGAAAATTGGAAACTAGTATGGAAAAAATTAGGGCTTGACCCACACCTAACACCACATACCAAGATAAGATCTAAATGGGTTCATGATTTAGACATAAAAAGTGATATTATAAGCAAATTAGAGGAACATAGAATAGTTTACCTCTCAGACCTGTGGAGAAGGAAGAAATTTGTGTCCAAAAAAGAACTGAAACTCTTAATTGAACACCAGATAGATAATTTTGATTATATTAAGTTAAAAAGGTTTTGTACAAATAAAACTAATGCAGACAAGATTAGGAGAGAAGCAATAAATTGGGAAGTCATCTTTTCATTTAAGGGTTCTGATAAAGACTTCATTTCTAAAATATAGAGAGAATTGATTCATATTTGTAAGAATTCAAGCCACTTCGTGGCTAAATTCCAGAACTATCATACCAAGGAAAAGATATTACAAGAAGCCAGAAAGAAACAATTTAAATATCGGGGAGCTACAATTAGGATCACACAGGACCTAGCAGCTTCTACTTTGAAGGATCGAAGGGCCTGGAATCAGATATTCCAAAGGGCAAAGGAACTTGGATTACAGCCAAGAATAAGTTACCCAGCTAGAATGAGCATTATCTTCCAGGGAAGAAGATGGTCATTCAATGATATAGGAGAATTTCACCTATTTCTACTGAAAAGACCAGAACTGAACAAAAAATTTGATCTACAAACACAGAACACAAGAGAAACATAAAAAGGTAACAAGAAAAAAAAACTCTTGAGAACTATATTTATGTTATATATACTTATAGAATGAGGGTTGATTTTATGAATCTATTATTACGTTATGATTATGATATGATTACTGTGATTGTATGATTATTATGATATGATTACTGTGACTTTATTATTATTATAATATATTTATTGTGATTTTATGATTATTATGATATGATAAACTGAAAAAGAAATTAGAAGTAGAAAAGGGATAACACTGGAAGAAGAGGAAAAGGAGGTAAAATAAGAGAAATTACATCACATGTAGAGGCAAAGAAAACCTATAATGATTGAGGGGAGAAAAGGGAGGGGAATGAGAATTGGGTTAATCTCCATCTCATCAGATTTGGCTCAGAGGGAATAATAGACGTACTTATAAGGAAACTGGAGGGAAAGGGGGGAAAAGGGGGGTGGATGGGGCTCTAAAGGGGAAGGATTGTTTGAGGGAAGTGGTTTTCAAAAGCAAAATAGTAGGGAGGAGGGAAAGGGGATAAGAAAGAGAAAAGCATAAGCTAGGGTAAATAAGATGACAGGAAATACAGAATTAGTTATTTTAACTGTGAATGTGAATGGAATGAACTCTCCCTTAAAGCAGAAGCAGATAGCAGAGTGGATTAAAAACCAGAATCCAACAATATGTTGTATACAAGAAACACATCTAAAACATAGAGATACATACAGGGTGAAGGTAAAAGGCTGGAGCAGAATCTATTATGCTTCAGGTGAACAAAAAAAAGCAGGGGTAGCAATCCTGATCTCAGACCAAGTAAAAGCAAAGATAGACTTAATTAAAAGAGACAAAGAAGGAAATTATATCTTCCTAAAGGGTACCATAGATGATGAAGCAATATCAATACTAAACATATATGCACCAAGTGGTATAGCATGGAAATTCCTAGAGGAAAGGTTCAGAGAGATGCAAGAAGAAATAGACAGCAAAACTATAATAGTGGGGGATCTCAACCTCCCTCTCTCAGAACTTGATAAATCAAACCACAAAATAAATAAGAAAGAAATTAAGGAGGTAAACAAAATGTTAGAAAAGTTAGGTATGATAGATCTTTGGAGGAAATTAAATGGAGACAGAAAGGAGTTTACTTTTTTCTCAGCAGTCCATGGAACTTATACAAAAATTGACCATGTGTTAGGACACAAATACCTCAAAATCAAATGCAGGAAGGCAGAAATAATAAATGCATTTTTTTCAGATCATAACGGAATAAAAATCACATGCAATATAAGGCCAGGAGAAAATAGACCAAAAACCAATTGGAAACTAAATAATTTTATCCTAAAGAATGAATGGGTGAAACGGCAAATTACAGACACAATTACTAATTTCATCCAAGAGAATGACAATAATGAGACAACATACCAAAATTTGTGGGATACAGCCAAAGTGGTAATAAGGGGAAATTTTATATCTCTAGATGCTTATTTGCATAAAATAGAAAAAGAGAAAATCAATGAATTGGGCTTGCAACTAAAAAAGCTAGAGAAAGAACAAATTAAAAACCCCTAATCAAATACCAAACTTGAAATCCTAAAAATAAATGGAGAGATTAGTAAAATTGAAAGTAAAAAAACTATTGAATTAATAAATAAAACTAAAAGTTGGTTTTATGAAAAAACCAACAAAATAGATAAACCTCTAGTTAATTTAATTAGAAAAAGGAAAGAGGAAAATCAAATTGTTAGTCTTAAAAATGAAAAGGGAGAACTTTCCACCAATGAAGAGGAAATTAGAGCAATAATCAGGAGTTACTTTGCCCAACTGTATGCCAATAAATTTGATAACCTAAGTGAAATGGAGGAATATCTACAAAAATATAGAATGCCCAGATTAACAGAAGAGGAAATAAATTACTTAAATAGTCCCATTTCAGAAAAAGAAATAAAACAAGTCATTAATCAACTCCCTAAGAGAATTCAAGCCACTCTCCAATTGATAAATGGTCAAAGGGTATGAATAGACAATTTTCAGATGATGAAATTAAAACTATTTACAATCATATGAAAAAGTGCTCCAAATCACTATTGATCAGAGAAATGCAAATCAAGACAATTCTGAGATACCACTACATACTTGTCAGATTTGCTAAAATGACAGGAAAAGATAATGACGAATATTGGAGGGGATGTAGGAAAAGTGGGACACTGATACATTGTTGGTGGAACTGTGAAAGGATCTAGCCATTCTGGAGAGCAATCTGGAACTGTGATCAAAAAGTTATCAAACTCTGCATACCCTTTGACCCAGCAGTGTTTCTATCGGACCTATATCCCAAAGAGATCTTAAAGGAGGGAAAGGGACCCACATGTGCAAGAATGTTTGTGGCAGCCCTTTTTGTAGTGGCTAGAAACTGGAAACTGAATGGATGCCCATCAATTGGAGAATGGCTGAATAAACTATGGTATACAAATGTCATGGAACATTATTGTTCTGTAAGAAATGACCAGCAGGATGATTTCAGAGAGGCCTGGAGAGACTTGCATGAACTGATGTTGAGTGAAATGAGCAGAACCAGGAGATCATTATACACAGCAACAAGAAGACTATATGATGATCAGTTCTGATGGACATGGTTCTCTTCAACAATGAGATGTTTCAAGACAATTCCAGTTGTTCAGTGATAAAGAAAGCCATATACACCCATGGAGAGGTCTATGGGATCTGAGGGTAAACCACAACATAGCATTTTCATGCTCTCTACTGATGTTTGCTTACATTATGTTTTCCTTCTTAGATTTTTTTCCTTATAAATCCAATTTTTCTTGTATAGCAAGATAACTGTATAAATATGTATACACATAAAAAAGTGTACTGCATTGTTTTTTTCTATATATCAAATAACATGTTTCTTGCAATCAGGCTCATTGTAATCTTTATTCCAAAATCCTAGATACTATATCAATATTGCACACAAACCATGGTATCTAATAAGCATCCAATATTTCCTATACAAAGTTAATATTATAGATCCAGTTTCAGAGTGCATGTGTATTACACAGTCCTTTGTCTAAGAAAAAGCATGAATTTGTACTGATTCATGAGTACTTTTCGGGCCAGTTCCCCTTGAAGACAATTTTGTGTCTTTATAGAAAAATGAACGACAAATGTTAAGTGTATATAACCCATGATCAAGACAACAGAGCTAGATTAACTATCCCACAAAGGGACCAAATCCAGGAATTTGTCTTTTATCACTATTTTCTAATCAAATAATCCTGACTAGCAATCTACGAGGAGATGTGAAAAATCATCTATCATCGCATATTTGTCATTGTCGGTCATGCTCATATTCACCAAAAGACACTCAGTAAAATCATCCTATAGTCTATGCTTTATGTTGGTATGCAAAACTAAAAAGATTACAAGTTACTTTAGTTACTTTTTCATCCTCCCTGCTGTGTCATCTCCCCTGTTATAGTGTGTTTTCACTAAGAGAGCAAGAATTGTCTTGCTTTTCTCTTTGTATCCCCCAGCACTCAGCCCAATGCTCTTCACAGAATAACAATTAACAATTTTTTTTTATTCATTCATTCATCCATGTAGGTGAAGAATAGAAGAAATAAATAGATTTGAAATCAGAGGATCTGGGTTCAAATCCTGTCTATCTACTATTTAGTATGCTTATCACCTAATACAAGCTGCTCTACCTCTTTGCAACTCAGTTTCCTCAAATATAAAATAACTAGATGGACTAGATAACCTCTAAAATCCCTTCCAGATCTAACCATATTATCATACCTAGACTTCTGTCTCAGAACACAGGGAATTACCACAGAGGAACATTCCCTTTTACCCTCCTCCTTCCCTTCAGGGCAAAACCCAATGGCAATGCACTTTTGGGATGCAATACCACTTTCTCTTCTATCCTAAATGCATAATTGTGGTGATACTAGTATCTCACATTCATTGCATTTTGGGAAAAATAAAGTACTTTCCTTGGGAAAACATTTATGAAAACCAACAGGAGAAAAATTAGTTCAAATCTCACCTTGGACTACTAAAACTACTGTAAATTCATAAAATTTATTCCTTTCAACCCTAAGCTTTCTTTAAATAAACATACTTAGGGTGGCTACTTTTGCAATGAGTGAAATAACTTATGTATTGAATACTGAGAACTTTGTTGGTCAAAGGATGTGTTCAGGCAGTTTTCCAATGAAGAAATCAGAACAAGTCATATTAAAAAAATGCTCTCAATTCTCACTGATTTAAAAAAAATGCAAATTTTTAAACTTTGAGGTAATAATTTATACCTATCAGTTTGGCTAAAATAACTGAAGAGGGAACAACAAATGTTGAAGGAGATATGGAAAGATTGGAACATTAATTCATTGTTAGTAGAACTGTGAACTAAGTGAACCACTCTAGAATTTTGCCCAAAGAATCTTAAACTACCTATAGCCCTTTGACCTAGCATTACCACTACTAATTTCCATATTACCACTACCATTTCCAAAGATGATAAAGGAAAGGGAAAAGAGCCTATATGTTTTAAAATATTTATAGCAATTTGTTTTGTGATGACAAAGAATTGGAAATTGTGGGGATGACTGTTGTGAGAAACAGATGGGCATTTATTGGTTTCCACAGTTTTGAAAATTAAATTGGAGAAATGAAACTTAAACTAGAAAATTGCAACCCACCAGGACATCAAAGACTAGTCAGGAATAGGGGATTTAGATTTGAAGAAAAAGGAGTTTCCTTCTTGAGCAAGGAAGGATTGGAAGAGTGAAGACATGATGGATAGTAGAGTTCAAAGAACTGGTCATGTTTTGTTTAAACTTGGTTGGATTACATACTTTATAAGGGAGAATGGTAACCTGAAAAAGATTTCAATTGATCGAGATTCAGAAGGAAGAAGTAGAGTTACTAAACCCCATAAAAAGTTTTGACCTGGCCTCTATAGGTATGTTCCCCTTCACTGAGCTACATCCATTCTTGCAAGAATGTAAAATAAATTTTTCCTGCATCCATCAGTAAGTCAGTGGAATGCTTGGTAAGATATTTTGTTTCTAATCTGTCAATTGGGGAATAACTGAACAAGCTGTGGTATGTGATTTGTGATATAAGAAATGATGAGTTCAATGATCTTAGAAAAACATGGGTAAATTTGTATGAAATAATGAGCAAAATGAGTAAAATCAAGATAGATAGATATATCTATATACATATCTATTTATATAGATATGTATATAGATATATATAGTAATAGCAATATTATTCTAAGAACTACTTTGAGTGACTAAATCATTTTCATTATTATCCAAATTAACTACCAAGGGCATATGAAGGAGAACTAATAAACTGAAATATGTATGGAATTATTTTACATATACATACATATTTGTGTTGTAATGACTTCACTATGCATCAGAACTTCCCTTCTTCACAATGGAGCAGGACAATGGAGTTATACAACAACAAGCCAATAAGAAGGATTTCTGAGTCTCAGAGCTGCTCCTTTGAGATCGAACTCTAGCCATCTTTGGAGATGCCTGTAGCAATCAGAGAGAGGGAAAAATAAAAGGACAAAAAATAAATTCACATGAAAACTTTATATTTAAAAAAGAATGGCAAGTTGTACATAGTAGATTTTCAGTTTTATATGCAAATATTTTTATTATGCTATATTATGGAGAAATTTGTTTTATTCCGTAAATATAAAACTAAAATAAGAAAGGGGAAGGAAGGATTATCCCAAAGTGAAGCTAGCTTCACTTAATAAGTGATAAGTCCAAGTTAATATATTCCATACAAAACAAAGAGGAATTTTGTTCAATGATCTAATAAATTCAAAACATAAAAATATTAAGAATTAAAAGAGGACAAAAAAAGAACTTAAGTTGGGCCAAGGCAGCCCCCCTGCTCTAAATCTACAGAAACCAATCAAGCCACTAAACATTTTATTAAATGGCTACTATGCTCTCAGCACCATGCTGAGTTCCAAAGATACCAAAAAAAAAAAAAAAAAAAAAAAGAGGCAAAATAAGGTCCCTGAACTCAAGAAGCTTACAATCTAATTCAGAAGACAACATGAAAACAAATATATATAAAGCAAGCATAATTGGGGCTGGGTAAGGCTTCCTGTAAAAGATAGAATTTGAGTTGGTAATTAAAGGAACTTAGGGAAGTCATTAGATGGAGTTCAGGAAAGAGAACATTCCAGGTAGAGGAGACAGCCAGAGAAAATGTCTGGCGCCCATCAAGGAGACTGAGAAAGAGTAGTCTAATAGGAGTACCAGGAAAGAGACATATCTTTAAAAAAAAAAAAAAAACTAGAGAAGAAAATATTGAGAACAGTCCAAAGGCTGTAGCAATATCAATAAGAATGATTGAGGAAAGTCTTTGGATTTGGCAATTAAGGGATCACTTAATTTGAGAGACCAGTTTCAATGGTATGATAAAGTAAGAAGAGTAAGAGGAGAGAAAGTGAATATACTACCCAAAATGAGCTCATTCTTTGTTGGCTCAAATTTGAGGGGGCTGCTTTGTTGTTGGTTAGTTGTGTCCAACTTTTTGTAACCCTATGGGCCACAGCACACCAGATCTAATATCTTTCAAAGTCTAACCAAGCTCATATTTATTGTTTCCATGACACTGTCAATATCTTCCTTTGCTGTTCTCTTCTCTTTTTGTCCTCCATCTTTCCCAGCATTAAGGTGTATTCCAGTGAGTCCTGTCTTTTCATTATATGGCCAAAGTGTTTAAAATTTAGCTTCAGTCTTTGATCTTCCAGTGAATAGCCTGAATTCATTTCTTTAAATACTGACTGATTTCAAGCAGTTAGATAGTACAGTAGATAGAGCACATAGTCAGGAGGACATGAGTTCAAATTTGGCCTCAGACACTTAACACTGACCTTGGGCAAGTCACTTAAACCCAATTGCCTCAGCAAGAAAAAAAAAGGAAAGAAAAGAAAAAAAAAAAGAAAGAATTATTGACTAATTTGATCTTCTTAGTATTTCAAGGGTCTTCTCCAGCATAGTTCTTTGTCACCACAGACAGCTGCTTTAAATATTTTAGGATATATAGATTCTTTTTCTTTTTCCCTAATCATCTTTGGAAATAGACCTATTAGTGGTTAGGAGAAAGGGATGAGGGTTTAAATTCTACAGTCATGAAATTTAAATTAGAAAAATGAAATTGAAAACTAAGAAATGGAGGTTAAGTTAATGTGGAACAAGAATACAAAACTAATGGAGGGAATGTAATCAGAAATGGGGACTTAGAATAAGAAACAAGTTGTAAAATTTAATTGGGGTGGAGACACACTCATGTGTGGGGGAAGATGTAATGATGCAATTCAAGGTGAAGACTCAAATGGGACAATTAGATTCTCAAAATAGATTGTAACCTTTATAATACCCAGTCATCAGGGAATTAGGGGGAAAATTTAACTACCTCCAAATAAAGTGAATGCTAAGGCAAGATGTAATGATGTAATTGGGGTGAAGATTCACTCACATGAAGGGATTAGTAACTCAGAATAGGCTGTGACTTCTGTAATGTCAATGGGGAATCAGAAGAAGGACTTACATTTTGGATGACAGGGCATAAAAAGGCATGTCTATTGATTTCAAGTGTGCTTATTCTATAGGACACCTGATTCTGCAGTTGCATAATAAAATAGACTTTTAACTTCACTCCTCCCTAGTCCAATGTAGTTATTTCTCTCAGAGGTATTGCTGGGTCAAAGAATATAGGCAGTTTAATAACTCCAAAAGCATTGATTTTTGAAGTGCTCAGCTTTCCTCTTACAGCAATACATTGCTTATGACTTCCTGAATGGTATGATGGACAGAGAGAAAATAAAGAATTGTTCCCTGACAAAAGAAGGGAGAAGGCACTGATAAGAGATCAATTTAGTTTCATGGTTCCACTCTCTTAGGAAGGTTGTCCAGTCTGAAATACAAGTTATGTCAAACACCTGAGACCCACCCTTTGTAGAGATCCAAGCAGTCTCACCTTGTCATGCCCCGTCAAAAATCCCAGTCATGACCCTAAGGTTAAATTTTCCCTATACATTCTACTTCTATGACTGCTGCCTTCAGTACACCTCTCTCTCCACAGTCCACCACAACTCTCTGCCCATGCCACATGACATCTCTCCTAACTCCTAACTCCCCTATGCTTCCCAACCCCCCATCCCCTCCTTACAGCTAACTTAATTAACTCTTTCATGATACCAAGTCTCTTTCAGGATTTAGCCTGCCAGCTAAGAGCATGCCCCAACCTCATGGGGTATTCCCTTTCTACTGGGTAATTGTGAGTTCCACTGAGGAACTTGTCTTTCATATGCTCTCCCACTCTGTTTCGTATTTAGCATTCCCGATGTCTGTTGTATCCCTCTGTCGAGGTTCAGAAGAGGACCCTAAAAGGTTGGGGTCGAAGACAGATGTTGTGAGATGTCTCAAAAGAATTTGTAGGCTTGAACCCATCTCCAAGTCAAGGGGCAAAGTTTACTGTAATTGTAATGCCAATTACAATACTTTCCAAAAGAATTTAGCAAGGAACAAAAAGAAAGGAGATAGATTTATAAGAAAGAGTTAGATCAGAGCTTCATGTTACTTGCTCATTTTATGGCTTTCAGTAGATTTGAGGGGTGGTATATTCATTATTGTCTCAGGAACTTGGTTATCACGGAACAACAGATTATCGATCTATCAGTCAGTAATGTTTGTAGGACTATTCTAAGGCCAGAAAACTTTAGAATCATTGACCGACAGATCGTCAGATCAATAGCGCTCTGAGGTCAGAGTGTCTCAGGATCACTAATATATCTTCCCTAAAGTCTAAGGGAAGAAATATTATTACATTCCTAGGCCAGAATCATTGATGAACAGATTGTTAGAACAAAAGTTCTGTAAGGTGGGGGTGAGAGGGGCAGGGGACCTCAAGATCACTGATTCTAAAGCCAGAAGACTTTAGAATTGTGTGGGATGGGTACTTGACCCCCTTTCCAAATTAACTAATCAGAAACATCTTCAGGTACAAAGAGAAAGCATTTATTTGATCCCTGCAGGGAGAGGCCCAGACACACACCTGGGAGCCATCATGTGCTCATGAACCTGAGCAGCCAGAAGTAGAACACCAATTTAATAGGAAAATGCCCAAGCCTTTTCATTGGACAGACCAAAAGGATGCAACCATCCCTGACCAACAGCCACTAATGTTGTCCACCTCTCACAGATCACATCACTTCCTGCAACTTCCTGTAACCTCCTGCAACACAAGGCCTGACCCTCCAGAGATGATGTGATCCCCCAGGGTCCCTCTAGGATCCAGAGTCCAAGGCCCAATCTCCCAACTCTGGGAACAGGGATCATGTGACTTAGTCCTAGTCTCATAAACTGAGAAAGCACCATGCAATTAGTCCCATTCAGAATCATTGACAGATCGTTAGAACAGAAACACTTGGGGGGAGGGGGGAAGGAGGGGAAACCTCCTTTTTGCTGTTTCCCCTAGAATCTATACTTAACTTCATTTTGTCTGTAACTTATTTCCCTAAATAAATTGCCTTTTGCCAAAGAGAATAGCCATTGTGAATTCTTCATATGATTAAACCCCAACTTTGGGGGCCTACTATCACCCACATCATTGCTACTAGAAAACCATAGCTTCGACAATGAGGATCTTTATTGGTAAAATGACGGCTCTGCATTTTAGTAAGCTGTCCAGATTTGCCAAAGCTTTTTCTTCCAAGGACCCAGGATCTTTTAATTTCATGGCTGTAGTCACCATCTGCAGTGATCTTTGGGTCCAAGAATAGAAAATCTGACACTATTTTTATTTCTTCTATCAGCCAGAAAGTGATAGAACCAGTTGTCAAGACCTTAGATATGCAGATTCTGCCACTCCCTGGCAGAAAGTGTGGAAGAATTAAGGAGGAGCTAAATTTCCTTTTCTTATACTCAAAGGGATGGAATCTAGAAGACCCAGACTCAGGCCTGCCACTGACATTTTTTTTTTTAAATAATAGATTTTTATTTTCAAAATATATGCAAAGATAGTTTTCAACATTCATCTTCCCAAAACCTTTTGTTCCAATTTTTTCTCCCTTTCTTCCCCTACCTTCCTTCCCTAGTAATCCAATATATGTTAAACATGTATAGTTTTTCTCTATATAATTTCCACATTTATCATGCTGCACAAAAAAAACAAGGAGAAAGAAAAAGAGAAAGAAAAAAAACAAGCAAATAACAACAACAAAAGTTAAAATACGATGTCATGATCCACATTCAGTCCCCACAATCCTCTTTCTGCATGCAGATGAGTCTCTCCATCACAAATCTATTGGAACTGGTCTGAATCACCTCATTGTTGAAAAGAACCATGTCTATTAGAACTGATCATATAATCTTATTGTTGTATACAATGTTCTCTTGGTTCTATTTACCTCTCTCAGCATCAGTTCATGTAAGTCTCTCCATACCTCTCTGAAATCATCCTGGTGATCATTTCTTATAGAACAATAATATGCCATAACATTCATATACCATAACTTATTCAGCCATTCTACAATTGATAGGCATCCACTCAGTTTCCAGTTCCTTGCCACTACAAAAAGGGCTGCCACAAACATTTTTGCAAATGTGGGTCTCTTCCCTTCTTTAAATTTCTTTGGGATATAAACCCAGTAGAAACACTTCTGGATCAAAGAGTATGCACAGTTTGATAGCCCTTTGGTTGGGCATAGTGCCATATTGCTCTCCAGAATAGTTAGATCAGTTCACAACTCCACCAATAATATATTAGTAGCCCAGTTTTTCCATATCCTTTCCAACATTTATCATTATCTTTTCTCGTCATCTTAGCCAATCTGAGAGGTATATATGGTGGTACCTCAGACTTGTCTTAATTTACATTTATATGAAATAGTTTTTAAAAACCAAACAAACCTGTTTCAAGTGAAAAAAAGACCTAAATGTGCTTACTAAGATGCTGCATCCCTAATATAAATGAGCAGTATATCGTGGCAATCAAAAGGGATGTATATGTATATCCCTTTTGATATATATCGATATATATATTATATATATCAATATGCATATTGATATATAAATATATATAATCTAAGGTTTAATTAATAGAATTATTCTGAAACTATAACAATGAAAAGAATTTCCATATCTGTAGTTCTCTAATGTCACCCCCTCTCTTCAAATCTTCATTCCATCACTTTAGGTTTCAATTTAAGTATTATAAATCCAGGAATGGATTAGTTCTTCTATTGATTTCTAAATATTAAATAGATTTTCTTTCACAAGACCCTTTTTAAAATGTCACGTTATTGTTGAAGATCTTCCTTTTATGGCTCTACAGCTTGGTTAAGCAACTATATGAAATGACTACAACAAAATCTTCCCATATAAATGCAAAGCTGGCAGACAATTACAAAGACCCACAGTCTTTAGAAGCTTTTTAACTTTTCTTGGAAATAATAAAGGCTATCCTTAGGTCACTGAACCATCCTCTAACAGTTACTGATGTAGACTTTGATTTTACTCTCTTCTCTTGTAAGAAAGAAGCCCAATTGGCTAAAATAAAGCATAATCAAGTTCCAGACTATCCTGTTCTTATAGAGTGATTGTAAGATTGAAACTTTATCAGCCTCCATAGTTTATCCCTCCAACCTCTGGATATCTTTAAATAACCTATGAAATATTGATCAGCATGTCTTTAGACAGGTCTGAAACCTGTCATCCAGGTGGATTCCTCCTTGATCCCTCCCTCTGAGCAATCAAATCCTTCCTTGGTAATTCTCCTCTTCCCTAGAGAAACCCCAAGATTAAATTTCCCCTATATAAGATGTACTCTACGATGAAGATTTTCATGACTGAACCCCAACTTTTGGTGCCAAATCCCACATCTCATATATATATATGACACACAGAATAAATTAAGGATGAATGGAACTGGGTGTAGATTTCTCAAAAAGTCTATGAGATAGAGTAGGTCAGACCTTAGGCCTAAGTCACATGATCCTAGAAGATCAGGCCCTGGGCCTCAGATTGCAGGAAGTCACATGATCTCTGGGCCTAGAGGTCTCTAAAAGATTAAGACCCTAGATCAGCTATAGGAAGTTACAGGAAGTAACATGACCCATAGGAAGCAGACAACATTGGTGACCATTGGTCAAGGATGGTTACTTCCTTTTAGTCTATCCAATGAAAAGGCTTGGATCTTTTGCTATTTAACCCTTGCCAAGCTTCCAGCTTGTCAGGTCCAAGAGCACATGGTAGGAGCTGGGATGCCTCCCAGGAGTACTTGGGCCTCTCCCTGCAGAGGGAGACTAAATACATGCTTTCTCTTTGTACCTGAAAATGTCTCTGATTAGTTAATTTGGGAAAGGGGGTCTAGCACCTGTCCCACACAAGGGGGATTTGGAAAAACTGTTATTAGAGAAGGTAGGATTTTAGCTAAGATTTGAAGGAAGCCAGGGAAGTCAGAAAGATGAGATGAGGAGAGAAATCTAGGCATAGAAGGCAAGCAATGAAAATGAATGCAATCTGGACATGGAGTATATTATTCAAAGAATAGCAAGGAAGAGACAAGCATCAAGGATAATTCCTAGTTACAGACCTAGACCTTGAAAAAAAAATAGAAAAACATGAAAGCAAGGACAGTGTGGGGGAGAAAGATAATGAGTTCAATTTGGATTGTGTTGATTTTAATGTCTTTGCAACATTCAGTTTAAAATATCTAATAGGAAACTGGGATTGTAGGGCTGACGCTCAGAGGAGAGACTAGAACTGAGTATTAAACAGATATATGGTTCTGAAGTGGACCCTCAGCTAGCTTATTCTCAGGAATAGTTAAAATGAGAATCATAATCAGGTCAATTCTCCCAGACTGTACCACTTGAATAGAATGTGAGGCCCAAAACTTAATTATCTCATTCAACTAACACAATCTCAAGAAACTTTTAATTGGTCCATTCAGTTTTCTATTGTCTATCTAGAATTCCAATCTCTGAGACTGTCACAATAACCTTAAAAACCTTGATTAGCACATCTTTAGGCTAGTCGGACACTTGGTCAGCCAGATGGATTCTCCAAGAACAAATTGCTCATTCATTTATTGTTGCATTACATCTGCTCAAGCCTGTGAAGCCATTTTCACATAAAGTAAAATAGCAAACCTTTGCAACCTGTGGTGGATGTCTGACTTGAATTCTTCAGGTCTATTTAACTGTAACTGAATCTCTATTGTACTATATTTATATAATATTCTTTTACAATTATGCCCTCCCAAATCTATTTACCACTGCTGGTACTTTTTATATCATTTCAGTTCTGTGAGCCATTTGTAGGATTATGATAGTTAAATCCATATACATTGATGGAGTTACCAAAAGAGAGTGTAGATTATAGAGGGGAAAGAACAAGGGCCCTAGTATAGAATTTGGGGAGGGGGAGCACACATAATTGAGGATGATAATTTTTACATGTCAGCAAAAAAAAAAAAAAAGAAAGACTGAGGAGTGCTCTGTATCTGCAAACCAAAAATAATTCACTGTTTTTTTAAAATCTCTACTTCCAAATTTACTTGTATTTAGTAAAAGAAACTAATTAATTGCCATACCAGATGTATCAAAGAAAAAGAGATCATAGAAAAACATACTGGAACCTTGAAAAAAACACAGTGGGACCTATAAGTCTGGCTTTTGACTTGCCATTGGAAAGCAGGTGTAACAATATTTCCTGTGGTTAAAGGACACATTTTGTTCAGTGATAATGACTTCACAGCAGTAGCAACACAGAGAAGATAAAAATGCTAGAGCCCTGATAATATGATATAAACACTACTTAAAATAATAACACTGAAAGCTTTTCAATGAAGCCTACAAATGTTTGATAGCAAAGTTGTAATCCAGTCTATGGTGAACTTCCAAAGACAGATCCTGCCCAAAGGCAGGAAAATGAGTCTTTGGTTTGATTTTAGTTAAGATATTAATTAAATCATTCTACTCACCTCCACCACCACAACCACTCCCACCCTAATTCTACCACCATCCCCAAGAAAGATCTTATCTATCTGCACATTCCATTTCCTCCACTCACAGTAAGGTTTCAAAACCAAAGTCATTTATAAAAGTGGCCAAAAACTCTTCTTCCTTAGGGAAATGCTTGTTTTCCTGCTTCTCTTTGGGTTACTTCTTTGTTGAATCAGAATATAGATGGAGGGAGAACCTTTTCTCCTTGGACCAACAATGAGAAAGGTGGGAAGAAGTCAAACATTACAGAGGGTTATTTAAAAAATTTAAAAACTTAAAAAAAAAAAAAAAAACTTGGAGAGAAACTGATCATAGCTGTGGGAAAATAAGAGGGACTATTCATACAGGTCTTGAATTTGCCCTTTTTTTTCTGGGTGGAGAGGAGAGAAAGATAGGTCCTACCCAATGCTCTCAGCAACTAATCTCCTCCCCCTTCCCCACCTCTAAAACAAATCCTGTAAAGGAAGCCGATTACCTCATAACATACCATTAGAAAGAAAGATCCATCTAATTCTCATTGTTTACCAAGTGACAGGGGGTTACCATAGTTCAAGCAGCCTCATTCCAAGAAATGCAAAACATGAGAAGCCTGACTCAAAATTACATAAAAGCACAGGGGGATGGCTACTCGATTCAATCCAATTGTTAGTTTAGTCCATAACAAAAAAAAAAATTTTTTTAAGTTGTTTAAAGATGTGAATCCATCAAGAGCAAAACAAGGATGGCTTACAAATGAAGATGAATATTTTGATAAAACACAGATTTCTAATAGTTCATTCAAAAATAGTCTAAAAAGAAATTATGAAATCAAAGCAAGATTATAAAAATTGTGTTCTGAACTTGTGATGGAACTTGAAAAAGTGTGCTTCAGTGCCATGACCCTGTCCCTGGATGTTTGCCATTTGTTTCAGCTCTTCTGTAATTTCCCTGCAAAACAGTTGAATGAGAAACTGAGGGGAGAAACATGATGAGGGAATTTTAAAAAACAAAAGATGGATCATGAAATTCTTTATCAGATTTATTATTTAAGAATCCAAAAGCTCCTATCTCAATTGATTTTTATTATTATCCTTAGCATATTTTTTTCCTACTCACACACTTTGGATAGAAAAATCTTTCTATCTCCCACTTTAATGTGACAATCAGTCAGAAAGGCATTTTAGGCATACTATTTTTAATCATTTGTTTGTGTAGTAGTTATTATGCATTACTTCCCTTAAAAATATACTATTTTTAAGGGCATGATGGAAAGTTGGTGGGGAATTTTCCTCCCCTCAGGGAAAAAAAAATATGGCATGTTTAAGTACCATTGGAATAAGTTGTATAAGAAATGGCAAGCTCACCAATAGGTAGCACACAGCAAAATAGTTAAATCTTGTGACCTGTTCTGTTTTCATCTTTCTTGACCTAGAGGCAGCTTTTGATACTCTCCTTTGAGATACTCTTTCCTTTCCTGACTTCCTCTAAGATGTCCTCCTACCTGTCTGATTACTCTTTCTCAGACTCTTTTGTTGGTTCTTCCTTCTCTTCCCACCTACCAAGGGCAATTTTTTGTTCTGGACCCTCTTCTCCACAAGCAAGCTTTCCTCAAGATCCTTTTCTGGGTTCTCTTTTCATTTCTCTCTGTGCCTTTCTGATAAGGTCATCAGATCATATGTTCAGTTAGCACCTTTACATAATTGATTCAAAAATTTACATATGCAGTTCTAATCTTTCTCCTCAATTTCTGTCTGCCAGATAGTTCTACCTAGACTTCTCAAAGGTACCTCAAGTTTAATACATGTCAAATAGAACTTATATTTTCAAAAGAAACCCACTCTCATACTTTCTCCAACTTTCCTCATTTCTGGGGTACTGTAATTCTTCCATTCATTAAGGTTCAGAAACTTGTAATCCCTGCATCTAATCATTAAATAAGTATTATTGATCCTACCTCATATCCATCCCCTTCAACATTTCCCATAAACATTTCCTTATCTTGATTTATAAACTCTACACTAATTCAAGACCTCATATCCTCTACCTGATCTATTGCAATAGCCTCTTAATTGTTTTCCCTGCCTCTAGTCTCTCTCCTCTGATGGAGCATCTCTTCTTTAAAATTCTATTCGTACAGACTTAACAAACATCAACACAAATGGACAAATACTTCAATATAAAATGAACAACAAAAAAGGATTGTAGGTGAAATTGTGAGCTTTTATTATTGCCCTTTTGAATAGAAGTAGCAAGAGGTCTAACTGACAAAAGGAGAGATATCAGATGACAATTTGAGGAAATAATAAGCTTTTGTGGATAGATAATTAGATGGTAGATGATCATGATGAAGATTAGATATCTATTAGAAAAATAGATGGTTAGATCTTTCATTGGATGCTTATTATATGTGAGCCACTAGGATAAGTAGTAAGAATAGAAACAAAAGTTGTTTTATTTTTTTTAAGATAGTCCTTATTTTTAAGGATCTTACATTCCGATGAAGACAAGAATATGCATAAAAAGGGGCTGAAATCAAAAAGGAGTTATACAAACAAATCTAATGAACCTAAAAATTAGGTGAGAAGCAGGTAAATGGAGAGAATTTTTTTACATTTCTGATAAAGGTGTCATTTCTAAGATATATAGGGAATTTATTCAAATTTATGAGAATGAGAATAATGTCCCAATTGATAAATGGTCAAAGGATATGAACAGGCAGTTTTCAGAGAAAGAAATACAAACTAACAAGAGCAATATGATGAGAAAAGTTCTAATTCACTTATTATTAGAGAAACACAAAATAAAACAACCCTGAGGTTCTATGTCACATCTATCCAAAAAGCAAAATTGACCAAAAAAGAAAAATGATAAATGTTGAAGGATCTGTGGAAAAATGGTATGTTAATTCATTGTTAGTAATATTATAAACTGACATGCCTATTCTGGACAGTAATTTGGAATCATTCTCAAGTTACAAATTCTTTTACCCTGTGAAATCAATACTAGGTATATACCCAAAAAGATCACAGAAAGAGAAAAGGACTCATATATACAAAAATATTTAAAGCAGCTCTTTTTGCATTAGTAAAGAATTAGAAACTAAAGGGAAGCCCATCAACTGAGTAATAGCTGAACAAGAAATAGTATGTGAATGCAATGGAGTACTATAACAATATAAAATTATGAAAAAGGTGATTTGGGAAAAAAATATGAAAGATTTGTTTGAACTGATTCAAAGATCTGTGAACAGAATCAGGAACACAATATTGTAAAGTCAATAAACTTTGAAAATCTTAGGAACTCTGATTAACACAATTATCAATCATAATTTCAGAGCATTCATTATGAAATGGGCTTCCTGCCTCCTGGTAGAAAGATAATAATTCAAATTGAGTCATATTTTGTTTTTTTGGTCATGTCTAATGCAGGAATTTGTTTTGTTTGCCTGCACATTTATAACAGGGAATTTTGTTTTTCTTATTTTAAGAAAGAGAAAGGAAAGGGAGTGAGGAAAGGTAGATCTCTCTCTTTCTCTCTCTTTTTTTTTTTTTTTTTTTTTTTGCTGAGGCAGTTGGGATTAAATGACTTGCCCAGGATCACATAACTAGGAAGTGTTAAGTGCCTGAGATCATATTTGAACTCAGGTCCTCCTGAATTCAGGGCTGGTGCTCTATCTACTGCACCACCTAGCTGCCCCAGTAGATTTTTTTTTTTTAGTACAATTTAATTTTAAAAAAGAAAGAAAGAAAACTTTAAGAGAAGTGGAGGAAGAGATGAAAAAGTCCAGTAAAATACAGAGCCTGAAACAAAGTAAACATGTATGACCTGGGCACTTCCTGAAATTATGGTCTTGAGTAGTAAATTGAAAGGTTTTTTTTAAGGAAGAGGCAGTCTTAGGGGATGTTTGAAGGCAGTAGAGAAGAAACCATTAGGTAGGGAGAGATTTAAATATAGAAAGAGTAAAATGATTGAAGATGGAATCTGCTGAAGAAGACAGAAAAGGATGAAATCAAGAACTCATGTGTACCAACATCAAGCACATTAAGTAAACACTTACTAAATATTGGACTAATTTAAATGAATTGGCTTAGAGTCCATCATGGAATATGAAGACCTACATACAGTTCCTATCTCAGATAGACACTAGGTATGTGACCAGTCACTTTGCTCTTCAGTATCCTAAGACAGAGGAATCTACCTACTTTACGAAAAAAAATGAGAAATATTTTTCAATAGAGAGGCTTTCTATAACAAGAATTCCCTATATTCCTGAAATATATGATCCAGATCCAAAACAAGCAAATAACTGAAAGAAGGAGCAAACATATGAATTAAATTAATGATAGATAGATAAAAGAATGAATAGAACAATAATAAGAAGAAATCAACTCAGCAAAAAAAAAAAAAAAAAAATCTTCCAGCCATAACCTAAAGTGATCAGAGAGTTGGAGAAATGGAACTCTCATATATGCAAGGAATCTGTGTTCCTGGTTTATTTCTTTGATAATAATCATTCCAGAAGTGAAGATTACTTATAATATGACATTTGAAAGAATAAAGATCTCAGAAAAATCATGACAGATATTTGGCTATTATTGGTCTTTAAAATACCTGATATATAGGGGGAAAAAAAAACCTAGAATGGTTTCCTGAATTTTCTGTTCTTATATTTTATACACTCTCCAAGCCAGAAGCCAAGACTCTTCCTTCTTTTGCTTCTGATTTCTTCTTGGTCAGGAGAAAACAAAGGGATTTAAAACTTTATGAAGATAAGTCAAAAAGTATATGGTCCAGCTTGAATGATTGTCCTTTTTTTAAAAATTTGTGAAGATGACTAGAAGAGTGACCTTGGAAGACTGCCCAAAAGATGTGTAAATGTGAGACTAAGGGAGAAACTCTTCTGAAATTCAAGGTAGGAAAATTTTCATAGGTTATGGCAAAGAGCAAGATTTCTCATTATCCAACATGGGTATTTTGAAATGCTTGCAGCAAATACTGAAAACGATCTATGCTCAATGTATGAAGTCAGATTAATGCTACATAGACTCAGGTAATATTACTTTTTTTTTTTTTTTTTTTTTGCTGAGGCAATTGGGGTTAAGTGACTTGCCCAGAGTCGCACAGCTGTTACGTGTCTGAGACCAGATTTGAACTCAGGTCCTCCTGACTTCAGGGCTGGTGCTCTATCCACTGCACCACCTAGCTGCCCCCAATATTACCTTTTTTAAAAAAGGTTATCATCAGCCACCCTAGAGATTAGAGGAATGTACTTATGCTGTTGACATAATTCCCGATATATTGAAAATTCACATTGGAAAAAATTGAAAACTATTTTCATCAACTGTTCAATATTTTCTCTTATTCATAATACTATATAGCATGTTTATATTCTATAGAAAATTTAATGTTACTTAAAGGCCTTTACATACATTATTTCATTTGAGCCTCACAACAATCCCATGAGATAGATACTATAGGTATTATTATTATTATTCCAGTTTTGTAGATGAGGAAACCAAGGCTGAAAAGTTCAGTGACTTGTCCATGGTGACTCAGCTTCTAAGTGTTAAAAGCAGGTTTATTGACTTTGGTCAATCAGTCAGTCACTGTGCTAATTATTGGGAGATACAATTTTTAAAAAAGCAAAACTGCAGCCACTCCTCTCAAAGAGCTCACATTTTAATGAAGACAACATAACTATACACACACACACACACACAAGAATGAATAGAATATAAATGGAAGGAAATCTGAGAGAAAAGATTAGAAGTGAGAAGAACCAGAAAAGACCCATATTTTGCTCTCCTAATACTTGTGTCTTTGCACAAATAAGGATAAAAAGAACCAGTAACATAGAAAATTTGTGAACTTCAATTCAACAAGCCATTATTATAGTAGATATGAACTATGACCAAAGGCTTTAAAATCGTGCATCTTTGACCTAACAATACCACTACTAGGCATGAATCCCCAAAGAAATTTTGTTTTTAAAAGGAAATGGACCTATATATACAAATATTTTTATAGCAGTTCTTTTTTCAAGGCAAAGAATTGAAATGAGGGGATTCTCATAAATTGTGGTATGTGATTATGAAGGAATATTATTTTTCTAAAAGAAATCATGAGTTGGAAATTCTCAGTAAAACCTGAAAAGTCCTCCAAAAGCTCATGTATAATAAAATGTACTCTGTATAAAATAATAACAAAGTTGTGGGAGGATCAGCTTTTTTTCAAACTTTATTTTTCTTAAAGTTTTTTTTTTTTGGTGGAGAATGGCTGAATAAATTATGGTATATGAATATTATGGAATATTATTGTTCTGTAAGAAACGACCAGCAGGACGATTTCAGAGAGGCCTGGAGAGACTTACATGAACTGATGCTGAGTGAAATGAGCAGAACCAGGAGATCATTATACACAGAAACAACTATACTATATGAAGATCAATTCTGATGGACATGGCTCTCTTCAACAATGAAATGTTTCAAACCACTTCCAATTGTTCAGTGAAGAAAGCCATATACACCCAGAGAGAGGGATGTGAAATGTGGACCACAATATAACATTCTCATACCCTTGATTGATGTTTGCTTACATTGTGTTTCCTTTATCTGATGTGTTCTGTGTAGATACGATTTTTCTTGCACAACAATGATAAGTTTGGAAATATGTATACATATATTCGATTTGTCAAATATTTTAACATAATTAACACATAGTGAATATCCTACCATCTAGGGGAGGGATGGAGAGTTGGGGGGAAAAATTTGTAACAGAAAGCTATGTAAGGGTTATTGTTGAAGAATTACCCACACATATGTTATGCAAATAAAATAAAAAAAAGAAAATTAAAAAAAGAAAAAAAGATTTAAAAGATGAGAAAAAAAATTTGAAACTAAAGTATGGATAAAATGAGAGTAGGACGGAGAGCAAGGAGAGGAAGCAGAATTTTTATGAAACACAATGTTTTATGAAACACATGTTGGGACCAAGAGAACATTGTTCACAGCAACAAGATTATGTGATGATCAACTGTGTTGGACTTAGCTCTTTTCAACAATGTGGTGATTCAAGACAATTCCAATAGACTTGGGATGGAAAATGCTAATGCATCCAGAGCAAGAACTATGGAGAATGAATGTGGATAGAAGCATAGCATTTTCACCTTTTTTCTGGGTTTGTTTTTTGCTCTTTCTTTCTCGTGTTTTTTCCTCTTTATTCTGATTTTTCTTTCACAATATCACTAATATGGAAATATGTTAAATGATTGTATATGTATAACTTGATGTAATATAGCTTCTAGGGGAGACAACAATAATTTTAAGGTCCCCTGACCTTAGGGGGCTTCTGTTCTAACAATAAGTCAGTGATTCTAAGTCCTCTGGCTTTAGAATCTGACCCTGAGGCTTCCCACACCCAATCTAAGAATAACAATCTGTCTGATTCTGAAGTCTGCTGGCCTCAGGACAGTTCCACAAATCAAGCTCCTAAGACAATAGTGAAAAGACCACTCTTCAGTTCATTGATAATATAGTCAAATAGATAATTTGTTGGTCCATGATAACCAAATTCTCTCCTTGGATCTACCTCTGGGTCATAAAATTAGCATATCTATAACATGAAGTACTAGATAAATGTGTCTCTTTGCTTCTGTTTCTTTGCTAAATTCTCTTGGAATTCAGACCATTCCAATTGGCATTACAATTACCATAAACTTTGCCCCCTTGACTTGGAAATGGGTTCAAGCTTGCAACTTCTTTTGAGATGCCTCGTGACACCAGTCTATGATCCCAACCTTTTGGGAACCCTTCCCAACCTCAACATAACCTATGTCAAATTGCTTCCTTTGCTGGGGAGGGGAGAAATAAGGAAGGGGGGAGGAAATGTAGAACTCAAGATTTTACAAAAAAGAATGTTTAAAATCTTTACATGTAATTGAAAAAATAAAATACTATTGAAAATGTGTGTGTGTATGTGTTGAGAAGTGAAGATACCCTAGCAGGGATGGGGGTCCCCAGGCCAGTGTCACAGATTTTGCAAAAGAATTTGCAGTCCCAGTCTGCAAGTGAGGTTTGGCAAAATGTGTTTATTCTCACTGAGAAACTTTCTGTCAGTGGGCCGCTTCCTGATTAGGAAGATAGCAAAGTTTGGGGTACAGAGTCTTGTTTTTTATTTAGCCTTCTGTGATTTGGGCTAGGAAACGATTAAGAGCTAATTTCCAAATCAGTAAAGGTGGTGATTGTTTCTCAGACCAATTGGATCAGATCAATTGGAGGGTGCAAGTGTTTAACCTATATCAGATTGTTCACTGTCTTGGGGAGGGAGGAGGTAAGGGATGAAGGGAAAAACATTTACCACATAAGGTTTTGCAAAGGTCAGTGTTGAAAAGTATCTTCTCATGTATTTGGAAAATAAAATTTATATGTGTGTTTGTTGGTGTGTGGGTATATGTGTATGGGAAGAGAGGGAGGGAGAAGCAGAGAGACAAAGTCATTTCTGCTACCAAGCAATGTGATCTGAGGGTCTCAAAACTCTACAAATAAATACAGTTAAATCAAGAAGTAATAGTTCATATCTTTATTAATACTTTAAGTCTATAAAATACTTTCTTCCCAATAACCCATGCTTTAGGTAATACAAATATCATTTCTCTCTTATAAAGAAAAAATTGAAGCTCAGAGAGATTAAATGACTTGTCCAAGGTCATACTATTAGTATTGATGAGGTCTTCAGTGTTAAGTGTGATTAGCAGAGGAAATGATAATCCCTGAGGAATGCAAGAAGAAGGCTCTGATAGAAATCATTTTAACTGAGGAGGTCATCCATTCTGAAATCCAAGTTATATCAAGCCCCTGATAGGAGTCTCAAGTAGTCTTATCTTGCCATGACCTGTCAAAAATCCCAGTCATGTCCCTGACATTAAATTTTCCCTATACAATCTATTTATGAGCCATCCCATGGCTTCTGCCCTCCTCTGAGTCAATCTGCCACAGCACTCTACCTTTGTGGTGTCTTTCTCTTTCCTATTTCCCCCATGCCACATGGTATCTCTTCTAACTCTACTATGCTTCCCAAACCCACTTCTCCTCCTTACAGCTAATTAATTCTTTTAGGGTGCTAAGACCCTTTCAGGATTTAGCCTGCCAGCTAAGAACATGCCCCAACCTCATGGAGAGCTCCCTTTCCACTGGGTAATTGTGAATTCCATGAGGAACTTGTTTTTCATGTGCTCTCCCAACTCTATTTCATATTTACCACTTCTGGTGTCTATGTATCCCTTCATTTTGTCTGTAACTCATTCCCCTAAATAAATCTACCTTTTGTTGAAGAGAATAGCCATTGTGAATTCTTCACATGACTGAACCACATCATTATGTGGGATAGGATTTACACTCAATTTTCCTGGACCCCAAATCCTTAATTCTCTCCAGTATTCCAAATTACTCCAATACTCCTAAAGTCAAAACATCTAGAACTTCATTTCTAAAGTGTGTTCTGGGAAATACTTTAGAGTCCCCAAAATTCCCTTTAAGGAAACTTGAGGCCCAAACTATTGTCATGAGAGTTTTAGCAAAAATTTTGTAAGATATTTTAATTGCTAATATATTGATACAAATATCCCTCCTAAATTAAAACTAAATATTCAACATATTTTTCCTATTTTAAATTCTAATATATTGATAGATATAATGCAGAATGAACAAAAGCTCTTTGGGGGATCCTTGATAAATTTTAAGAGTATAATTGGTCCTAAGATCAAAAATGTTGAGAGCCAATAGTCTATGGACAGATGTCAAGGGGTCTCTGAAGTTGGCTGAAGGAAAAAATACATTGTTATTTTCACTAACCTCTAATTAAAAGTTAGTATTTCTTTCATTTATGGAAGTAGGCAGCAAACCACAAGAGCATTAAGTTTTTCCAGACTGCCTGAAGGACCCCCCCCACACACACACACACACAAAGATTAAGAATTCTTTCACTGTTTCCTTGATTCCTACCACTACCAACAGCTAGTGTCCTCCTCAAATTACCTTACATTTAACTATTGTGACTTTTATGTTTCTTCTATGTATACTTATAAATGTGTGACTCATTTCTAGTCATAAACATTCTGGATAATTATAATACTTCTTATATGTAAATAATCTTTAGTAATATGCTATAGTAGAGGTATCAAACTGGATCCCTAATATGATCTAAACCAAATTAAAGTACAATTTGGAAAGATTTAACAAATTAATTTAAAAGATGCCATACACCATTAAAAAAAAAATACTTTTACTAAAGAGATTGTCTTTTACTGGTATTCCTATCTCCAAAAAGATTTTATTTCCAGTGAAGAGAAAATAAAAGCATAAACCACAAATTCCTAAAGAACTAGTAGCATAATAATAATTGCCTTGATTTGTAACATACCCTTCTTTCAAAGACTTCAAAGATTTTTAATGTGTAAAATGTTCATTTGGCAATTGTGTCGACCTTCCCAAACAAAAAAGGCATATAATGAGAGCACATGTTTAGTAGCAGATTCTGGCTAAGAAACGTACTAGATTTCAAGGGAAAGGGTGATTAATGGAGCCTCAGCTGAACTGAAGCTACATAGGTCTGTTGCTATGGCATTTTGACACCTCTTGATAGCAATTTGCTAGATTAACAAGAGAGAAGACAAATGAATACCAGAAAAAAAGCTTCCATGGGACACTAAGGATTGTTCCCAGAACAATTCTGTTACAATTTGGAAAATAATGTCTAGAATAAATTTTTTCAATGAATTTAACACACACTAAAGATTTTAAGGACAAAAAAAAACTTCAAATTTTTTATGGTTATCAGTGAACTATACAATGAATAAAGCACTGGATTTGTCAGTATCACAAAGATCTAGATTTAAATCCTATATCTGATGTTTACTAAGTTTTGTGACTATAGACAATTCACTTACCTCTCTGAATGTGTTAATTTCTAAGACCAAAAGTCATAGACAGATTACAATCTGTGTGGATAAAGAGTTCCCACATGATGAAATCACAGGTCCTTGACAAATTCATGTAACTATGTTATCTGTTTCCATAGTTATGAAGCTTTACCAGATTTCAGTCTTTCAAATACCCTTTCACCATTATTGTCTCCACAGATTTTAAAGGCTCAATGGTATATGTCTGTAATATAAGAGCTACAATAAAAAATGTGAGACCATATTTCAATTATTTCTCTGTGCAGTGAGCACTGCTCACCTTAAATCAAATAAAGTCACTAGTTTCTTTGAGGTTTGATTCAATTACAAAACAGTAAAAATTAAGATCCAAAATATAGACTTCTACTGGTTTGTGAAAGATTTTATATGAAAAGCAAAAAAAAATTAAAATCTACTAATTTTACAATACATAAGCACTGGTAATTTTTGTGCAAAGGATGATTTTGCACAAGGATGATTATACTGGCATTAAAATGAAAAACGCATTGAAGAAAGGAGAAAGTACAAAAGCAAGATGACCCATCAGAAGTATATTCCAATGGCCTACCCAAGTAATAATTATAATTATTTAGAATTCTAATTCTAGAATTAGAATTATTTATTAGAATTATTATATCAGTTAGAAGTGAAAAGGGAAACTAGGAAGGCTGAGGAATTGTAATTGTGTGATCAGAGTTTTAGAGGGGTCAATAAAATGAATATAATGAAATATGACAGATGATAGCTGGAAGAAAAAATGATGAGCCAACTATTGGTGATTTAGGAATTTAGAAGAGTAACCTGAAGGTCAGTAGATTCCAAAAAGGAAAAATAAAAAGGCTAACAGATGGCAAGAATTACATATAATCTCCCTATAATTTATTGAATGAAATTTAATTGGATAATGATAAGATGGTGGTAGAGACTGAACTTGGCATTGCAAAGCAGATAATATGCAATGCCTTTTGGCTTTTAAGGCAGAAGAAATGGAAGAAAAAATGGCCTCTAATGGAACAAGATGTAGAATCCTCTAGGGAGATCAAGCTTTCAATTGAAGTAAGTGGTTGTAACTCAAATGTTAATGACTCAATATTAGTCTAAAAGGAAAAATTTTAATGGAGTATTTATTTATAGATGACTGTCTGAGGTAGGACTTGAACTCAAATCTTTCTGATTCCAGGTACAGAGTTCTATCCATTACCTTACCAGCTTCAGCTTCCTTGTAGAATTTATCTCCCATGGTTCTTGTGAGGATCAAATCAGATAACATTTATAAAATACTTAGACTAGTACCTAAAACATAGTCAACACTTGATAAATACTTGTTTCCTTCCTTCCCTCTTTTCTTTCTTTTCTTTTTCCTTATTTCCTTCCTGTACTTTTACCTTCCTTCTGTCCTCCTTTCACAATATATCTCAAATAACCCTTTTTTGCTGTTGTCTTTATATTTCCTTTACAGTCTTAGTTCATTTGAATCTTCAGAATCCTTGAAACTAGTGTTATAGATCATAATGTGTCTTTTATGTTCTTCCTCCATTAATTACCTTTCATTCTCTCATAGTTTGTGTATATTTTTTTAAATCTAAATTAATCATTTTTTATGCTCATCAAGCAATAAGCATGGTGGGATTGTTTGTAATTAAAAATAAAATCTTCTTTAGAAAGGCATTTATGAAAGTCTAGTTATTCCTAGCTCAAAACTTCATCAATGATGCATTGAATACATGTGTGTATTATTCTCATAAATAATTTATAAAGACAACAAAATAGACATGCCAGTTGGTGCTTATTGACATTTTTGAATCTTGGGTTGTTATTGGTGGTGGTGGTGGTGTTTTTTAGCAATAATTAGGTCTGTGATTTTTATCCAAATTTTTGACATCCTTTCCTCTTTCGGATGTTTTTAGAACTAATATCTCAAATCAGGTCAATTCCAATGGAGAGAGCCATCTACATCCAGAAAAAGGAGTATGAGGACTGAATGTGGATCACAATATGATATTTTCTCCTTTGTTTTTGTTGTTGTTGCTTACTTATTTTTTTCTTTCTCATTTTTTCCCCTTTTGATCTGACTTTTCTTGCTCAACATAAATGTGGAAATATTTTTAGAAGAATTGCACATGTTTAGTTTTTATTGGATTATCTGCTGTCTGAGGGAGAGGGAATGCATTCTTCAAGTTTCTCCTCACTCTCATTGATACTCCTCTTAACCTGTTAAATGTGCTTCCTAAGGCACAGATTTGACCATGTTGCCTCCTCTATGCATTAGACTCCCGTGGCTCCCTAATATATTTTGGATCAAAGATAAAATCCTCCTTTTAACTTTTAAAGCACTTCACAAAATAATCTTTTCTTATACCTTTCCAAAACTTTTATAACTTACCCTACTTCCAACATACTCTGTGATTCATTTAAACTGGCTTCTTTGCTAATCCTCACACAATACACTATATATCCTGATTCTAGACACGTTCAGTGGCTATTCTTATGCCTGGAACTATCTCCCCTATCATGTTCATCCCTGGCTTTTGCCTCTACCTTTAATATTCAGCTATAGTCCCACCTTCTGTAAGAAGCTTTTTCTGGTCCTCTTTAGTATCTTTACTCTTAAGTGCCATCTCACCAAGATCTCCAATTTATGCAGTACTGATAATTTATCTTTTATGTATCTAGTTCATAAATAGTTGCTTGCATGATGTCTATGAACTCCGAGGGAAAGAACTGTTTTTTCCCCTTTCCACACACAGCGGAAAAAACAGTGCTTGGCACATAATAGATGCCTAATGAAATACTTTGATTTGGCCTAGTTTTTAGTGTAAACAGCTTGTTTAAAAAGATTGTTGGAATTGTTTGTTACATAATATAGCTCACTATTATTCTTTATTTTTCAAATTTAATATTAATTTTAACTTTGATTCAACAGGTTAATGATCAGATTATGCAGACATAAAACTGATATGGAAATTACTTCCATGTCACTGAAGTCATTTACTATTTGCTAAGATATAATCAATTTTATTTCATGAAATTTTATAAGTATATGCCATGTCAAGTGCTTCCCAACTTTCTTCTTAAAGACCTCTGGGCAGTCTTTGATTTCTTGTCTTTCTTATGCCTGAGACTTATTTTCCAAAACAGTTTTCTTAAAATTCTCCCCATGGCCACCTTTGTATTGAAATTCATATACTACCTACAGCACATAGTAGCTGAGTAACCCCTACACCAATCATTTATCCTCTCTAACCTGTTTTCTTATCTATAAAATGAGAAAGTTGGATTCAATGATCTCTATGATTCCTTCCAGATGTTATTCTGTGACCACTGTGGAAATAAAAGAAGGCCATAGGTCTTCAGTTTAAAAAACAATAAACTTTTCTGTTTGTGTATTGCCATGGCCACATCAAATATCGCCTAGTTCCCACTATACTGGTGATCAATTTCTCTTAACTAGACTATTCCTCAGAAAGGAAGTTCATTTTTTTTGTTGAAAAAATACTAGAAAAAAAAAGTTTTCTAACAGAGTAGAAATAACAAGAGATTACATTTCATTGGCATAGGCCTCAAGAATTCAGGGTGACCTCTATGGAATGATGAAACATTAGAGTAAGAAGCTATTGAAAACACAATTTCCATCAAGATAACTAAAAAGAAAGAAAAAATTAAAAGAAAAATAGATGTTATCACATCATCATTTATATACAAATACTTTATACTTGAGAATTTGAACTTTCACTTAAAATATGGTTTGGTCAACTACAGACTTGTTTATTCAGGACCATATTTGCTAATTGTTCTCTGCTGTTGTTTATAAAATATGTGCTCTTCAAAAGTTTCCTTAAAATAAATGTGATGGAAATTCAAGATAAATAGAGGGTAGTAACACTGATACACAGATAAGAGTTTTGTCTGGAAAACTAGGCTATTAGTTAGTGACTTATACTGACTATTTTATATGGGAAATACCTCTCAGTATGTCAGAAATAAGGATGTGAAAATATTTTAAAACAAATGTTAACATCCCACCTTCTTGGAGAAATTAAGTAGGAGGGGATCTCAGAGATGGTGAGGAATTCATCTTCTTTTTTCATCCCATCCAAAAAAAGATCCTTCTACTTATCCTACAAATCTGATATAATATGCCTTCAGAAGTTTATCAAAGTCAGATATAGTTAATTTTTAGATTACAGATCATTTGAGAATACTAGGTGATATATCCTTGAAGTAGTATTTTGCAGTGAAAAGAGTGTGGAACTTAGTGTCATGGAACCCATATTCAAATCATATCTATGGTTCTGTCTCTGTGACTATGTGGAAGGCACTTGAACTTTCTAAATCTCACTTTTCCCATATTTAAAATCAGGAAGTTGAACCGGATGATCTCTGAAATCCCTTCGAAAATTGGTTCCATGATTCTCTTTCATGTGATGTCAGTCATCCACTCATTCACCCAGGCTAAACATCCACTTAATTCCTAAATCTCAGGGATTCTACTTGAGCAATAATTTTCTGCTCCTTCTTTTTCATCTGCACTGCAGCCTAGATTTCCTGACCCATTTTCATATAATCTGTGTAAACATTTCCTAACTGGTCTTTTTTCTTCTAGTCTATTCTTTTGCCAGTACCCTTCACATCTCTCCCTAAATAGCATTTCTATTTTAGCAAAGGGCATTGACTCCTACTTTATTGAGAATTTAAAGGGCATCTACCATGATCTTTATCTTATCCCAAAATCCCTCTATATCATATTCTATCCTTTCCTCTTTTCCTCCAGTCTTTCCTGAAGAACTGACTTTTCTCTTTGCCAGGATAAATATATCTGTGTACCCTTGATTGTATGCCCCTTGTAATCTCAAAGAAATCAGAACCTTAATCATTTTCTCTCTCCTTTTTCATTTTCAATCTTTCTTTAATCACTGGTTCTTTCCCCACTGACTATAAATATTGTCCCATCTTTCCATAATTAAACTTTTTCATTTGATCCTGCCACCTCTTCAAGTTATCATTGAGTACTACAAATTCCTTTAAGTAGTTGTCTATATTAAAAGACTCCATGTTTTTGTCTTGCTCAAAAGCTTATCCTTGAAATCTTATATCTAAACCTAGAAATGATTTGAAATAGTTTTCTCAAAGATTGCAACTGATCTTTTAATGATGATCCAAAGATCTTTTTTTTTATTTCTTATTCTCCTTGACTTCATTTAAGCTTTTGACATTCCTGACTGCTCCCTCTCTTCAGATACTACTTTTTTACTTCCATCATACTGTTAATTCCTAGTTCTCTTCCTATCTGAACACTTTTTTTTGTAGATAAACCTTTATTCAATGAATTACAAAATAATCATGGCAATCATTTGTCCTTAATAGAATTTAAAGAAATCAGTCAATTTTCTAGCTACAAAACATATAATCAGGTATTTTCTTTTTTTTCTTTTTTTTAAAAGCATTTTATTTTTCCAAATATACATATAGTTTTCAACATTCGTTTTTATAAGATTTTTCCAAATTTTTCCCCTCCTTTATCTTCCCTCCCCCAAGACAATAAGAAATCTGATATATGTTTAACGTATTTCAAAACTTCTCAGAGTTTTCTCTTCTATTTGGTCCCTGCCATTCACAGGTTAGAGACCAGTTTGATCTAGTTGACATTAATTGGTGCCAGACCTGGGAATTTTACATAAACACAGATAGAGAGATGTGGACTTTTGTCTAATGATAGCACCTGTAGGTTGGAGGATAGGAAAGGGGGGAAAGAAAGTTACATAATTTCTATATACTTAAAAGCTTTGAAATACTTAAAATTGTCATCAACATAATGACCAAAAGCAATTCCAGAATGCCCATGATGAAATATCTTAATAGTTGATGGTCTCAGAGTGCCAATTAAAACATATTTTTTGATCATGACCAATGTGGAAATGTGTTTGTCTTGATTATGCCAATTTGTTACAAAGGGTTTTCTTTTGGGGGGAGAGGTGGTTGTTTGGTTGGATAGTGTTGTGTTGTTGTTTTTTAATGGGAGGAAGGGAAGAAAAAGAAAATAGGTTTTGGGTAAAGCAAAAATTAAAAGTTAAAAAGAAAAAAAATGTTAAAACACTGAAATGTGAATATCCCCCAAGACTCTGACTTAGGTTCTCTTTCCTAGCTACATTGTTCTTCTGTGGGATTTCATCTATTCCCATAGGCTCAGTTATTATCTCTTAGGCAGATATTTCCTAAATTTGTATCTCTAGACTACATTTTTTCCTGTCCCATGTGTTAACTACCTGCTAAACATATCCACCTGGATGATTTCAAAGTCACTACCTCCAGAATTGAAGTAATGATCTTTGCTCTAAATCCACCCTTCCATCTAAACCTCTTTATCTGTTTTGAGAGTATTGTCATCTTCTAGTAACCCAAATTTTTAAACTCATTCTTGACTCTTCTTTCTCCTTCAGATTTCATATCCATAAAAAGTCATGTGACTATACTTTTCCAAGACCTCTCATCCTGATTTCTTCATTCTCATATGACTACTACCCTAATTCAAGCTTGCATCATGTCTTGCCTGAACTGTGAAAATAATCTCCTACTCTTCCTATTTCAGATCACTTACTACTCCAATCGATACTCCACAGTCATCAAATTAAAATTCCTAAAATGAAGGTCATGCTATGTTACTTTCCTGTCCAAAATCCTCAATGACTTCCTATTGTCTACCCTTTGATTAGGCCATCCCGTGCATGCCTCATCTTCATCTCTTGAAATCCCTATTCTAAATTTAAGACTCAGTTCAAGTACCATCATCTTGAGTTGTTTCTAATTTCCCTTTCCCTTCCCCCAAAAGGGAATGTTACAGTCATCTCCATGCCTTTACAATTATTTTGTTAGCTATGTGGAAGGTGTACATGGATAGGAGAAAGTGGGAGAAGAGAAGCAAAGAAGATAAAGTCCTTTACTGAGGTTATAGCCACAAGAATGAAGAAAATAAGATGAAAATAAAACTATTTAACATATAATCTATAGGACTTTTGAACCGATTGGGTATGAAGTGTGAAACTTCTGAAGAGAGAAGAGTCAAGGATGATCTAGTGGTTATCCTTGCTGACAATGGGCTAGAGAAGAAGATAGTGACAGCCTCAATAGAAATAAGAGAAGCGTTAAGTGTAGGAAGTTTGAAATCTTGAAATTAAAGAGATAATCAACATAGATGATGAAGTTGAGGTGTTAAAGTAGAGATGTCAACCAGATACCTGACAATATGAAATTGAAGATCAGGATGGAAAGTTGGTGTTTTCATAGAATGGCTACTTAATACATGGAAGTAGTTAAGTTTTCCACCAAACAGTACAAGGAGAGAATATAGTCTCAACTTTACCACTAAAAGATAACCACCTTAGGAGGTGAGAGTTTGGTCAATGAGTATGAAGTTACTAAGTTTCTAATATATAACGGCTCTGTGCCTGACACTGGGGGTCCAGTGATAAAGAAATACTTAATCTAGCAAAGGAGATTGAGAAGTGATCATACTAGTAGTATAAACAGGAGAAAGTAGTGTAAAAAAAAAGGATAGAATATCTTGAGGGGTAGGTAATCTACTGAATAGTATCAAAGCTGTAGAGAAATCAAGTAGCATTAGATTTTAAGTATTCACTATGTATCAGGCATGGTACTAAATCCTGGGGACACAAACACAAAAAGCAAGATGTTCTTGAGGAAATTGCAGTCTGAGAAGAAAGGATGACATATATAGGTACTGGCCAGATATATTGCTTTTAGGTTAGGAAGTCATAAGAATAGTTAGTGTAGCAATAGATAATTTATTGATACATCCTTTCCATGAATGATAGTGTTTATTTTATTACTATATAGCCAGGATTAAAATAGAAAGGGATAGGACCTCAGGTTAGAAGACGGAGTCCTGCATGGTAGACCAAGAGCACAATGAGGTGGTGTAGAGTGGAGATAGTCAGATGTTGCATGCAAATGAAGGTCAGGCTAGATGCAGAAACTCCCAGCGATCAGAATCCCAATATCTCAGAGCACAAGCAAGGATATCTAAAAGGAGGCTCAGACTGGAGGAAGAGAGCTTGATTAGAAGACAGAAAAAGAGTCACTGGATTTAACAGTTAAAAAATTACTATAACCTATATACATGTAACTCTACAGAATCAGACAAAACAGTAAAATTAATTTGGAGAAATAAAAGATCAAATTATCTCAAAGAAAATAACAAAATTTTGCGTTGTTGTCACTTCTCAATGATTCTACCACCACCATAACCACCAATAGCACTTTGTTTTTAAAAAATAAAAAAGTTACTGTTTGGAAAAAACATTTTGTGTATGTGTAGTGACAAAGAATAAATTTGTTTTTGCAAACAGTGTTTCTTTATTACAAAAGAAGGTTTTATTGGTGGCAGGGAGAATCACTGAAAACTGACCGTAATGTAAGATAAAAGGCATTGTTGTTATTGTTTTTAAGAAATAATTATCAATTTCTGAAAAGTAAATTTCTGTAGAATGTCAGGATCAGGAGCCAAATTGCAAATACTGAGAAATTTGTGAGTGGTGAGTTAAGTAAAATACTAACGAATGTAAAATTATTTCCTGTTTTGCAGTGAAATGAAGCAGAGGGAAAAGATAGTACTTTGAAGAGATGCCAAGGTCAAATGAAAGTTTTCTTTAAGAATGTAAAAAACAGGAAGAAATGTAGAAGACATGGGCTGGTTTTTATGGTATGAAGTGAGAAGTAAGGCAATACACAATCTACAAAATACTTAAATAGTTTGTAAAATAAATCACAAAACTCTCACAAAGAAATCTTTCTCAGATAATGTTCCCACAGGTAATAAGTATACCAAGGTAAATTATGTGTGGTTCTCTATGAGCAGTCAGGACCAAGGACAGAAATGTCTGTAAATAAACCAAGATCTTGCCAAACATAGTTACATCATCCCCCCCACACACACACACTGCCCCGGGGATCTATTTTTTTCAGATTATGATTCATTCTAGTGTTCGTGCTCTTGTACTACTTTTATTCCTCTATTCCTTTCCCAGTATGATGCTTCAATCAAATCTCTGCAAACTTTCATTATTTTAGAAAGCAATTTAATTAGATTAAGTAAAACTAATAAAATGTAAAGCTACAGATTACATATTTATAAACCTCAATTTTCCATACTTATCCCAGATCCAATCCTCTCAAGGCAGTAGAAAGCCCCAGTCACCAGTTTTGCAACCATTCATAATTTTTTACCTCTCCTCCAAGTCCAGCAGAAGTCAGAATTACAGGACAATTAGAAGTCAGTATCACATAACTACCTCACTATGTAATGGAAGCTAAATACAAGCAGATAACTTAATTTAGAGCATGGATAAGATAAAACCAAGAAATTTTGGTGATTTTCATAGATCATGCATGCATGATCAATAACACAGAATTACTTTCCCAGGAACACAAGGGAAGGTGTCTCATAAGTTCATTTCAGATGTTGCTTGTGCCTTTTTGGCCCTGCAACCTCATTATTAAAATAGAATTCTGTACAATATAAAGCCCACATAGGGACATCTTTGCAAATCTGTCAGTACCAAGTGAACAGATAAGTCTCAGCTACCAGTCTTACTCCCTATCCATTTCACTTTCAACACCTGTATGCAGTCTTGTATCTGATATTCAGGTCTTTCTACCCCTAACCCCAAAAGAAGGCCAAAAGAATAAATGAAGATATATCAAAAAGGGATAAGGATTAAAATATACTGTCCCTCCTAATTCATTATATCAGAAACACACATTCTGTTTGGTATGTCTAAATTGGAGCATTTTTTGAATTCCTTGAGAATCCACTAGGTGGGGGTAATTTATTTCTCTCCTTTTCTTGTTTTTGGTCACAAAGTCATAGATTTCCATCCAAATCAGATTGCAAAATAAATGGTGTTGCTGAGAGTCTTGCTTATTGTGTGCTTAATTTTTAACAAAGCACATATATTTTATTAATTGTACTTAAGCCAGAAGTATTCTGCTTCAGAATATAGGTAGGAATGCCTAAGGAGAATCTCTTTAATATTCCACAAATGGGAGTTAAGTACTTCTAGTATCTAGGAACTGCAAGTTACCTTTTGGCCATACTTATTCTATAAATTTGTGCTCACTTTCTCCTGTATTATGTATGTACTTGATGTACTTGTAGCACAGTGTCACAGAATTTGTATGTGTGGAGGGAAGAATATTTTATACAAAATATTGTAAATGTATTACCTTTTTCTAAATGCATATATCTATATGTATATTATATAAATACATAAACATAAATATTCAACAATATTATATATAGCCTATTTATATTTTTATTATTTCTTCTCAGGAGTAGACCTCAAGAATATGTCATTATTCATTTGAAAAACCTCCTCTCATATACATGACACTGTTAAAATGTCTTTCACCTTCCTTCATTGTACTTCAGCATATAACTCACAATCTTTCTTTCTACCCCAAGCAGTTATCTTTGGTGACTTCAGTATTCACAATGATAGCTCTTCTAATACACTAATTTCCAGTTCATCAACCCACTATAATTTCTGATTTTTACTCTACCTCAACCAAAAATAGGTTGGCCACATTTTAGATGCAGCAATATCTACCTCTGATTCTGACCACAATCTTTGCCTTTCCCATGTCTTGCACACTCAGTCTGTCTCCAAGGGAAAAAGATTTATTATGCTGCTTGACAGCAAACTAATTCTGAGGGAATTTAGCAAAGAGCCAAAGTAAGAAGACATTACCCTGCTTGACAGTGGGCTAAAGTTCCAATGGAAGAAATCAGAATCAAGGAGATAATTTTATAGGAAAGAAAAACAAAGATTAGATTTATACGCTAATATGGTTTAGAAGTACAATTGAGGGGTGGTAGGGATGGGATAGTTCCCATCATTGAGTTCTACAGCCGATTGGCCAGCATTGTTTGTGGCACTCCCAAGGCAGGGTAGCCAGGTTTCTCAGGCCTTGCTACATTCTCTCACCTGATCACTATGATTTCTACTTGTCTCCCTAGTTCTGTAATAATCAGCAGCTATTTAGAAGAAAACTGTCCCCTTTCCCCTCCTCATGTCTTTCATCTCCTTACCTCTCAACTTAATCCCACTCATTCCCCAATCTTGCCCTGTCCATCCCTTTCACTGTGTTCACTGGAATTCCCATTGCATAGAGAACAAACTCCCTTTATCCTGAACCTCTACTATCTCTGATATTCTTTCCATAGCCCTCACAAAACCCAGCTGAACTCTAATCACATTGCACACCTAGCTATTATCTCTAGCACTATTCTCCCTCCCTCCTTTCCTTTCTTCCTCTCTCTCTCTCCCTCCCTCTTTCCCTTTCTCTCTCTCCCCCTCCTCTCTCTCTCTCTCTCTCTCTCTCTCTCTCTCTCTCTCTCTCTCTCTCATGCATACATACACACACACACACACACACACACACTCATGCATTGGTCCTCAAGTTGGAGTCATAATACTACTTGTTCTCTCTAGACTTTCTCTATCTCCTTCATTCAGAACCCTTTCCTCCTCTGAAGTCCACACAATTCAAACTATCAAAACTAAAGTAACTGTAATGTACCAACTCTGTTTATCCTTCCTTCCTTCTCAAGGATTTCAGAAGCTGGATTACTGTCTTCCTTGTCTCCTCCATTCCTGGCCTTATAATACCCTCCCAAGCCATGTTCTTTTTAAAACTGGCTCAGCTCAAGATACCTGAAACTACTTTTTATCCTTTGTCCATTGCCTGGAACCTCAATTTGAATAAGTACTTATACCCTTCATATTTCACACCTGGATCACCCCATAACTATTACTCTACCTTGTAATACTCCCCTTTCCCAGATTTTCAGCTTTTAAGTTTGTTTGTTGACTTCTCCCCCTCCTCCCCTTCCTCAGTATTCATGTACACTTTTTCCTCCGGGTTTTTGCGACACTATTTTCTCCTGACTTACCTCCTACTTTTCTGTTTCTTTCAGTTTATCATGCCCCTAAGGTTTTGCCTTGGATCCTCTTCTCCACTTCTCCACTCTTAGCAACCTCATCAACAACTTTGGGTTTAGCTATAACCTCTATGCAGCCAATCCCCAGATCAACATATCCAGCCCATGAAGCTTCAAACCCAGATCACTAATTGCCTGTTAGGCATTACCAACTAGGTAGTCCACAGACATCTTAAATTCAACCTGTCTAAAACTGAATTCATTAAAGTTTTCTCTTCCACATTGGTGCTTTCCCCATTGAAGTTGTGGTATATTGTGAGTTGACATAAGAAATTAAATGGGAATTTTTGAATTTTGTGGAAACTGCAAACATATGAAGACCAGCAAATGACACAGGAAAAATGCATAAAATATATGCATAGGATTGCATAATATCAACACATTTTATCTTTCAGTGCCCTAATAATTCAGACTTCTCTAGTACAAAGGACCAAAAAATTATATGTGTATTTTCTGTAATATGGGACCTCGATGCCCTTAACCCCCATGATGAGAAAGGTATAACCATATATATTCCTATAAATCCTCTTTTTCCAAGCTTCCTTATAACTGACAAAAGAATCACTATCTTTATGTCTTAAGTTCATAATCTATTCATATCTTCCCATTTCTACTTCTATAACTTGTATCCCTTCTTTCACTCAAAACACTTTTATGCTTTCATGACACTCCAAGATTATGAAAATAATTTTCATTTTCTACTCAATCCAGTTCATCCTATACATTGCTGACAAAAGTAGTTTTTCTTACATGACACAATAATCAAGGCTTATAGTAATCTAGTATTTGATAAACCCTCAAACTCCAACTTCTAGAATAAGAGCTCACTATCTGACAAAAAATTTCTGGGAAAACTGGAAAATGTCAGAAACTTGGCATAGATCTACATTTCACACCCCTTAATAAAATAAGATCAAAATGGGTACGTAATTTGGGCTTAAAGGATGATACCATAAACAAATTAAGAGAGCAATAGATAATCTACCTATCAGATCTTTGGAGAAGGGAGGAATTCATGACCAAAGAACCAGAGAAGTAGAGAATGTGGGAAAACTGGAACACTAATGCATTGTTGGGGAAGTTGTGAAATGATCCAACCATTCTGGAGAGCAATTTAGAACTATACCCAAAGGGCAAGAAAAATGTGCATACCCTTTGACGCAGCAGTGCCATTCCTGAATCTGTATACCAAGGAAATCATAAAAGAGGGAAAAGGATCCACATGTGCAAAAATGTTTGTAGCAGGTCTTTTTGTGGTAACAAAGAATTGGAAAAGGAGGAGATGCCCATCAATTGGGGAATGGCTGAACAAGTTGTGGTACATGAAAGTAATGGAATATTATTGTTCTATAAAAAATGATGAACAAGCTGATTTTAGAAAGATCTGGAAAGATTTACACAAACTGATGTTGAGTGAAATAAGTAGAACCAAGAACACTTTGTACACAATAACAGCAAGAATGTGTGATGATCAACTAAGAAAGACTTAGTTCTTCTCAGTGATTCAGTGATGCAAAGCAATCCCAATAGACCCTAGACAGAAAATGTCATCTGCAGCCAGAAAAAGAACTATAGAGATTGAATATAAATCAACACATGTTGTGCTAACTTTGTTTTTCTTTCCTTTGGTTTTTCCCTTTTGCTCTGATTTTTCTCTCTCACCATGATTCAGAAAGCAATGTGTATTAAAAAATAAATTTAAACTTGGGGAAAAAAAGTTTTTCATAAGTATAAATCTGACTCTGTGACTCTTCCTCTCAACCTCTCTTAATTTCTTCCTTCTACCTCTATGGCAAACTATAAATTCCTCTACTTAGCTTTTAAAGCTTACAAAATTTTTCCAATTTCATTGGATGTTACTCCTCTTCCCCAGATCTCAAAATTAGCCTTCTTTCTGTTACTCTCACAACACTCCACCTCCAGTCTCTGTTCCTTTTGCATTGGCCATACATTCCCTTCATCTGGAATATACCCCTACCTTACCTCTCTGCCTCAGTCCACTTCTTCCTTTAAGAGGCAACTAAGGCACTACCTTAAGCAAGAAGCCTTTCTTGATAACTACCATACCCTGCCCCAATTGCTAGTGCATTTCGTCCCCAAACTATCTTGTATTTAATGATTTTGTATATATTTTATTAACTTTATACCTCATACATATTTTATACAAACATGCATAATTGTTTACCCATTAGAAAGCTTACTGAATAGAGTGTTTAATTATTTGTACTTGCATATTCAGAACCTCACAGTGCCTGATTCACAGAAGGTATTTAATATTTGATTATTGATGAAAAATAGATAAAATTTAAAAGAATGAGAAGCATTTTAAATTGATGGCATTAAAGGATATGAGTAGTTTTCAAAGAAATCTAAGCTATCAACATTCTTATGGAGAAAAAACTGCTCCATTCACTAATAATTAGGAAAATGCTAATGAAGAAACTCTTCACATCAACATATTGGCAAAAATAATAATAATGAAGATAATAAATGTAGGCATGGGAAAGTCATATTAATTCACTGTTGGTGGATCTATGAATTGGTCCAGTCATTCTGGAAAGCAATTTGCGACGACACCCTAAAAAAATCACTAAACTATGTACATTTTGACTCAGATATGTTATGAAGTCAATTGCCTTCAAGGGGACTGGCGCAGAAAGTACTCATGAATCAGTACAAATTCATTCTCTTTCCTAGACAAAGGACTGTGCAATACATATGCACCCTGAAATTGGGTCTATAGTATTAACTTTGTATAGGAAAGATTGAATGCTTATTAGATGCCATGGTTTGTGTGCATTATTGATATAGTATCTAGGATTCTGGAATAAAGATTACAATGAGCCTGATTGCAAGAAACATTTTATTTGATATATAGGGGGGAAAAAAAACATCACAGTGCACTTCTAAGTGTATTTTTCATTACTTAAAATGGATCTTTTTCTCCCCTACTTCTTTTTCTCTTTAAAAAAATATTTTCTGGGGCAGCTAGGTGGAGCAGTGGTTAGAGCACCAGCCCTGAAGTCAGGAGTACCTGAGTTCAAATCTGGTCTCAGACACTTCCTAGTTGTGTGACCCTGGGCAAGTCACTTAACCCCAATTGCCTCAGCAAAAAAAAAAAAAAAATTCTACATAGGATAATTCTTGAGGAGCAACTGGGGGGGGGAGGAATAAGTAGTATAAAAACAAAACAGTAACAAAATTATTTTTTGAAAGAATCATCTTTTTTTAGAAGTGCAAAAATGTTTATAGCAATATTTTTGTGGTAAATAACTAGGAATTAAGGGAGTATCTAATGTCAAATAACTAAACAAATTTGTTATATAATTGAATATTATTGTACTGTAAGAAATTACAAAATAGATCAATTCAGAGAAATGTGGAAAGATCCATATCAACTGATGCAGAGTGAAGTGAACAGCACCAGGTGAGCAATTTATACAGGAACAATGTTAAAAAGAAAAACAACTTTGAAAAACTTGAGAATTTGATCAGTGCAATGACTGTAATTCCAGAAGGCTGATGATAAAACATGTTACACAACCTCTAAGAGAGGTGAGGGATTTAAGACAGATTTTCAGACAGTCAGTAGAAAATTCTTTTGCTTTGTTCAACACATTTGTTATTTGTTATGAGGGCTTTTTTTCCCTTTTCCCCAGTGTTAGGAGGGAGGAAGGAAGGAATGGAAAGAGGGAAGGAAGGAAAGAGCGAGGAAGAAAGAAAATTGTTGTTCTCTTTCCTTCTCAGAGGACCAATGACATCAGGAAGATGATTTCTTGACTTTCAAATGAATTGGATTTTCAAGTGAATTGCACAGAGCTGTGCAAAGTCACTAGCCTCATACTCTCCTCCAGAACCATCTGAGTCCAATGGCAGGACAACTGAAAATGGGTCCAATTGCAATTGGAGACTCTGGCCTTCTTAAATTAAAGTCTCCATTGGTCTGCAGCAACACTGATGGGTTCATCATTCAACAGTAATGGGTAGATAGGAAATGAGGCAAAAAGATAGCTTTTTTTTTACCTACTGAAAAGAAAAACCAATCTGGGAGGGAGAGACTCTCAAGGTTCCTGACCAGAACAGAAACAAAATAAGAATTTTCACTCAGAGAAAATCAAAATTCAAACAATGACCAAGTGAGGCTTGGGCTCATTTTCTTAATGTTATTCAATCAGTGAGAGCCAAGGATTTGGGTTTAAGGAATGGTCAGGTAGCTCCTGAGGGAACTTTATCCCAAAGGGGCTTTATTAAATTCTTGTTTTCCACTGCTGTATTTCAAGAAATCATAAATAAAGCTACATGGAACACTTGATTGACCCAGTTTAGGTTTATGGATTTTTTAATGATAAAATAATTTTACAGAAGAGAAAAAATGGCTAACTTATAAACTCCAAGATACATTGTGAGATTTCAATAAACAAAATGTATATGCCTATCAATAGGGCACCCATAGGTAAGGGTATGATTCCCCACATGGATAGGAGAGAGGAAAGGAGATAAGAAAGAAAGGAAGGAAAGAAGAGTCTTTGAGACATTTTTAATGCACAGAAGAAAACACAAGGAAGACCAGAAAAAAAGCACAAATAGAACAACTTTAAAGCTCTATGCTGAATTTATTTTATATTTAAAAAGAAAAGCAATCTGTAGGTAAGAATCTACATTTTCCATGTATAGTCCTCTTTTTCTGCTCAACTATATATAGAAAGATATCTATATATCTCTAGATATGAAAATGTTCATTTTAAATTGTGTTTTAGTTCTGAATAAAAATAACATTATAAACACTTAGGCTGGTCCTCAGACAATATATATATATATATATATATATATATATATACATATATACATATATACAGAAAATTACTTTGCTCTATAATTGAAGCCTTTTCAACTTGGCCAGTCCTTTTGCTCCACTGCTTCAGCCTTCAAGAACCTAGAGTTCATCTCCATCCTAGAATGCAGCATCACTGTGGTACTTTAGAAGACTAACTAGTAATGCTAACAAAATGAAATCTCCATTGTACCCCAGTGACCTTAATATTTACACAAATGAATAACTGTAGTTATGAGGTACTAATATCTATAACATGCCAGAATAGTATTAATCAGTTTTTTAAATTTGAATAATGACAGTGGTTTTATGTATTTATAATTAGGAATATTATGACATAGATTCTTATCTCTATAACCACCTAGAAAAGTCAATTCAAGCAAATGGTTAATCAGTGAAAATAAGTATCTTTCAAATTTGGCTTTAAATTGAATTGATTATTTGAAGTGTGAAGCTGAATGTGACTTTAAACTCAAACAAGGAATTAAGCTAATAAAATCTGAAAATCTGTAAATGAAAAGAAAAAAGTTAAGACAGAGTCATTACTACAGACATATTATAATTTATTGCATATTTGTACACAACCTGAAATGGACAATAAAAACAGGCATTAAAATTGTCAACTGTTTCTGAAAAATGCAGAAATTGTGTAAGTACCGATCAAAATGGTCCTAGATTTTCCACAGTTTGTTTAAATTGCATGTTCCAATTTTCTCAATAGAAATAAAAATAATTTATTAAGCAGTTGGTACATTCATAAAATGAAATATTTTTTCAGCATTTTCATTTCAAAGCACAATAAATTTCACTTTTAAAAAAACCACAGCAAAACAAAAACATGTTACCTAGTGAGAAGCAAATACAATGTTTTCTATATTCATTCTACCCAGTTTAGGACCTTTATTTTTCTCTAAGAACATCTTATATTTATTGAACTTCTTAACCCATGAAGTCAAGACTTTAAAAATGCTTGAACATCATTCTCTTTGGTTTGTAATAAAGGCACTGGCTTGGTTTTTTCAGAGTCCTGAAAATAAATTATATCAGTTTTCCCAATCCTCATTTCCTTGAAGAAAATATTACACAAGGCAATAACTTGTGATCTAGTTAAGAGAATAAATACAAAAAACAGTAAATATACCCCTACCTACAATAAGAACACTTCTCTTCTCATTTATGTTCCTAACACAATCACTTGAAGAGCTTTTTTTTCCACCAAAAATTAACATGCATAGAGTTAGTGTGCTAGGGGTACAGTAGGGGTGGGAAAAGTATGGATGAAATTCTTTTCTTCTAATTCCCAACCACAAAAATGCTTTGTAGAGTTCTATTTCCCATAGAGGATAAGGTGAATTTTATTATATATCCAAAAATTATAGGAAACAATTGCAAAAGCAGAAACTGGCATAAATAGATTCAGTGGCTTTACCTAAGGCCAACTGCATGTAAAGATGAAAATAGATTTCACATTTCCATTTTGCAGCTAGTAGTTTAGAATCTGGCTTATACAGCTTTATCAAAAGCAAACCCTGTATTATATAGTTTAAATATTTTTTTCTATATAAGATTATTTACAATTGAATTGGAAGACAATAAAATAGGTCATGTGGCTTCACTCAAGAAGTGGTCATTTGCTTTGCTGTATAAGTGACAAGTTTTGCTTTTTTAGAAATAATTATACAACTAAGGAAATGGAAATTTACATCCAAAAATCACTTAATAATGGCCTACATAAATATTTTCCAACAATATTGAAAAATCAGAATGTTAAGCAAATATGTAAAACTGGGCAGGATTAAAAAGGGAGAGTGCTCCATTTGTGACACAGTAATTCACAGAAGAATTTACATAAATTCCCACAAATTGATCAATGAGAAAAAAAAAAAAAAAACACTTTCTTTAAAAAAAAAAAATTAATGAAGAAACAACTACTGCCTGCGCTAGAGGTCATATTGTTTGAGGCAGTCTATATAGGATGACTGGTCAAGACTCATAATTGCACAAATCTGATCAATCTTGCATTCTTTATCGCAAATTATACTACTATCATAACTCACAAAGAAATATTTGTAGTATGTTAAGAACTGTTTACTATCTAAGGCTGCAAATTGCTTAGCTAACCCATATAAATTTTTTGGCTGCAAATCTTCAATGCCATAAGCCTTTGTCAGGATGTACTCCAACTTCCAGCTGGGTTCTTCTTTCATGTTAGCCTCCGTGAGGTTTAAATAATACTGCCAAGTATCCTACAATTAAAAAAATATATATGCACAAATATATATTATATATACAAATCCATATTTATATCTCAACATTGACTATGGATTAGAAGGAGAACATTATGACAAAATGAAAGGAAAACTAGACTTAATTTCAAAAGTCCTGGATTTAGACTCTGTTAACTCCAAATAATCATGAGCAAGAAGACACTTACATTTTCAGATGTCCATTTCCCTTATCTTTTAAATGGGGATAATATTTATGCCAAGTACCTTATAGAATTGGGCAAAAAAGCACTTTGTAAGCCATGAGATGTTGCTTGAATGTGGCCTCTTATACAATAAGAACACCAATCAAGAGTTGTGTAAGTTATTGCTAGCTTGTAAAATCAAATTGGAAGTTTGTAGCTCACATCTGTACAAAGAAAGGGAAAGTCAGAAGGAACTTAGGCACCATTAAAAACCATTTCTTTTCTTTTCTCCAGCCAGAGATTTAAGTACCATCAAGCAACCAATAAAAAAGAATTACTTAGAGCCCAATATATGCCAAGAACTACGTGAGATGCTGAGGTACATATATAAAAAGAAAGATAACTAACATTTATGTAGCACTTTAAGGTATAACAAAGCATAATAAATATGTCAATTCATTGATAAACAAAATCCTTACAAAAACTTTTATTACAATGGAGGAGATACTATGTATTTATAAAGTAGCATAATTCCAAAAATTCTCTATTTTCCTCCTTAGGTTATTGGTTTGTTTCAATCTGAGAAATCACATTATTAGTTTTTCATTCACAGATGCTGAATCTGTATGGGAAAAGTGAACTGTTGGATTGATAAAATTTATGGGATGACAGGTTAAAAAAATACTTTTATTAGAAAAAGCCAGATAATTGAGGCCATAAAAGGTTACACTGGTCCACAATGTTAACTAGTTATTTTAATTCTCTTCTTCACTTGGTAGGATAGATAGATAGAATCTCATACTACAGGTCTTCTTGCATGAAAATGTTTTATCAAGAGGAATATCAAAAGAAAGCCCTTCAGCACACTCAATATCATAAGAGAGGGGAATGAAATTGCTACCAAAAATAGCATCCAGAATCCTGTGCCTATTTCTTAGGATATCTCCCAAGATCATTTTTTCAAATACTGTTGAGAATACACTTTCTCTGTACAAAATCTTTATTTAAAGTTCTATTTAAATATGTTTTTAACCTTTCCAGTGCATGAATTTAGAATTTATAAATTGTAACTTTAAAAAATATATATTAGTCTATCTTAGAAAACAAAAGTATCTAAACCTGTTTATAATAGCTTTAAAGAGAAGAATGAATATGAATATTAGATCATATGATGATACCTAGCTAAGTGACTCAGAAAATCTTGGAATAAATTGGTAATGTAGCTATGAAATTCCTTTCTGTTTTGGGAAGAAGCTCTGAATTGACAGAGGCTAAAACTTATTGGGGAATTATGTCAATTTCAGGCTGAGGAAAAGGAATGTTTCCCTCCTTCCTTTACCTTCCCCCTTGCAGAACAGGAAGCAGCCTGATGTGGGTTGGATATGTGTGATTGTTTTAGACATTTCCATATTTGTCATATTGTGCAGGAAAGGTCAGCTCAAAAGGAAAAGAATCGTGAGCAAAAAAAACAAGCAAACAACAACTGAAAGGCGAAGGCACTTTTTTTGATCCACATTTAGTCTCCATAGTTCTCTCTCCACATAGATGTGAATGGCATTTTCCATCCGAAGTCTACTGGAATTTGCCTATCTATCATTTATAGCAATGGTTCTCAATGTCCAGGGACCTCTGGGAATTGGCAATTTTTTAAACTTGCTTGTACAAATTATTGGTCTGGCTTTTTATTGATTCAAGTGCTTAGAGACATAAACTTTGCATGGTGATTTAGAAAACTTCAAATGCATCAGAGATGCATTTTATTTTTATTCATTTTGTTAAACATTTGCCAATTAGATTTTAATCTGGTTCCAACATTTGGAATGTTGTGGGGCCCTTATACTAGCTCACAGAATGTTTGAGCTCCGAACTAAATGACCTCTAAGGTACCCTCCAGTTCAAAATCTAGAGTTTCTAATTTGTCTCCTACTTCCCTTCATTCTCCAATCTATGCTTCAAAATAATGGCTGCCAAAATACTCTTCCTTAAGGACAGGTTTATTCCCTAGAGTAAACAGCTCATTTCTCACTTCCATGTCTTTGCTCAGGCTTGAAATACTTCCTCTTTCATCTCTTAAAATCCTTAAGTTCTTTTTCTTTTTTTCTTTTCTTTCTTTTTTTTTTCCTGAGGTAATTAGGGTTAGGTGACTTGCTCAGGGTCACAAAGCTAGGGAAGTGTTAATCGTCTGACAGCAGATTTGATGTCTGAGGCCGGATTTGAAAAATCCTTAGTTTCTTCAAAAGTTCAAATCAGGTGCCACTTTTAGGGGAAATCTTTCCTGGTAACTTTGGTTATTAGTACTCTTTTCCTCTTCAAATTATTTTCAACTTACTTATCTTTTTAGATATGATATCCTTCAATAGAATATGTTTCTTGAGGGCAAGAACTATTTTCCAAAATGTATTTGAATTCCTAATGCTTAACACAGGGTCTTGCCTAAGGAAGTGTTTAATAAATGTTTCCTGAATTGAAGAAACAGTAAACTTCCATGAAAAGTTATAAATATCACACATATAAGCAGAATATAGAAGACAACACTATAGATAAATACATAGATATATGCTTTAATTATAGGACATCTACACCACATTATTTTGTATTATTGGGATGTATTAAAGAGACAATATAATAAAATTAGTAGGGGAGCTACCTTGGAATTAGGAAGAAATGATTTGAGACCTTGCCTCTGACTCATAGCCTGATTTTAGACAAGTTACTTAATCTTTCAAGAATAGTTCCTTACACCAATGAAACCACAGGCTCAAAATTTTTTAAATTCTATGTAATCTAAAAAAAAGTAACAAAACATATGTCTCTAATTGAATAATGTCAACTTACCAGCAATCGGTAATCAAGAAGATCAAACTGAAACAGTCTGACTCCAGGGTTGTTGGTTTGCTTTTCAAGAACATTCTTCCCTGGTGTCACAGCAGGAGCCACAAACAAGGAACTGACTGGATTTCCTATTTAAAATACACATACAAATGCAAACTACTTTAAACAAATGTTTATAAAATATATGTGATTTATCCAGCCTTCCTTCCCTAATCTGTTCTGACAGATAACATTAAGAATTTTGTTCAGATGTCATAATACTGTAAGCACCTTTTATAGTTCTGAATGTCTTTCTAAAGGAAAGTAAATCACAATATCCTAGAGAAAACAGCCATTTTTCTCAAGCTTCTTAATTATCAGGAGAATAAAACAGAAAATACAAATTTAAAAAAAAATTGGTTGAAAGAGAGAATGATACTTTTTTATTCCTACAGGAGAAATATTTTCAAATTTCTATTGGAAAAAATATATATTAGCTATTTTTGTTGACTGCTAATGTGTACATATTATATCTATACATATACAGCTATGTAATTTTTTATATATGTATGTATGTGCATATAAAACAAATTATTTTGTGATTGGAAACCAGTACAAATGTTGATTGAGTTCTCACTTATCTGCAAAAAGGAGGGGAGTAGATATATAATCAAAATGTAGAGAATCTATATTGCAATTGCCTTAAGAATAGATATTTGTTCTTATATATAATATGAATGTTTTAGATATTCCGAGAATTACCAATACCTTAGCATATGATTGGTTTTTCAGTCTGATGACTCAAGACGTCCTACAAAGTTGCCATATTTTCCTTTTCTGCCCCTTTTACAAGCTCTTCATTCCACTGCCAAGAAAACAGCATCATCCCTTGGACTAATATAAAGTCCCATCTGGGTACAGAGCTGATTTCTCAAAATTAAGTAGCAGGGTATAGCACATCTTTCCTTAAGTGCCTTGTTTCCTGATTCTCTGAGGGTAAATTAGACAAGATCTTGTTTTGTATCAAGAAAAGTTTTGATAGAAGCAGAGCAGGTGACAATATAAGGAAGTACTTGAATGAGAAATTCATTATAGATTAACCATTGATAATCAAAAGCTGATTTTTAAATTTCTAAACAACTGATTAAAAAAAAAAAAGCTTTGCCCTACAAATTCCTTGGGCTTTAAAATAAGTCCAGGTAAGAACAATGAAAATAACTATCAGTAGATTACCTCTAAATTCAAGGATAATATTTATTCTAAAACAAAATTAACTTAGCAGGCTTTTAAGAGGCTTTCTTGCTGAGGCCAATCAAGTAATGTTGAGCAGATACAGACTAGGGAAAATATTGTATACAAGCTTAAAAATCACACTGTCAGAGCATATTAGAGTAGACAGAATAATTTCTACTTCTAGAGTAAAACTCAAAAGGCTAGAGAAAAAGGTGGGGTTTGAGGATTTGAATCATATACTTTTCTGTATACATAACTTTTAACTACTTAATTTTGTAATCACGTTAGCTGTTCAGACAGACACTATGCTGAAGCATCAATTTGCAAACATATGATTCAACATTACCTTTTCTATCTGAAAGGACCATAATGCTGTCCCTGTGAGTGTGTCCATAAAATTGTCCTACAATAATATCACTGTATTTATGGAAAATACTAATCAGTTTCTCATTGTAATATTCTCTCATAGCAGTTGTATTTCTTGAATATGGTAGATAGCCCACTGGTACATGTCCTATCACATATACCTAAAAAAAAAAAGAAAAAAGAATACTAAATAAAGTAAAGCGTAGTAGCACATTTCTAAGTAATAATTTAGATCTCTCTTATCAACCTTTCATGCTAAGACTGCCAACCAATGGTATTGAATTTTGTATTTGAGACATTAAATAAGTTGCATTCATTGTAAAATAATAAGAAAGACATTTAAAATGTCTTGAATCCCAGGTACTATAACATTTGGGGTGGGGGGAAAGGAGAGAAATGAGATAATAAGCCATTCCCCTGAATATATCCTTGAATAATTATAAAAGCACTAGAGTACGCTGTTTTCCCATTTAAATCACATAGATGTCTGGCTATGGTTGTGCTATGAATTCTTCACAGAATCATAGAATCCTAAATTTAAAGCTAGAAGAAGCCTCAGAGGCAATTGGGTGCATCCTATTCATTTTAGACATGAGGAAATTTATGCACAGGGTGACCTGCTCAACATTTCAAAGGTGGTAAGCATCAAAGACAAGACTGGAACTCAGACTTTCTGATTCTAGAGACAGTGTTCTCCCTCTCTAATATTCATTTTGTAGATAAGTTCTTTATGAAAATGATTTTTAAAATCAGTTTTGTGTCTACGGTTCAAAACTAGTTAAAAAAAAGTTGTATGTGACAGGATTGCCAGAGTTATACATATTGCCTAAGGCACTTACTGACAATATAATGAAATATTCTAGTACTTTCTGTTTGACCTTATTTTGTTCCTTAGCTATGGCTCCTAAGGATACAAAAAAACTGTGATACTTTGCAACTTCTTCCCCTTTGTGCTATCTCCTAATTTATATATACATATATATATATATTTATATATACACAAATATATAATGTGTTATATACATACACACATTCATATATACATATGTATAAAATTTCTCTGTTGAATGTACTTAATTAACTGTTATCATAAGCACCTGCCATTTCAGAAGGGAAAATCCCATAATGGGAAGTAGTAAAACTATTTCTCCCATCAACTCTCCCTGAAGAGACTCACCCTTCTTTCCCTTTTTTGGTTTCTATCCCAGTTTGCACCTATTCAGACAAAGTCCTCTATTTTGTCTCCTTAAGGTATACCCAACAGATCAGGGATCTTTATCCCATATGGAAGTTTACCTTTCTTTTCTACCTAACTCATCACCCAATAGCCCAGTTGCTTAAATCTCTTGATTACTCCTGAGGGCTTTAAGACAGCATGGTTTCCAACCTTTTCCTTATTTTGCCGAGAGCTGTTTAGCGTGTTCTCCAGCCACTCAAATTGATCTGCTGGGTCAGTCTTGTTGAAAGTGACAGCATTGGGGCCATAGTACAAGTTTGTGTTTAGGCTGATGATTCTGAGGGATTGATTGCTTAAATGGGATGGAAAAGTCTGTGAATAAAAGCCACCTGTGAAAATAAATTCAACATACATTACAGGAAAATATACATACACACACTCATACACCCATACAAACACACAAGCAAATCATTAACTGAGATGCAGCATATCTAATTAGAAAGGGAGTCTTGATCCTTCTATTTGTCCATTAAACAAAGCCATGGTTTGCAATTAGAAGAACATGAGAGGGATATTTACATATCATAATAGTATTTCAAATTAGACATTTTTTTTAATCTTTAAAATGAATTAAGTAGAACTCTCAAGATTCCAAGTAGCAGATCAGATGCTAACTTGCATTGGTAGATGGTATTTCCTCACTGGAGATCACCAGGCCAATGAAATCACAGATCCAGTCCAAGTTTTGAAACTACTGAATTGTGTTTGGGGCTTTGGGTTTAACAATAATTAGCTTACATTTATATAGTACTATAAGGTTTACAAAACGTTTTATAATTTAATTTCTCATTTTATTCTCACAACCCTGGGACATGGAGATTATTTTAATCCACATTTTACTACTATTAAAACTGTATTTGAGTTTGACACTAATATTGCTAACCGGTGATAAAGGGCCTGAACTAAGTAGTAGTTATATAAATAAACAAAGGCAATCAGAATTGAAAGATATTGTAAAGATAAAAACAGCAAGATTTGTCAAATGACTGGATATGGCAGTGGTGGTGAGTGAAGAATCTAGGATAAAGCTAAAATAAAATTAGGATAATTTTTAAAATGATGGCAACCTCAAAAAATAGAATAATATGTAAATGGAGATGATTTGGGGGAAAAGATAAGGAGTTCTATTTGGAGCATGTTGAATTTAACTAATTCTTCAATATTCAATTGGCAATATCCACTAAGTATCAAAGGACTGAAGTTCAAGAGAAAGACTTGGGAAAGACAGAAGTTTTGAGTCATCTGCATAAAAATAATTAAATTCAAAAGACTTCTTGGGTAACCAGGAGAGAACAGAGCAAAAAGGACTCAGGGGCAATCTATGAGAATACCCACAATGAGGAAGTGTGAAATGAATGATCAGCCTGTAAAGGAGACTGGAAAAGAGCAGTCAGACAGGAAAAAATATTGATAAATGTTAGAGGAATTGTGAGATGATCCAACAATTCTAGACAACAATTGGCACTATGTCCAAAGGACTATAAAACTGTGCATATGCTTTGATCCAGCAATACCACTACTGGGTCTGGATCCCAAAAATATTATAAAAGACCTTTGTGTGCAAAAATGTTTGTAGCAGCTCTTTTTGTAGCGGCAAAGAGTTGGAAATTGAATGGATGCCCATCAAATGGGGAGTGGCTAAGTTATGGTATATGAATATAATGAAATATTATTGTTCTATAAGAAATGATACGCAAGCTGATTTCAGAAAAGCCTGGAAAGACAAATCTGAACCAATGCTGAGTAAAGTGAGCAGAACCAGGAGAACATTATACAGGAAGATGATCAACTATAACAGAATTAGTTTTTCTCAGCAATATGGTAATCCAAGATAATTCTGATAGACTTAAGATGGAAAATGTCAGTCACACCTAGAAGAGAGAATTATGATAACTGAATGTGGATCTAAGCATAGTATTGTTCAGTTCTTTTTGTCTGTTTATTTGCTTTTCCTTTCTCATGTTTTTTTTCCTTTTTGATCTGAATTTTCTTCGCAATATGAAAAATGTGGAAATATGTTTAAAAGGATTGCACATGTTTAATATATTTCAGATTGATGGCTGTCTTGGGGAAGGAGGGAGAAAAAAATTTGGAACACAAATTCTTACAAGGATGAATGTTGAAAACTACCTTTACATGTATTTTGAAAAATAAGATACTATTGATTGAAAGAAAAAAAAAGAGTAATCAGATAAGTAAGAAAACTAGAGTAATATCACAAAAACCTAGGGAGGAGAGAATAGAGGAAACCTGAGCATTTTTAAAAATAGTAGTAGATAAGGAGCTAATAAATAGGAAGGATTTGAAGAGTAGAGAAAAGGAAGACAATTAAATGGGTGATCACCTGAAGAAGAGAAGATGACAAGAAGAAAGATCACTTTTTCATCAGAGAGAGAAAGGACAGATTAAAGGATGTCAAGGAATTGTAGAAAAGAGGGTATAATGGGAAATAAGGAAAAGGATATAGAATAGAAGGTATCATGGAATAGGAAGAGTAAAATATTAACAAGAAACTTTCTAATGACAGAGATTGTAGAAGTATACAAAATAATGATCCTCTTCCTCCTCTTTCTCTTTATTATCTTCTTTCTTTCCCTCCTTTTGTTAATTTTATAGAATTATAGGTTGAAATAGACTACTAAACTATTCTACTCCAACCTCTTCATTTCATAGATGAAGAAAATAGTTCTCAGGGGTTTGTGTCTAGTCAAAATTGCACAAAGAGCCCAGATGAGATCTAAACCCAGTTTCCAAACTCCAAATTCATTGCTCTCTCCACTATATGACTAGATACAATCAATGTGACCATAGATTTTTTTGTTTGTTTGTTTGTTTAGCCATAGGGGTAACTGAAGTGAAGAAGAATTAGTATGAACATTCTACTGAAATTTATTTTTGAAAAACTGATTCCATGACTCATGAGACTAATCACTTTCATTGAGTGTTATAGATGGAAAATACAGTACAAATGATCTATATTTTATCCCCTAACATCAACCAGAACCATTTACACCTAACCAAAGATACAAAAATGAGAATCTACCCTGGTTGTGGGTAGCCAGATGACATGATGGATAGAGTGCCAATCCTGAAGTCAAGAAGTCTCAGCTTTGGAGTTCAAATTTGTCCTCAAAATGGACAAGATAAAAGGTCAAAATGGTAGAAATTTAACAAAAGCAGAAGAGATTTAAAAGAGGTAGCAAGATTACACCAAAGAACTAAGCAAAAAAAGAACTTATTATCCTAATAACCACAATGATATGGTTACTGATGAAGAGCCAGACAACCTGGAAAATGAAGTCAAGTAGGCCCTAGGAAGCAGTAACAATGAGTCTAGTGGAGATGATGGAATTTCAGGTGAGGCATTTAAATTCCTAAAAATGATGCTATTTAAACGCTTTACTCAACATGCAAATTTGAAAAATGTAACAATGGCCACTAGATTATTAGAAAAGATCAGGTTATGTTCCAGTCTGAAAGAAGGGAAATGCCAAATAGTGTTCAAATTACCAACAATTGCACTCATTTCACATGCAAACAAGATGATGCTTAAGATTCTGTAAACTAGGCTTCAGCAATACATAACCTGAGAATTACCAAAAGAGCAGGCTGGTTTTCAAAAAGGCAGAGGAACTAGAGATCAAATTATCAACATTCACTGGATTATGGAGAAAGCAATAGAAATTCAGAAAAACATCTACTTCTGCTTCATTGAAAACACTAAATCTTTAAATGTGTGGGTCACAGAAAATATGGCAAATCCTCAAAGAGATGGGAATCCCAGATCATCTTACTTGTCTCCTGAGAAACCGGTATGTGAGCCAAGAAGCAATAGTTAGAAATTGATTGATTTAAATTTAGAAAAAGAGTAGAACAAGGCTGTATATTCTATGCAGAGTACATTATGTGAAATGCCAGGCTGGATGAATCAAAAGTTGGAATTAAGGTTGCCAGAAGAAATATGAACAATCTCAGATAAGCAGATGAAAACACAATGATGGCAGAAAGTGAAGAATTAAGAAGTCTCCTGATGAAAGTAAAAAAAAGGCAAGTATAAAAGCTGACTTGAAGCTTAACATCAAAAAAGAAAAACAGAAAACGTAAGACTTTGGCAATTAGTCCCATCACTTCCTGGCAAAGAGAGAAGAAATGAAAGCAATGTCAGATTTTCTATTCTTGGACTCAATGGTCACCACAGACAGTGACTGCAGCCACAAAATTAAAAGATGCTTGTTGGAAGGAAAGCTATGGAAAATTTGGACAATATATCACAAAGCAGAGACATCACTTTGCTGACAAAGGCCAAAGTTTTGTTTTTTCCAGTTACAATATATTGTGAGAGTTAGACCATAAAGAAAGCTGAATACCACAAAACTGACACTTTCAAACTGTGATGCTGGAGAAAAGTCCTTTTGAAAGTCCTTTGAACAGCAAGAAGATCAAATCAGTCAATACTTAAATAAATTCAGGCTATTCATTGGAAGGTCGAATACTGAAAATGAAGTTTAAATATGTAGGCCACATAATGAGAAGTCAGACTCATTGGAAAAGATCCAAATATTGAAAAAGATTGAAGGCAAAAAGAAAAAAAGGGACAGCAGGAGATGAGATAAACAGAAACAATGAATGTGAACTTAGAGAGATTTTGAGAGATAGTGAAGGACAGAATGGCTTGGCATACCATGGTTCATGGTTCATAGGGTCATGAATAATCAAGCATGTCTGAATGATTGAACAACAACAAATCATTGTTATAAATATTGGAGGCATGGATCTAAGGCTAGAGCCCTCTTAGTTCGGGTTCAATGTTTGAATAAAAGAGGCACTTGAAAAATCACTGAATATTTAACAAAGGAAATTTACTTTGTCCTAAAATGGCAAGAATATGCAACAAGAACAATGTAGTATTTAGGTTATCTGTACATAATCCCCTCTTCTCCATCTGGAAATGTCATCAAGGTATATTGATCTTTATGGTCTTAGGCATCCAGCAAGCCTGAGAGGTGTAGATTACATATGGTTGGAAATTTTTATGTTCCTACATGACCAGGAAACTGATTCAGGAAAGCTAAGGCCAATAAGGTCCTAGAGCAGCTGTTTTCTTTCAGGTAAGGCCTCCCAAAATGATGTAGTTGAAAAAAAAAAAAAAGAAAAAAATCAGAGAAATTGGTTTGTTCAGTCAATTGTTCAAGTCTGACTCTTGATGACCCCGTTTGGGGATTTTCTTGACAAAGATGTTGGAGAGGTTTGCCATTTCCTTCTCCAGCTGATTTTACAGATGAGAAAACTGAGGCAAAGGCTTAAGTGACTTGCCAGGATCATATCAGTAAGTCTGAGGCTGGATTTGAATTCAGATCTTCCTAACTTCAGACCCAGTGTTCTGTTCAGTGGGCCACCTACCTCTCCACTGGTCCTATTATAACATACCATGTAAAACAAAAATTGTCCAAAAAAAGATTAATTATTTTATTTAACAGATGGATAAAAGGGACCCACTCTCGGCCATTGTAAGTGGTTTGTTTTTGTTTTTGTTTTTGTTTTTTTTTAAACCCAGTCTAACAGTGAACAGCAAGGTAGTGAGAAGTAGAAGAGTAAGAGAAATCACACTGGACTAGAGAAAGAGTATGGTGCAGGACAAAGAACACTGGCTCTGGATTAAAAGGACCAAGAGTCATATCTTTTGTTGTTTACTGACTGTGAAATCTTGGGCAAAATTTTGGCCTTAATTTTCTCTAAGTTCACTTCCTGATCTAAATTTTATGAACCTATAAATGCAAAGAATAATCAAGTAATACTAGTCTAGGAGTCTGGACTATCTTGGAAGTTGGGCTTAATCTTTCTCAGAAAGAAAGTCATTTAGGTCGAAGAGTCTGTCAGAGCCCAAGGTATGACAGGAAACAGGGTAATGAAAATGCCTTTGTATAGTTTTTAAGGGATGTAGGAAAAGACATCCTTCCTAGTTTAGAGCTATTTCTTTTATCATTTCTTTTTGTTTATTTGTTTGTTTCCCAAGATAGAGACCAAAATAAAAAAATAAAATAAAATTATAGTAAAAATATAAAAGAAACAATGAAACTAATATAAAATGTAATAAAGATAAAATCATTTTTAAAATGTTGTTACAACAAAAGATTCACTAAGAACTATAGAAGGACTTTTGTCTCAGTCTATCAGCCAACAGATATTTATGCCAAATACTATGCTAAACACTCTGGAAATAAATTCAAAAGAAAAACAGATGTCCAAATATCCAAAATGAGTTTATATCCTGCTAAATAATACATGTCCATAGATAAGTAACATAGGATTTTTACAAAATAAATACATAGGTAGCTAGATGGTTCATTGGATAGAGTACCATATTCTAATTTACAAAGACTTATCTTTTCTCAGGCACTTAGTTATGTGATCTTAAACAAATCACTTAACAGTTGTACTTCAGTTTCTCTATTTATAAAATGAAAGGATTTTCGAAATCAAGAAAGGTCTCTTGAAGGAGGTGGAATTTTAACTTAGCCTTAAAGGGTGCCAAGAGTTCCAAGGGGCTAGGTGAGGAGGGAGAGCATTTTAAGAATGTATAAAAGCACAGATAGAGATAAGTGAGGAACCAAAAGTAAGAACCCTGTCTGAACTGTGATATGTGGATATCATGAGGAATATGTGATAGAGAGTATATATGTAATCAGTCTGGAATTACGGGCTACGGAAGGATTATCAAGGTCTTTAATGGAATTTGTATTTATTGTATTTTAAGACAACGTTGCTGTTGTTTGTCCTTTTTTTTTTTTTCTAAGAGGATCAATGACATCACAGATGATGTCTTGACTTGTGAATACACTGGATTTAATGAGGCAGAGTTGTACAAAGTCATTAATTTAACTCCTTCTTCCTGAGTCATCCAAATAAAGTGACAGGAAAAAAGTCAAGGTGATTCAGTGATGGCCCAGGATACAGTAGATGACTTTGGTGCCTTTGAGGAATGGCCAAGCACTTAGCTTCTACTTCAGCTAACTTCATGGGTACTTTGGAATAAATTGCTCTCATCCAACCATTCCACTAGTGAGAGTAGGATATCTTCCTACTTCACTTGCAGATTTGGGGCCTGATGGTCACTCTCAAACTAGTTTAGCCCATCTGCCAAGAGAATTTATTAGGGAGCCATTGCACATGCTACAGTTTCTTGGAGCCATGGGTGAGAGTTAGATGAATGAGGTAGACACCAAAGGTGGATTAGAGGTCCTAAAATGAACTAAGCAATCCTCATATCAAGGGTACTAATCCTCCTGAACATACAATAGGGAAGCAAGGAAGTTCCTTGAACAAGAGAGTAACATAGTCAAGCCCATCTTTTATTATTACCAATTTGGCCACTGTGTAGAGGATAGATTGGAGAGGGAAAAATCCAGTGTAGAGAAATTAATTAGAATATAAAAGAGAGCTGGTTTGGTTTTCCTTCTATAGTTCATTTGATAAAGCCACAGGATAAAGAGCTAATGCTTTAACTATATGTTAACAAAAGGATAATAATCATTTTATTTATGTTGAATAAAACAACTCCAACCAGTCATAAAGGGGAACACCCACTGGCCCAATATTATTTAAGTTGAATAAAACAACCCCAAGAGTCATAAAGGGGAACACCCATTGACCCAGTATTACTTATGTTGAATAAAACAACCCCAAGGAATCATAAACCCAATGAAAATTGGTGATGCCTTTGTGTGGTTTAGGGAAATTCCACTCCAGGACCAGCTTTGGGGAAGAGACCATATGCCTACAGCATGAGAAGGATATTTCTCTCCTCCTCGCCCTTCACTAGCCATGGATTCTAGCAGTAGAGCTTCTGGCCCAGTAATAAACACTACATTGGGAGCAGCTAAGTGGTACAGTGGACTGATCCTTAGAGTCAGGACGATCTGAGTTCAAATCTGACCTCAGAAACTTATCAGCTGTATGACCCTGGGCAAATCACTTGTTACCATTGTTGCACAAAACCAAAACCAACCAAACAAAAAACCTCTGTATTAATTCCTGATGTTCCCCAGAAAATAAATCCCCATAGATAATAAGAGTTAAAGCATATGTGAGAGAATAAAGGCAGATATGAATACAAAGAGGCAGTTTCAAAGAACATGACATCTTGCAGTAGAGAAGAGAATAAAACATGGATTTAAAAAAAGACATGAGCTACTTGAGGACTCCATAAGGAGAGAAAAAGATCATGAGGTTCTATTGCCTTATCCATGTGTTCCCAACAAACTTAGTCTGTTATTACTATATGGTAAGTCTGTGTTTAATCTTCTCATGGAGACTGTATTTATGAGAGCATGTCTCATATTTATAGGGATGAAAGAAGCTTTGGAGCTACTATTTTTAACTATGCCATCTTAATAAATATTTTTGCTCTGAACTGTTAATGATATTAATAATGATGTTAATGATAAGAGACCAGACATTTATGAAGACAGAAGGGAAGGAGTTGGTGGTTAAGGAAAGGTGTAAAAATATGGCAAAAGAGGAAATGACCAAGAGATGCCAGAGGACAAGAAACAAAAACAGATCAGGAGCACAAAGGGAATGAAATTATAGAAGGGCCACTTCATCCTTCCAAACTGAAGAAACAGTATAAGATGATTGTGAAATAATTTAAAACTGGGGAAGATCAAGAATTACTACAGATAGCCCCAATAGTTTCAGTGAAGTATGAATGATGGTCTTCTGGGGACACAATGCTGGGAACAGAATGGTCAATCACAAAAAAAAACAAAACAAACAAAAAAAAAAAAAACAAAAACAAAAACTGGCATGCAGTTGTAAAGGTCTTTTAAGATTTAGTGACATAAATTTTTAGTAGAACCAGTCAGCAAGGTTCTGTCACTTCCCATTAGCAGAGTTTTCTATCACTTGAGGAGGAGTAGAAAGTTTTAGGGATAAACTTCAAAAAGACAATAAAGCAAGGGATACAATGGCCAACAATACAATAACATCCCTTGAAAGGGATGAAAAAAAGAAAAATGAGGCTAAGATGGGATGATAGCTTAGGAAAACGGAGTTGGAGCAACTGAAATTGGCAATAAGCAGAGATAAGAAAGACATGTAGTTATGCTCACAAGGAAGCCTGTGACACCTGTGAAGGTGGAACATTTGGAGTGACAATAAAATCAAGAATATTACCATCCTTGGTTGTGGCTGAGATTAAGTAAAGGTGCTTAGAAGACTAAAGGTGTCTACTACTTTACTAGTACTATTATTGTTGAACATCCCTCCAACTTAAAAATAGCTTGGCTGAAGATTAATGATAAATTAAATACTGTTTTGGGCAGGCTTGAGTCTAAAACACAGATTATGGTATTTATCAGATTGGATATTATGGTATACTATCTATGGATTTATACTCATCCTTACAGGCATAGTAACATACTTCCTGCATGTCCGTTTTCAAAAGTGTAACATCTCACCATTCCATTCTACTTCGGAAAATCTCAGCCATTTTAAATTGTACATAGCTGTTTGTTTTGCAAAGTAATAGCTGATTGGTTAAAGTTGGCACTTGCACGTGTTCACACTTTTTAATTGACTTGGCTACTGTATTGGTTTCAGAGCTATTTGTAATTCATATTCAAATCCATATGTCAACTTTTGTTTCATGTATCACATGCTCATTTTTTTCTCCAGACACTCATAAATTGATAAACCGGTTTGTAGCAACTGTACTAAAGCAATGCTAACAATTCACAGATTTTCAGTAAAACAAGGTGCTAGAGCTCTCTGGGACTGGTATGGCACACCCAACCAATGCAATTAATTAAGGACCAATTATGAACCACATGTTTTCAAAGTATGGCAAAAAAGGCATATAAAGTTCTTGAAATTTACCTCTCCTCAAAGTATAGATGGCTTCCTCAGTTAACCATGGTTTCCAGAAGTTTGCTACAGCTTCATATACTTTGCTGGTAGATACAGGCAGTTGATCCTGACCAAATACAACATAAGGCATCATTAAATTTTTGATTAAGGTACATGGATAAAAAATTAATAACCTAAACATAAGGATCATATTCTTATGACCATAAGAACTCTAACTCACACAAAATCTTCTGATAATTTAATACAATTAGCAATGCTAATTTGATTCCCTTTGTTTCTATCATTTACCCACAACATATGCCACAATTTACTCTAGATGTTCTTTATCTGAGGCAATGTGGATGGAGCTGGACTTAAATCAGGAAGACCTGGATTCAAATATTACTTCTTAACACATATGAACTGTGTGATCCAGAGAAAACCACATATCTTTCATATGTCTCAGGATCAAAACATCTAGAGCTAGGAAGGACCTCAGAAACAATCTAGTCCAAATCTCTGTTTGCAGATGAGGAAATTGAGATAGAGGGAAACTGAATGACCTGTTCAATATCATACAGATAGCAATCATCAGTTTGATCTGAGATAAATCCTCTGACTCTATAGCCGGTGCTCCTTCTACTGTCACACTGCCATCATAGATGAACCTTCTAGAATAAATTTTTCTAAGACTTTATCTACAAAGTTTTAGACAGATTATGAAGGATCTTTATCAGGTAAGGAAGTTCCCAAACTTGGGAATTCCCTATGTTAAAAAAATAAAATGGGGATAATAATATCTGCTTCTCAAATGAAATAAATGTAAAGTGCTGAACACAATGCCTGGCATACGGTAAGCACTATCTAATTGTTAGTTGTTATTATTATTATTTCAATATTGTCTCTTCATCTGAAGACTCTTTACATTTGTTTTCATTTTACCTTTCAAAATGGCTTGAGCTGGGGCAGCTAGGTGGTGCAGTGAATAGAGCACCAGCCCTGAAGTCAGGAGGACCTGAGTTTCAAATCTGGTCTCAGACACTTAACACGTCCTAGCTGTGTGACCCTGGGCAAGTCACTTAACCTCAATTACCTCAGCAAAAAAAAAAAAAAGGATTGAGCTTCTCAAACAATTCTTGACAAATAAATGCATGATATTACTTTTATATTCATGGAGAAAATACAGTTGTTGTTATAATAGCATAAATAATTTGAAAACATACCACCTTAATTTTAAAGAACAGAAATGTAAATTAAAACTCTATAGCCACTTTCAGAATCAGACAATTATTGTAATATATTCATATTCTGTATCATTATGCTTAAAACAAAAATCAAGCTTCCCCCCCATGACTACCCACCCTATATTACTGATGAAAACTCTACATGTCAGAACCAATACAGCATCCTAGTCATTGCCCAATGTGATCCAAGTCATTAGCTCAAGATGATTTTTCCTAATTGTCAAATACATGATGGTAACTCATATATTCAAGTTAAGTAATAACAAAACATCTTGGTCTAACTGAAATTAATTACCTTGTTTTGTTCTGTATCAGAGGTTAGGGTCACTTGATAGAATGTTATACAATGATATGTCAAACAGAACTTCACTTACAATCCATGACATAAGAACCCTAAAACATTCTTTTTTTTTGGGGGGGGGGGCTTTTTGCTAAGGCAATTGGGGTTAAGTGACTTGCCCAGGGTCACACAGCTAGGAAGTATCTGAGACCAAATTTGAACTCAGGTCCTCCTGACTTCAGGGCTGGTGCTCTATCCACTGCACCACCTAGCTGCCGCCAATAAGAACCCTAAAGCATTCTTAATCAGACTTTATTTATGGCAATTAAGTGGAGATTATGCTGGATCACTTAGAATTACAGAATTTTTTGAAATGAAGAGGAACTCAGACACCATGTAAGTCACCCTCCTCATTTTATGGATAAGGGAAAAAAACTTGCTCAAGGTGACCACAAGAGGACATCTGCAACCAGAATTAAGGATCTCTTCCTATATCATGTTTCATCTAATCCATCGCATAGCCTTCTGAGTGTGTTAAATCTATAGCCAAGAATAAAGGAATTTAGAAGCAATAGCATTAGGTTCACCTAGCATTACTACTAGTAGAGGGGAGTGGGAAAAATCTAAAAATTAATTAAGAACCCTGAGCCAGGCTGCTTCCTTAGGAGTCTCAAAGGCTACCAAACAAATACCTACCTCTTCTGTGTAATGGGTGGAGATGTGAATGTGTATGTGTTTCTGTATTTATGAGAAACATCTGCATGGCTTCAATAGACATTATGCTTCTAATTCAATAGCATCTTTCTCAGTCATTATTGCCTAATTATCAGCTATAATTATTTATAGACAGCTCTGTAAGAAGTTGTCTATGTGCTTTTCATGATGCAATTTATATTTCTGTTAATGATAGGAGGACAAAAACCATTTTAATAAAATTACTAAATGAGGGAATAGTCTATGAGTGTGGACCATTGTACATATTTTAAAAAAAAGTGAAATGTTGATTATTTTTATTCTTTTTCTTGTCTTTCCTATTATCTGTTATATGAGAAGAAAGATATATTCAGAAAGATAACAAAAACACAAGATAAATAAAAATTGAACTTTTTAAAAAAGAAATTAATGTGGACAATTCAGAAAATCATAAGAAGACTTTTAAGAACTAATGCAGAGGGTAAGCAATAGCAAGAAAACAGTAAACACATAATGACTACAACAATGTAAATTGAAAGAACCACAAATATACACACCTTTACACTGACAGATATGATTGATATTGATGTTTTTAAGAAATAATATTGGTGGGGCAGCTAGGTGGCGCAGTGGTTAGAGCACCAGCCCTGAAGTCAGGAAGACCTGAGTTCAAATTTGGTCTCAGACACTTAACATTCCCTAGCTGTGTGACTCTGGGCAAGTCACTTAACCCCAATTGCCTCAGCAAAAAGCAAAAAAAAAAAAAAAATAATATTGGTGATTTCTCAAATTGAGGAATTAAAGCTTTTTTACCATAAAGAATCATGAGGTCAAAGTTTTATATGCTCTCAAATCTAACAGGCATCATAGAATAAGTAGCATTTTGGCATTTGCCACATGTTAAAATTCTCCTTGGTACTAATGCCTCTTAGGTTCTCCAGCTTTTCTTGTCTTGGCACTTTGATTCTAATAAATCTACATCCTGCTTCGTATCCAGATTTTTTTCATTTTTCTTTCTCCTCCATCCTCAGTCATATATGACCTGATGTGGTTTGCTTTTGTGATTCCTAATTTTCTGCTTACTGCTCTCTAGCATCTCCATATACCTTAATTTCTACTGTTCTGTCTGGTTTCTGAGTCTTGGTTCTAGTTTCACATTTGATTTGTGCACTCTTCTGGGATCAAGAGTAGTTGGTGGACTTAAGATAGCCTGGTTGCAAACTATCAACTTTGCTAATTCCCATATGACTTGTTCCCTGGTCCTGTCTTTTATAAAACTCTACAGTTTATAAATTTCTCACAGTTCCATGGCTGACAACACTTGCCTCTAGAAGGTCTTCACTCACTTCTAATACAATACCAAGCATCAGAAATGTCAAACTCATAGTTTGTGGGCTTTTTGAGCCTTGATAAAACTATATTACAATGTAATTGGAAAATGTTTTAACAAAATAAATTAAAATATAATACAACACAGATGTTAATTTGTGGCATGCAGTTTTATATGATAAGGTTAATAAAGTTTAAATGGTTTAGGTTCTATTCAGTCTATCCAAGCTTTATTGAATATTGGGAGGTTTCAAAATCCTCTCTCCTCCTTGACTTTCACAGATACAGTATCAAGTTGTTTTTCTTCCTACTTGACTAAGTGTTACGTCTCAGTTTATTTCCATGGCTCCATGTACAATCATACACACTGTGTGCTTCTTAAAGTTTTGTCCATGGATCTCCTTTGGCAAATTCATTTATTCCTAGAGCTTCAGATACTACCTCAATCAATGCTTATGACTACCAAATTTTTATCTTTGGCATTCACCTCTCTTCTGAGTTTTAGATTCATAAGAGCTCCAGATGTCTTTAGAATAAATATCTCTACATGCATATTCACTGTCTGTGCCCTGTGTCAAGAACTCTGTTTCACCTCACATCTTTCTCCTTGCTTCCTTCAAATCTTAGCTGAAGTCTCACTACAAGAAACTTTTCCCAGAGCTCCATAATCTTAGTGCTTTCTCTGTGAAATTGTCTCCAAACAATTCTGTCTCTATCTTATTAATACAGTCATTTTGCATGTTATTTCCTCCATTAAACTGTGAGCTTCTTAAGGGCAGGGTCTTTCCTCGCATATTCAAGTGCTTAATAAGTTCTTGTTGAGTTATTAACACTTCATACAAAATGTTATTAGTAATTAGCATTATTAATGAGAAGCTGGTGATTGATTCTATTCAGAAGAGACAAAGATGTCTTATAAAAACAAGTACACATTTTCAACGAAATTGGCCAAAATGTGTCTTTTGACACTATTTAATGCCCATATAACATTTAAGCACAGACCAAAAAATACAATGGATATAAAATGTGTCTTTGGACATTGTCTATTGCTTTAATTTAAACAATTGTTTGCTTTTGCTGAGCCAAAATCCCCTCAATATTCTTCACAGCACTAAATTTTAGTATCTACAAGTCATCTGACATTTAAATTTCATTCTAGAATTCAGGAGTAATTCTAAACATATACTGCAGCAGCCTATTCAGCCATGCTTATTTAAATTTGTAGTAACTGGGAATTATGTTAGAATAACTGGAATTCTTAGATAATTCTCAAAACTAACTTCGACCAAGAGAGCCAATCTTAATGACAAGGAAGTTCAGGCTTATCACTTCTTCTTTCCCTCCCATCCCCACACACAAGCAATTTTTAAAAAGTAACATGAATCAGAAGAAAGAAATTAGATGATAAGAGTGAAAGTAATAAGAGGTGGTGACTCCCCAAATGGATAATCAATTTCTGAAGAACCAAGAAACTGACTACATTTTTATACAAAAGCAATAGTTAATTTTTGTTTACTCCCATCCCCATACTTTTTCCCATCAAATAGTCAAAAATAGATCTCAACAGATATATCTTTATCCCCTGTGATCATAATTGTTTTAAGGCTACTAGAAGATAAAGTTACCTGAGGCCAATAGTCATGATTGCCCAAAGCAGGGAAAACCTGGAAATTGGGAAAGAGGCTTTGGATGGTGCTTGTCATGTTGCCAATGACATTTATGACTATATCCGTAGAGAGTTCCTTTACTGGAACATGAGGAGGGCTATCCCTGAAGAGAAGATAGTGTTCATTACTCAATAAAACAGATGGCAATTAAGGGAAAATGGAGTTTCACAAAAAGTTTTTCAATCATCTTAGACATACAATGTTTACAAATCATAACATGAAAACCTGCTGCAAATAATATTCCAAAAATGTATCAGTACCACTCATATTTTTCACTACTTCACTACTGCAATCAAGAGTTCTTTTTGCCCATCTCTCTCTTGCTTACTGAGTTTTCCCCTCTGTAAAATGGGAATAATAACAATTACATCTATTTCACAAGGTTTTTGCAAGGATTAAATGAAATAATGTGTGTGATATCCTTTGCTAATCTTAAAGTAGGACAGAAAATGAATAGCTGTCATTAATGATTCTTTCAGAGGAAAGTCAGTCCAGAAGGACCAGAAAAACAAAAACCAAAGGAAAACATCTAAATGTGAAAAACCAATAGGAAACACATAAGGTAAAAGCAGTAAAGTTATGATCTTAGAAGGATCAGTTGAAGAAGAGAAAATACCTAAAAGAGAAATTGTTTTGATTAATCCCAAAAGGTATAACAAAGCAATCAAAAAAAAAAGAAAGAAAGAAAGAAAGAAAAGAAAAGTAAAGTAAAGAAAAAGAAATGGTAGACAAAAAGATATATAGACTTATTGTTAAAAAAAAAAAAAAAAAAAGTTCCTAAAAACTAGAGCTCTCCAAAAATGAAATGGACCACCTTAGTAGACAATGTAATCCTTTACTGGAGATCTTTAAGCAAATAATGGATGAATATTTGGGATCAGGGCTGAGGGACAGTTGTAGAGGACAACCCTATTTGGGTCCAGATTGATCTAGGTAACTTCTAAGGTCCTTTCAAACTCTTGGCTTCTGAGAACATGAAAATTTCTGATTTCTGATTTTTTTTTGGTACTAAACACATAAGCATATTCATATATCACAGGAGTGATATAGAAAGACCCTAAGAAAATTATTTTAAAACATATATTACATAGCTTCTTATAAGCACTCTCAACACAATGATAAAGTGTATTCAATACTTTCTCTAAGACACATTTTCCAAAGATTTTGTGAAATCTTTAGTATTTCACAATATATTATTTTAATTATATGAAATCTATAGTAAATTAACTCATCTTACACATAGAGTAGCTTCTTTAATATTTCTTATCATTTCTAAAAGAATCTTAATTTTATATAGTGTTATGGAAACAAATACATGTAAAATACTTGGGGAAATATATTTCATATAACATCTTTATAAGTCATTTGCTATTCTGTTGAAGCTTTTCAAAAATAGACACTATGTAAATTCTAGCTGCTATTGGCTTGATCACTTACCCAGTCCATATCATGAAAGATGCTTGTTGTCCAGAATTCTTAATGAAATTAAATGCTGATAAAATGAGCTGGTATGGAGAATCACATAGAAAATCTCCAAATGGACCAGGGTTCGAAGCATTTGCTCCATGGGATGATGAGCACACTTTTGTATGGTCCTCAGTGATGTGGTATGTAGGGTCTAGATGTAAATCAGTCACATGCCAAAACTGTCCTATAGATTGAAAAGAAATATTATTGAAACTTTTCTGCTTCTAAGCTCAATTTTACATAATTTTATAAGAAATTGAAAGCAGTTCTCCACACAATGGTGGGGAAATTCTGAGTCAACAACATGCTCCTGTGTCCTACAGTTAAATGCAATCTTTCCATGTGAGTAGATGAGGAAATAGAGAACAGTTGGAAGAAATGACTTGGCTTACTGACTCATAATGTGATGGAGTCAAAGATAGTGTGAACATGTAAGGAATTAATTTGCACAATGAAATATATGGAGACACCCTTGTGACAAGATAGTAATAGTACTTCATATCTTAATAGCATGTTTCCTTGAAAGATTTATGATTTGAAAATTATTCTCCAGGTATGACTATTTGCAGTTTTCTAGATAGAAAAATTTATAAGGAAAGGTAATATGATTTGCTCAGTGTGATATACTGAGTTAACAGTAGAGCGTGGACCATATACTCTGTTTCCTAGTTTCTCATCTGAAGTTACTTAAGATTACAAAAAGCTGAATGCAATTTTGAGAGCAGAAGTTTTTAGCCTAAATGTAAAAAATTTCCCTTTAGAATTTTTGAAAGCTACCTAGCAGCTGCCCTTTTTCTACTATTTTACTTAGCAAAGGAAATAGTTGTAGGGGAGAAATGTCCAATACTGTTTCAATGGAGCAGTTGAGAACTGCTATAGGATGCTCCAATTAACCACGATATAATACTACTACCCCTACCTGGGAATTATCCCAAGGGTCAAAGCCATAACATTTAGGAATGTAGTAAGAGACTCCACTCAGGCCAGCCACAACCAAATGTATGAAACAGAAGAGTTTCAAGCGTATAATGTGTGTATACCTACAAAGACTATATAGTGAGACACATCAAAATATCATTTTATTACTATTACTCTGAACACTGTCACTTCTTGCTCTTGGTTTTTTTTTTCTGTCACTGATATATTTCCATTCAGGTAGCTGGCACAGTGAAAGAGATACTAATCTGGAGTCAAAAAGACCAGAGTTTAAATCCAGCCCCAGATATTTATTAACTATGTAACCATGAGCAAATCACTTAAATTCTCTCAGTCTCAGTTTTCCCATCAAAAAAAGGTCAATATTAGCACCTACCTGCCAGGGTTATTGTGACCATAACACAATATTTATAAAGAGCTTTGAAAAGTTTAAAGCAGTCAACAAATGTTAGCTATTTTTAGAACCACAGAATTTTAGAGTTAAATGAAATATTAGCAATCATACTAATTTTACAGATGAGAAAAAAGAAAAAAAAAGCCTAGGATACCTAACCATATGACAGGGCTAGTTCACAGCAAGACTGGAGTTAGAACCAAATCTAGTTCAAGCAGTATCCTTTTACAATATTACAAAGAAAATGCAATAGAAGGGGCGTCTATAACAAGAGTGAATAAATGAATGAATGAAATATTTATTCAGAACTTACTATGTGCAAAGCACTGTTCTGAGGTCTGAGGATACAATTATAAAAATAAGACAGTCTCTGCTCCCAAAGAGCTCTCATTCTAATGAAGGAGACAATTCATATAGAAGGTTTCAGCTTCAAGTTAGATGGAAATCTCCCATGGTCCTTAGGATACAGTGGCAAAGCAGATATCCCTGCCTTTAATGCTTCCACTTTATAGAAATACTATTAGTTCTTCATATTGAACCATCTGACAGTGCCAAAAACATTGGCCACCAACAGTCACCAGAAACCTTTACTAGTCAATTAATGATTCCCTACGTACAGCTTTGAGAATGTTGATTAATAATATTGATCTCTATTCCAAAACTATGACATGTTAACTTGTTTTTAAACTAACACAAATTCTGCCTAACACACTTTTGTTAAAGCTTTTTATTTATAAAATATATGCATGGGTAATTTTTCAACATTGATCATTGTAAAGCCTTCTATTCCAAATTATCCCTTCCTTCTCCCCACACTCTCCCCTAGATGGCAGGTAGTCCAATACATGTTAAATATGTTAAAATATACATTAAATCCAATATATATATATACATATTTATACAGTTATCTTGTTGCACAAGAAAAATCAGATCAAGAAGGAAGAAAAAAACTGAAAAAGAAAACAAAATGCAAGCAAACAACAACAGAAAGAGTGAGAATGCTATGTTGTAGTTCATACTCCATCCCTATGGTCCTATCTCTGCTTAACACACAGAAATTTGAAAAAAGCCTAGTGTTACCTTGAAGACAGCCTATCTTTGGGATATTAGGTATCACAATTTATAAGAGGGTAGTAGGAGTTGGAGAGGGAATCATTAACTAAGTTGAATTTTCAATCATTACTTTACTTATGCATTACTGAATAAAATACCTACTGTACCTTACTACATATGATTATATAATATACTATGATATAAAGTTACTAATTTGTTGTCCATGTTTCTGAAAGAATTTCTAAGGAATGTAGGGATGGTTCAATATTGGGAAAACTATTAGCATAACTGACTATATCAATACCCAAATTAACAAAAAACATAATTATCTCAATAGATGCAGAAAAAAGCATTTGATAAAATCTAACATCCATTCTTATTAAAAAACACTAGAGAATATAGGAATAAATGGAGTTTTCCTTAAAATAATCAGTAGCATCTATTTAAAACCATCAGCTTGCATCATATATAATGGTGATAAACTGGAACCATTCCCAATAAGATCGGGGTGAAACAAAGTTGCCCACTATCACTACTACTATTCAATATTGTATTAGAAATGCTAGCTTTGGCAATAAGAGAAGCAAAAGAGATTAAAGGAATTAGAGTAGGTCATGAGGAAACCAAATTATCACTCTTTGCAGATGATATGATGGTACCAACTAGAGATCAACTAAAAAAACTATTAGAAATAATCCACAACTTTAGCAAAGTTGCAGAATACAAAATAAATCCACATAAATCATCAGCATTTTTATACATCACTAACAAAGTCTAACAGCAAGAGATACAAAGAGAAATTCATTTTAAAATAATTCAATAATATAAAATATTTGAAAATCTATCTGCCAAGAGAAAGTCAGGAACTATATGAAAACAACTATAAAACACTTTTCACACAAATAAAGTAAGATCTAAACAACTGGAAAAATATCAAATGCTCTTGGATAGGTTGAACGAATATAATAAAGATGACAATAATACCTAAACTAATCTATTTATTTAGTGCTATACCCATTAAACTCTTAAGAAACTATTTTACTGACCTGGAAAAAATAACAACAAAATTTATCTGGAAGAACAAAAGGTCAAGAATTTCAAGGGATTAATGAAAAAAAAAAAAAAAAGCAAATGAAGATGACCTTGCTGTACCAGATCTAAAACTATATTATAAAGCAGCGGTCATCAAAACCATTTGGTACTGGCTAAGAAACAGAGTAGTTGATCAATGGAATAGGTTAGGTTCACAGGACAAAATAGTCAATGACTATAGTAATCTAGTGTTTGACAAACCCAAAGACCCCAGGCTTTTGGGATAAGAACTCACTATTTGACAAAAACTGCAGGGAAAATTGGAAACTAGTACGGAAGAAGCTAGGAATTGACCCACACCTAACACCTTTTACCAAGATAAGATTGAAATAGGTTCATGATCTAGACATAAAGAATGATATTACAAACAAATTAGAAGAACATAGGATAGTTTATCTCTCAGATCTGTAGAGGAGGAAGGAATTTGTGAACAAAAGAAGAACTAGAGATCATTATCAATCACAACATAGATAATTTTGATTATATCAAGTTAAAGAGTTTTTGTACAAACAATATACTAAAGCAGACAAGATTAGAAGGGAAGCAATAAACTGGGAAAACATTTTTACATTCAAAGGTTCTGATAAAGGCCTCATTTCTAAAATATATAGAGAATTGATTCAAATTTATAAGAATTCAAGCCATTCTCCAATTGATAGTCAAAAAAATATGAATTCAGATAAAGAAATTGAAATTATTTCTAGTCATATGAAAAGGTGCTCCAAATCACTATTGATCAGAGAAATGCAAATTAAAACAACTCTGAGACACCACTACATATCTGTCAGATTGGCTAAGATGACAGGAAAAGATAATGATGAATGTTGGAGGGGATGTGGGAAAACTGGGACACTGATACATTGTTGGTGGAACTGTGAATGGATCCAATAATTCTGGAGACCAATTTTGGAACTATGCTCAAAAAGTTATCAAACTGTGTATACCCTTTGACCCAGCAGTGCTTCTATTGGACCTATATCCCAAAGAGATCTTAAAAGAGGGAAAGGGACCCACATGTGCAAAAATGTTTGTGGCAACCCTTTTTGTAGTGGCAAGAAACTAGAAACTGAATGGATGTACATCAACGCAGAATGGCTGAATAAATTATGGTATATGAATGTTATGGAATATTATTGTTCTGTAAGAAACGACCAACAAGATGATTTCAGAGAGGCCTAGGGAGACCTACATGAACTGATACTAAGTGAAATGAGCAGAACCAGGAGATCATTATACACAGCAACAACAAGACTATATGATGATCAATTCTGATGGACATGATTCTCTTCAACAATAAGGTGATTCAAACCAGTTCCTATTGTTCAGCGATGAAGAAAGTCATATACACCCAGAGAGAGGCCCTGTGGGATCTGAGTGTGGACCACATCATAGCATTTTATCGCTTTCTGTGGATGTTTGCTTTCATTTTGTTTTCCTTCTTAGGTTGTTTTTTTTTGTTGTTGTTGCTTTGTTTTTTGCTTGATTCTCTTTCTAGATCTGATTTTTCTTGTGCTGCAAGATAACTATAGATATGTATACATATATTGGATTTATCATACATTTTTAACATATTTAACATATATTAGACTACCTGCCATCAAGGGAAAGGAAAGGAGGGAAAAATTTGGAACAGAAAGTTTTATAAAGGTCAAAGTAGAAAAATTACTCATGTTCTGTAAATAAAAAGCTTTAATTTAAAAAAAATCTCCAACAAAAAATAAAAAAGAAACTTAAGTCCCTTTCACATAAAAGAGCCCTGTATGAACCTGACAGCTCTGAATTTTTTTTTACTTTTTTGCAAAATGAGCATGTTAAACTAGGTGGTTTCTAAGACCAATATAATTGGAAGCAATTGTATTATTGACTGTGACATTCTGCTTCTAGAAAACTATGTAGATTCAAACAATAACTGAAATGCAATGAGGCTTCAACTTTGTAAGAAAAGGAATATAAGCATAAACATTCATATTTTATAGATGAGAGAACTGGAGAAGCAAGATAAGTAATTTGCCCAAAATTAGTCTAAAGTGAAAGAAATCTTAAGTGGATAAAAATGCACTTGTTTCAACTTCACATAGTCTTATCTCTCTTCTCATTTTAACCTTCTAATTTGCTACTATTTTTGGTTTTTTTCCAATAAGTCAACAATTTTGAAATGATTCCCACATAAATTGTCATTGCCTGCTTGTTAGAATACAATTAATTTCACTTATGGTGACATTATTCAGTGTTTGCCATTTCTAGTGTCTCAAATGAAATAATAAATACAAAGTATAAACACTGAAAACCTATGAATTCATACTATTATCTTGATTTTCTTAAAAAAAACTTCATGTTTTACTGCATAGGAAATAGATTACAACTGAAGCTTCTACATCAAATGAATGGTCTAGCCAGGTTTGCACTTTTAGGGTATCAGTTTGGCAGCTTTATGTATAGAAGGCAGTTTGTAGAAAGAAGAGAGTGGAAGGAAAAGCAACTTAAACAATCTAGGGAGAAATGAGGAGGGCCTGAACTAGGGTGGGGACTGGGTATGAGAAAAAACAGGGAACAAATAGATGTATAGTTAGAGAGAAATAAGGAAAGAGACTGTTAGCATCTCTCTTTTCACTCCTCTCTTTGTACTATTAGAACTCTATTTTACAGAGATAAGGCCCAGCAAACAGGCTATGCCCTAAGCTTACCATTACAACAATCCTTTGCTCATGCCTTCTGAGTGAACTCTGCTACAGCAAAATTGCAGAATTTTCTCAAACCAGCCCCAGGTAGTCCCTGAGCTCAAATACTTGTAAGAACTACATTTTGTCTTAAAGCCCTGCTATGATTCAAATTTGCCTTCATTGTTGCTGCTACTCCTTCATAGCCAAGGCTATAATAGACTACTTACTTGTTTCTTTATCTTGCCAATATTCTGTCTATCAAGGCTCAACATCTATACAGTGGGTTAGGTGGGTCATAGAGCATGTATCTAATTCCCTCTTTTTACTCCCAAAAGAATAAAGAATGCTTTTCTTTTTTTTTTTTGCATATAACCACTGTTAGCAATTTGTTTTTTTCGAAGTTAAGAGTTTAAGTATTCTGGGTCAGCTAGGTGGTACAGTGGATAGAGCATCAGCCCTAAAGTCAGGGGGACCTGAGTTCAAATTTGATCTCAGACACTTAATATTCCAGAGCTGTGTGACCCTGGGCAAGTCACTTAACCTCAATTGCCTCTGCAAAAAGCAAAAAAAAAAAAAAAAAAAAAAAGTTTAAGTATTTCCCTTTTGTAAGCTCTTTGGTATTTTTCAGAATTACCAACTGTTGCATAACCTCTGTGACTCTCTGGTCATTTATTTTCTGGGTTTGACAAAACTAAGGCTGAAAAGAGACATACAAATAAACAAAGATCTGAGTCACCTACTTAAGAGATAATAAAAGATAATAACTAAATGCATAGAGTTACTAAGAGAAATGAGGGGGAGGAGAGAAGGATAAGGATGGAGCCCTAGAGTTATACCCACAACTGGAGGTAAGTATATGAATATCATAGCAAAGGTGTCTGAAAAATGGCTAGAAACATAAGGAAAAAACTAAGAGAAAATAGTGACATGAACATTCAGACAGCTGAACATTCAGTGAAGAGAGTGATCACAGTGTCAAATGCAGCAAAGGAAATGGACCGGAAAAAAACCTTCAGAATTAGCGATTAAGAGGTCATCAGTAAACTTGGAGAAAGCAGTTTCAGTTGAGTAATGAAGCTAGAAGCCATAAATTGAGAAGATTTTAAAAAGTGAAAATTGACAAGAAGCAAGAAATGTAAACATCTTTTGATAGGAGTTTGACTGTGAAAAGAAGAGATAAAAGATGATAAATAGTTTGAGTGGATGGTAGAATCAAGTGTGAGTTGTTTTTTGTTTTGGTTTTATTTCTTTTTGTTTTAAAGAGAAGAGATCTTGCAAGCTTGTAGGCAGCACAGAAGTAATAATCTGTCAGAGGGAATGAGATCAAGGAATAAACAGAAAGATTGGCCTTAGTGAGCAATGCATCAGGAACTGGTGTAAAAGAGAGAATGAGTGATGAAACCAAAGAGATTGCTAAAAAGTAAAAGAGAAAACTCACAGATAATGGCATTTTATTTTCTCAGTAAAATATGAAAGATTCTCTGCTGAGAGGGGAGTGGGAAGAAGGTTGTTAGAAGAGAGAAGAGAAGATTTGGAACAATCTCTGTAGGAGAGACTGCATTAGGGAAGGGGGGAAAAGATGGTCAAGCAGCAGTGAGTACATACAGCTGAGATTAAACAATGTCAATTAGTAGTGGATCTATTCAGCAAAGTCCTCCTGGATGTTTTAGCAGCCGAATAGTGGGAACTGATGGGGATAATTCCAGGCTGGAGTCAGGCAAGGCAAGCCTGGTGATAAGAAAAAGATGCAAAGGATTCAAAAACAGAGAAAAGTGTCAAGAGGAAGAAAACTCTTGGAAACATACACATGCACATCAAACTTATTCTGATAGAAAAACACTACATGCTTCAATAATATAAAATATAACTTGATATGAAAAATAGTATGGCAAAGCTGAAGTGAGGTATGGTTATTACACATTGTAGAAATTAAATAAGGAAAAATTCAGGGAGGATATCTAATCTAGGTTTAAAAGATTTATAGTAACACAACAAAGAGATATGAAAGGGGGAGAGGAAAAAAAGATGAGAGGAGAGTGGAAGAAGAGGAGGGAGAGAAAAGAGAAGAGAGGCAGATAAAAGGAGATAAGAAGGATAGGCTTCAGAGAGGAATTTCCTCAACCAGTTTACCAATTCAAATTAGAAGCCTGCTTTGTAATTTAGTTTTAGAAAGTGGCCAGGGGCACTAATTGGTAAAATGATAAGTCCAGGGTTAGTCAACAAGTATTTTTTTAAGAATGACAGTCCCCAGTTATCCAGATCCATATCTGAGCAGTGGACCCAGATGGTTAAGGGGGAGAAAGTGAGGCAGGTGACCTCACACTTATTCCAGTTCACTTAAGAAGTGTGTAAGAATCATGGTTTATAGTCAGAGATTCTCTTAAAGTCACAAGAGTTTATTTATACCATAGTTGACAGGCTAGTTTCCAAGGGAAGTCTAGCAAATTAGAAATAGTTCAGGAAAGATTTATATATCGAAAAATTTGGGGCTTAGTAGGTTAAGAGCCCTAGTAGGTTAAAAGATTATAAAAGAAAGATAAAGGAAGATCACAATTTAGGCAAGGAGACTGAAAGGCAAATAAGTTAGGATGGGGGGGGATGTTACAGGAGATAAATAAGGAGCAAAAGATAAGAGGTTTTAATTATTCCACATTACTTAGCTAGGTATGTAGCTTTTATTTCTTCACATTCATCAGACAGATAGGCAGTTTTGAGTAAACCTTGAGCTATGACCCATAATCTCCCCACTTTCTGTCATTTTGGGGAAAAGAAATTCTGGGGACAAAGTTTGGGGACCCATAATTTACATGTTATGGCATCACCTCCCCGATGTCATGGTCTTTTTCAAGAAAAAAAAAAAAGAACAAATAACAACTTTAAGGAGGCCCTAAGCTAAATGCTATTTGTACAGTCAATCTATCAGCCAAGTTATACATACTTGTCTACTTGGCTCCAAAGCCTCAATTTTCTACACTCCTCTTCCATCTCTTGAGAGTATGGAGAGAATTAATATAAAAAAACTTAACTTTAACTCCCTAGGGGTCCAGTGGCCAGATATAGGTCAAAATGACTGGAGAGGGTCCTGGATGAAAGGGGAAGCCTTGACCTAAGGTCTTCAATAGGACCCAGTTAGACAGCATCCATTCAGTGATTAAAATTAGGTAGCAATTGAGGAAAAGAATCTCCCAAAAAATCTAAATAAGAATGAATGAATGAATCTAGAAAGGGAAGACCCTCACCGAGTTTCCGGCCAAAACACAAAAGATAGCTATTTATATTCAATTTGAGTCAATCAGGTAATTAGTCTAGCCTTAGGACCTATCAGTGGCCAATTAGAATCAGATTGCTTTTGGTTTAAGGTCGGGTCCTTTTCAAGCCAGTAAATTCCAAGATATCTAGGGAAGTTTCAGAGGTGCAAAAAGAGAAAAAAAAAAAAATGCTTTTAAAAGTATCTGTAGATAAGGTTGTGATATCCTATGTGGACTTATGAAGGAAAGTAGAAAGGGAAGGAGAGAAGGGGGAAAAGGATGAAAGAAGGGAGGGAAGGAAGGAGAGAAAGAGGAGGAAAAGAAGGAAGGAATGAATCTTCCAAATGACCAATTCCAGGCCAGCTTTACTCACAGAGGCTGTTATTTGTACTTCATTCTCCAAGAGGACCATTAAATCAGGGATATGATGCCACAATATGCAAGTGAGTTGGATTTAAGTGAGGGAGGGCTGTGCAAGATCATCTGCCTCACTTTCCCCTCCAGAGCCATCTGGGTCCAGTGGCAAGATAAAGATCAAGATAACTGGAGATGACCCATTTATTTTAGTAGGTAAAAGTGGGCCAGCAAAGATTTTTGAAGGGGAGAGACAATCCTATCCAAGTATTTCCCTACTAATTCTCTCACATTCAGAAGCCCTATGATCTAAAATCAGAAGTTGTTACTGTTGTTCAATCCTGTCTTAACTTTTTGAAAACCCCACGAAGGTTTCTTAGGTAAAGACACAGGAGTAGTTTGTCATTTCCTTCTCTGTCTTAGTTGACAGATGAGGAAATAGGATTAAGTGACTTGCTCAGGGTCACATAGTTATGTGTCAGAGGTTGGATTTAAATTCAAAAAGATGATTCTTGAATCTAAGCCCACTCTATCCCTTGTGTTACCTAATTGCCTAGAGAGCAAGAAATCCTGGCTCTGAATTTTCATTTTTGTGACAGAAAAAGTACTGGATTTCAAGTCAGAGAACTCAAATTCAAATCCTTCGTGACCTTGAACAAGTCATAGCTCTGGACCACTGTTTCCTCAACTGTAAAATGAAGGAGTTCTGATAGAAAAAACTTCTCAGATTAGTTCCAATTCTAACTTATGAAGTTATGATTCTTAGCTCTGACACTTTTTGACTCATAAGCATGGACAAGCATAGATCTAACCCTTGCTCATGAAACAAATTTTTTTTCAAATTTAACCTTTTGGATAAAACATAAACTCTAACTTGACTCTTCTAAATCTTCTAAATCTAGCCTCCCTTTTCAGATTTTATTACATGTTGCCTCCCCTCATAAACTGGTGGCTTGCTAGCCAAACTAGTTTTCTCATCATTCATTACACGTGACAGTTCATCTCCCATCTCCATATCCTTGAACAGGTTTGTCCCCTGTACCCTACACCTGCAATGTTCTCCCTCCTCACTTGTAAATATTGGGACTCCTGGCTCCCTTTAAAGCTCAGTGAACCTAACACCTCCTTCAAAAAGACTTCTCCACTTTTCAGTAAGCCTGAATCATTCTGTTCTTTACACATATCCTGAATTTAGTACATACCTATGAATTCTTGGTATCCCTAGGGGAATATGTTCCAAGGGTTTGGGCTTTTATATACCTCTAATCTAGAAGAGTGATTGATATAGAATATAGGTGCTGAATGTATGATAGCGATATGCACACCTACATAAAGCCTGGCAGCACTTCTCTAGATTTACTAACAATACTTGACAAAATAGGGGCAAGAGGGTAAGTAAATAAAACTGAGATAGCAAAGTTAGCAGTAAGAAATACTGGTCTTTTTTTTTTTTCCCTGTAAATATCATCTCAGGAAATAATGATAGAAATCTTCAACTGCTGCATTAGCACTTAGGCTTTCAAACACCTTGCTACTACACCCCCTTTGCAGTTCACTTCCTGTAAACCTGGATCAAATTTAGCTTTCCTTTCCCCAAAAGAAGAAATGTTGACCTTGAGCATGGTTTACTATGAACCATGGTTCAATTAAGTCTCTAAAATCAGATTAACCTCTTTTATACTGTAAAATTGCATCTTTAAATCTCAAAGAAGAGTGTCACTTCAACAAGGTCTAGAACAGAAATTTCAGAGGTGAGGAACCCCAAGTATCTGAACTCTGTTCTCTCCCCCAAGTTCTAGGACCATCGTTTGTATGGAACAGTCCCTCAGTATACTTTTTTTTTTAGCACAGCTGAGCAACAAAAGGAGAAGCTAACAACTGGGACAGTATCTTTCTTTTTATGTCTGTCATTCACTTAGGTTGAGAAACCGATTTGCTTTAATGTCGGAGTAGCTGAGTCACCGGAGCTTGGCAGTCAGGGGTAAGTGTGTGGCCCCAGTACATTACAGAAGAGTAATCACTTGTTCAGAGATAGAATGTTTTCTTCCATGCTAACTTTTGCACACGTTTAAGAGACAGCTACTTCCATGAAAATGGCAAGTCCTTCCGGGGGAGTTTCATTATTGGAAGATCTCCGGGATGCTGGGGGTGGGGAGGATGGAGAACTCCTCGGTCTTTGAGTAATTAGAGTAAGATAGCAAACCGCAGCCTTCCATGCAATCCAAAGCAGGACTGAAAGAAGGCAGGCCTGTGATCCTGCCAGCCCAAAGTAAGATCATAGAGAGGTGAATTTTTCACCAATTTTTCCTCCTTCTCTGAGAAACTTGATGAGTAAGGAGAAAGCTTTTTAGCTTTCGATTTCCGGAAAGGTTCGTGGCCACCTCCGATTCCAAGCAGACAGAGTTAATAAAACAGGTGATTGCACGTGTAAAAACAATGAAAAATTGAAGTTTACTATTCGGATGTTCGGTGCTCACTCTTACCAGAGGCAGTTTCATTTGACTGACAGTTGGACAGGATTTGGTAGACCGGATTCCAACGCAGATATAGCTTTCTCACAATCTCCCTCCAGACCTTTAGGGTAAGCAGGCTGGCAGACAGGGGCACCCTCCATTGTTTTTCCTTCTTATTTCTTTCCTTCTCCTCACCCGAACATGCATTCACCCTCCACCTTCCCCCATATGCTTTTATTCCCCCCCCCCCTTTAGTCTTTCCTTCCTGTCTTCTCTCTCTGCCCAAGCCTTACACACCTCCAAAGTGCTTCCCCTTCTCCCCCCCCCCTTCAGCTAAAATGAAGGCGAGGAAATCGGGAAAAAAAAAAACACACTTTAAAAATGAGTAAATACATCACTAATCTGGAGACTGCAACAGCACGTACGCTCCTATTTCCTGCAGTTCTCCATAGCCAGTCATTAAGGACTGATGGCACAGCACTTACCCACCGCAGGGTCCTGAATTCGGTCCGCAGGGGCAGAGTTCCCGACTGGGAGAACAAAGACAAAGCAGAAATACAAGCTGCTCACCAGGCAGCAAGCCCACGAGAAAGCACCTCTCAGCTCCATAGCCCAGCCCTGGCGCTCTGGAGGCTGCCCTGGAAGCTCCTGCTATAGGAGGTAGTTAAGCTCCGACTCCAGGTCAGGTCCCTGGGGGTGGGGTGGGAAAAGGAGGCCTGCACTGGAGGCTCTGGGTGAGCCTGTCACGTGTGACCTGAGAACTCGACTTTTAGAGCTGAGCAGCTTTAGCCTGGGGAGCTACCTTGTTTATATGTTCTAACTCCGAATTTCCTTGCTCCGAGGTCCAGTTCTGTTTCAGCGAGTATTCCCACTGCTACTTCTAATTCGGACCGTGGGAATCTCTTCATACACATCATACTCTGATCACATAAGCATTTGATTTTATTATGTGCTGGGTACTTACTGTGTTAGATTCTGCGGGTACTACGAAAGAGAAATACAGTTCTTGCTCTCAGAGTTCACAGTCTAATGAGACAACGCACAAAAAAAAAATTGCCAAAATACATATCCTTCCAAATAACTCTTCTGTGAATTTTTTGAATTTCTTAAAGAAAAAAAAAAACCTTGCAAAATACCTCCTGGGCTTTGAAAACTGGGTAAAATATAGGGTTGCAATGGAAAGTGTTGGGATCTTTGCTGTTGAGCAGTAAAGAAGTTCATAATGGGGGTATTAGGTTTTCTTTCTCCTTAAAAACCCTTTGAGGCAAGTCAGTTACTGAATCTAATAAGGGTATGAATCTCCCATTTCTTAATCATACGGTTTAGTGACTGTTTTGTGGTGAGACTGAAAAATACTAAAATCACAAGCCCCTACTTTTAATTATCAGAATGAGGAAATGCTTTTGGAAAGAAAACGCCTTCCTTTTTTTCTTTGGGAAATGCATTCATTTCCCCTCAAGGAAAAGGTTCTTTTTTCCCAAAGTAATCTAATGGGTGTTGTGACTGTGAATGGGGCTTTGAAAGGGAAACCAAAGCATTGGAGTCCTAAGTTTCCAGTCCAGCCAGAGACTTGCTGAAACAACATTCAAAATTGTAAAAAAGGATCAAATTTCTTTCTCACTGTAGGGTAAAACTGGTAGTTGGAAACTCTCAGCTTAGAAAAGGAGCTGAAATTAAAGGTGTGTGTAGGAAAATATCTGATTGTCTAGGAAAGAAATAAGCCACAGGTTTCAGGATAGCAAAATAAGAGGGTACATATTGATTGACAACTGGAATTCAAATCAATATAATATTGCCTATAATCTGTAAGACAATATATATTACAAATAAATATCCAGGGGGGCAGCTAGATGGCACAGTGGATAGAGCATCAGCCCTGAAGTCAGGAAAACCTGAGTTCAAATCTGGTCTCAAGACACTTAACATGCCCTAGCTGTGTGACCCTAGGCAAGTCACTTAACCCCAATTGCCTCAGCAAAAAGCAAAAAAAAAAAAAAAAAATGAATATCCATCCATAAAAGGCATAATTTAAATAGTATAAAATATTCCATGGCTTCTTTCCTACCTCTCTCTTTTATACCCACCAATTTATTATCTTCTTCTCTATTTAATCTAATTTGCCTATGATATGTGTATTTATTAATTGTAGATCTCTATTTCTTCCCAGAAAAGTTGGGTTGACAATAGCTATATTGGTGATGAAAACAAATATGAGATGGTATCCTGTCTTCCAGTAGCCTGTGATTGGGTCATGCTTGCTCTGTGTTGCTACACATCTTTTTAGTATAGCCTTTACATTTTAGATCTTGCTATGTCAGAAATGACTTCTATATCAAATTGCTCCTCTTTTGGAGTTTGTCACTATTTTTCTTTCAGCAAATACCTACATTAATGACATAAAAAGAAATTAGCTTCTTGATATTGCTTAGAGGCAATGTGGTATGGTAGGAAGGTCAGTAAAGGTTGAACAGCTAGAATAAAGATCTGAGTTTCTTTACCTCTGCTCCATTTATTGGGTTTGTGACTGTAGATAAATCATATTTTCTGATAATCCTTTTTTTCATGTTTAAAATGGAGGTAATATTATTGTTCATCCTTCATTCTTGAAAAGGACCAGTGACATCACAAGGGTGCTGTCGGGATTTGCAATTGAATTAAGCCAGAGCTGTCCAAAGTCCTTACTCTCTCTTCCAGTCATCAAAATCCAATGGCAAAAAGCTAGGTGGTGCAGTGGATAGAGCACCAGCCCTTTAGTCAGGAAGTCTTGAGTTCAAATCTGACACTTAACACGTCCTAGCTGTGTGACCTTGAGCAAGTCACTTAACCCCAATTGCCTCAACCAAAAAAAAAAAAAAAAAAAAAAATCCAATGGCAAGACTAGAGTCAAGATAACTAGTGATTTCCTAGGATTCAGTGAGTGCTTTTGGCTTCAAGGAATCATGTTAAGGAAAAGGGGATATATATATAGTTTATTCTGCTCTTAAATATGTTCTATAAAGATAATAAGTACTAAAAGAAAAATATTACTTCTGCATAAAATGGATTCCTAGCAAAAGAAAGACCTACCTAAAACAAGCAAAAAAGCAAACCAAAGTGATTGCAGGTGGCAGCACTGAGTCTAACATTAGCAAAATCAGACATCTGATAGAAAAAGGGAATTTTAACAGAGACTGAAGCCTTTGAGAAGACAATCATTCAGTCGTTGACAATCTGAGAGGGAAGAAAACAAAAGATGGGCTTCCAAAAGGCAAATCTCTAAGAGAGTTACAAAACATAGGGCTTGGACGTAACAAAACAATTTCAAAAGGGCTCAAGAAAGTCAGGGAGTCTTAGCAATGTTTACCTTAAAAGAATAAATCCTGTTAAGAGAATCTTTCATACAACAGATCCAAGACCAAATGAGATGGGAAAAATACTGGGAAAACAATAGCCAGAAACAAAATCATGTGCTAGTGATATGTTATAAAACTTAACTCAGTTTTGGTGAATCTGGTGAAAACTATAATATTTCTAGGAAAATGATTATGCCAACTGCAATGGAATTAAAACAAGGCACAGAGGCTTGAATATATATTTTTTTAGTCTCTACCTATTATTGCATTGATATGGATAATTCACCAATCTAAATCAACACGTCCTCTTTAATTTATACCCTGAAAAATATACCTGAAGCCCTAAAAAGTTAAAAAAAAATTTTCCATGGATACACAGTCAAAACATGTCAAAGACAACACTTAAACCCAGATCTTCCTGATTCCTAAACCACTACTCTTTCCACTTTGCTTTACACTTTCACACTTTTGCATACAATAGGGGCTTAACATTAAGTGAATCAAATTGATTTTTACCCTCCATACCATAAAGAGAACATGTGGGCTAACCTGGCCTTATTACCTCCCAACTTTAAATTATTTCTTCATCATAGATTTATTTTTTCTCTAAAGATAATAGACTATGATTCTAACATATCTATAAAGGGAAATCATTTCTGAAAAGGTGTTGGGATCCAGTTTCCTTAAAGTTCTTTGTGATGAGTTTATAGGGTTTTAAAAGCACAGGCTCCTCAATGTTTGTATAGTGGGAAGGAAGGATTGTAGAGCCCTGACCAAAGTGGTCTGAAGTTAGCAGACCCTGCTTTCTCTATTACCTCATTCCCAAGGTATACTTGAACTGAGGCAATGTCTTAGGGTACAGCTAAATCATAGAAAATGACCTCCCTGCACTATCAGGGCCCCAATCCTCCCACCCAAGGAGAATCCCAAAGATTGCACATAATGCCCTGAATCATCTTGTTTTTGAGCAACATTTCTGATAAATCTGAAGTAACAGTCACTGCTACTGCTGCTTGAACTCTTCCACAGCCCCTCAGCCCAACTAAACAAGGGTCTCCAGGACTGCAGCTGTGGGGAATAATAATATGTGCACAACTGAATACACAGGGATGGTATGAAAAAGTGCTTTGTAAATTGTTAAGGACTATATAAATGTATGCTATTGTTTCTATGTAAACAGGATAAGATTTGAGGAAGAAAATACTTAGAATTAGCTTGAATGCATCTGAAGAGAGGGCAGAAGGATTGCCAATATTAGCTATTTTATATTCAAATTGTCACCAATGCTACCCTTTCCAGCTTAGCTTTTCTTTCCATCCCATTTAACAGGCCCCTATCAGGGAAAAGAATTCATCCTTTACTCCATGGCAAAAGTAAGTCTATTGTCATGGAAATTAGCCCAAGTGCTGAATTCGCATCTATAGAAATGGAGGCCAGAAAAAAAAAATATTATAGATATACACATCATAAGACAGATCTGAGTTGATTATTTTTCAGACAGGCTTTAGAAATTACAGATGTCAAGATATGATATGGCAAACACCTCACTGACATATTTCAGGCCTTCTAACAGCCCTGACACAGTATTTGAAGAGCTGTAGGGATTCCTTACCCACACTGGTCTCTGTCTCACCAGCCAATAAACTGATTGAATGTAGTTAATTTTCATTCATATGTTAATTTAAGATACCTATCAGGATTTTAATATTATTCCACCAGACATTGTCACTAATATAATTCAGCATCCTACTAAGTCTATCCACAATAAATTGAGCTAAGCTTTCAAATATTTTTAAACATACAATTTAAGTGGATTTAGAATATCTATTTCATTGCAATGGAAATATATTTTTTCCCAGAAAAATAATGTTTACTCATTTTTTTCCAGATCACATAGTAAGGGATTCCCAAGAAATCAAAAGAATTAAATTAAATGCTGTATTTTTTGCTCTAGAGATCAGGTCAGACAGAGAGTTAATTCTTTTAAAAGGGCTGACCTTAAAACAACTTCTTAACCTGGGGTCTTGTGAACTTGGATTTTGTACGTGTGAATTTTGTATATAGAGAGAGATGTGTGGATTCTGTATGTGTGGATTTTGTATATATAGAGAGATGTTATTTAAATAGAAATTATTTCCTCTGTAACCCTATGTATTTTATTTTAAACATTTAAAAACATTATTCTGAGGAGGCATCAATAGGCTTAGCCAGACTACAAAAAAAGCCCATGACAGAAAAGTTTTTCAAATTTAAATCTTAACTGAAAAGTTTCTTCTCCATTCTAGTTTGTTTTTTTAAGGAATAAAATGTGACAATCCTATTCTGCTTCTTAGATTGTATTAAAGCCCAGTTTTAACAACCCAAGATAATAAATGTGTCTTGGCCCCTGTGTAAGTGGATCTAATTTTCAGAAGTACCTTATTATATTCTCATCTATAATTTGGCATTGACTCAAAGGATAATATTAAAACAAGGCTTCAGTGTACTTAGTTGTGCTTTTTTTTTTTTTTGGCATTCTATACAAAGAGATTCTAAGAACCATAAGCCTTTATAAAAGGCTAATTTGTTATAAGCTGCACTCTGCCTTCCATTAATTCACAAAGCTAGACATATTTCTAACATTTTATCTTTATTTGACTTGAATTTCCCTCAGAAATCATAAAAAATTATTTATTTTTCTTTTGTAAAAAATGTGGTTCCAAGACCATGCAAAGTTTTTGTAAGTATTCAATTTACAAGTGGGATAACTGACTTGAGCAACATTTTTAAAAGGCTTATCACCTTCCAAATCAACATCAGTGGCATTCACAGTAGTAGTATGATGATATTCATATTAGAGTGACAGAAAAAAAACCAAAAACTTCTCCTGAAGTGTTCATCTGGACAAGAGGCCATCATGATGATGCTTATGCCTTCTCATAGTGACGAACAGCCACCACATCTCCAAAGGTGAGAGTCTAGAATATTAAAACATAAATAAGATTTTAAATTCAAGAAAACCATATCAGTGGCAGCATTTTCTTATATTTTAAATTGTAGCTTAGACTATCTGGAGCCTTAAAACTCATATGCTTGAAAATTTCCCTGAACATTTAGGGATTGATTCTTCTGCCTTTCTTTTTTAAAGGATCATATATAATCCTAAATATTTCACTTATATACCTATTACAATTTTGTATGGACAAAATAAACTGATAAATCTTAGCAGGGGGAACAGGTCAAACCAGAAAACTTAATTATACCTTAAATGATCAAAATAATAGTAATAGCTTATATTGAATATTACCACAAGAAAGTGTCTGAAGCAAGAATTGAAACTAAGTCACCCTGTTGACAATTTGGTTTCTCTACCACTTTTATCTTAGTTGAGAAACTTGAGGGGACCTAAACTTTGGACCTGATATATCTAGACAATTTTTTCAGCTGTCTGCAAGGAAATTAATGCTAAGTTCAACAATCAGTCTTCAGAAAGAGAAAGGAAAAAAATCTGAATATAGAACTTTCTTGATTCATTTTGCAAAGAATAGTTTCCCAAGCTTGGTATCACTGAATTTTTGACAGATTTTGAACAGTCAATCAAAAATTATTTGGATAAAGATGTAGTTTCAGTAATAACGGGATACTAATTCACCAGGTGAATGTGTGATCTTTTGTTTTTGATGGTGGAATTCAGGGTTAGGGCTAAAAATATGGTTAAAGTAGTCCAAATTATTAGTCTCTATTTTCTAGCATATGGATGTCAAATAAAAAATTGATTTTTATATGCTTTGTCAAATTAATTTTCCTTAAGAATTTGGCATTCCTTGTACAAATATAAATACATGTTATATTATCTGCATGAGTTCAGTTTGTCAATGTCTTCCAATTTTTTTCTCTAATTAGTTTTCTTGAAATTTGGTTTATGATTCTTCACTGACCACAATTGAACCTTTATTAAAACAAGCTTGTGGGGAAAATACATTAGAATTAGAGTCAAAAGAGCTAATATTTACTATCTGAGCCATATTGGGCAAGTTACAGAATCAATTAAAGAAAACCATTTTGATTTACTCTTGTGAAAAATGGGCCTAATAATATTACATTGCCTGTCGTATGTAAGATTTTTTCTACTTTACAAAAATAACATCATATAAATCTAGGCTACTATGGGAGGAGGTGAAGAGGTGGGATCTCAAGTATGTTATCTATGGTTAATGTTTTCTAGATAAATGCACTTTTAGGTTAAGAAAAGAAAATCTAATTCCTAATCACATTTTTTTTCCTTTTTTCCCTTTCTCTTCTACACTCAACAATCCAATGAACTTTTGCATTTCATTGCAAAATAAATGATGGTTCAGGTGTTCAGAGCCTATTATTCAAGTAGCACAAACCTTTATGCATTCTGATTCTTTTTAAAAATAGATAAGAAAAACTGGAAGAATGAATGAGCTCCCCAAATATATATATCACCAAAATATCGTTGCTTCACATTATACAATAAGTTATCCAAAGTAGATCAAAATGTCATATATATTTTTAATACTTATAAAATCACTTCTATTCAATGTAATTGAGGAAAATAAATTCAAAAATTAGTTTTTTATTTTGCCTAGCACATGTTTGTATCTTTTTTATTACTGAAAATATTGAATGTCAATATTTTCAATTGTACCAATATTTTAAATGTATACATATATTTGTATATACACACATGTTACTGATTAACATTTTCTTGTTGCTCATCAACTGGATATGTAAACTTTAATTTTTTGAAACTTAACTAGCTTATTGTTTTTCTAATTATAAAACATGACTGATTTTCATATTTGTTTATATTTCATTGTTCATATGCAGAATTTTATTTCACTTGAGGCTTAGATATTCCTTTCCACCAAAGTTTTTTTTTTCTCACATACTATAACAACTACCAACAACATTAAATTTGCTCTAGTTAATATACAACTGGACTGACTTTTAGTATACTAACTTATCTCCTGTATTTCAAACAGTAAAGTTATGGGGGGAGGATTATTTTTATACAAATTAATATATTTTTTGCTGTTCATGTTGCATACTGTAAACCAAATAAATTCTAGACAGAATACACTGTTCTTACTCACCATGACCATTTTGCCATCCTTAATTTCTCTTACAAAGTTTGTCTCTTTGCCATCCCATTTTTGAACATGAACTAGCTTATCACCATCCAAGCTCACAACAGACTACAAAGAACAAAAACACAACAGAACTAAGACAACTATGGAAATGGTTAAGATTTAAGTCTAAAAGGAAGCAACATAACTCTTAGGAAGCAACATAGCTCAACTTCTGTTTGAAGGAACTTGAACTGTTTGAAAACAACTCGAACAACTGACTGGTGTGATGGTAAGATCCCAATTTATAGCTGGAATAACCACTGCTTTACTTCAATGAACCGTAAATTACATCATTAAAATATAAATTACCTAAACTATTATTAATCATTTTATTAAAGGGTATTTATTTGTTCAAAATTCAATGCCTTCATGTATCAGAAATTAAAAATTTCTTACCAAAACAAATAATCATTCATTTCTATACCATTTGCATTTAAATGAAGCCTTGAAATGAAAAAAAAATCTTATATTATTCACCTAATTTTCTCAAAGACTTCAGGAGGAATGCATGCTCACTTCTTTTGAAAGTATATTTCAGAGGTTGCACTGTTTGAGGAATACAGTTCAAGTAGAAAAGTGAGGGAAAATAACAGGATAAAAGCCTGTGAATGGGAAAATTTGAACTAGAGATAGAACTCAAAATAGATCATGGATTGGAGCAGTTGATCTGATATCTCAAGAACCAGATATGAGATGGGAGTGTTCCCAGTAGAAAATAATTCCTTCCTGGGCTCATCACCACTGAATTGACATAAGTGAAGAGTCTTTGAACACAGAATTTCAAAGCTGAGAGGTCAGTGGCCATTTAATTCCACCAACATCTTAAAAAAAAATTTCAGAGAGGAAAGGAAGAGAACAGAATAGAAGAGCAGAAGAGAAAGAAGAGAAGGGAAGAGGAAAGAAAGAGAGAGAGTGAGAGAGAGAGAGAGACAGAGACACAGAGACACAGAGAGAGAGATGAATGACATGGTCCCCAGCCTCTTTAGGAAGCGTGATGGGGAAACTCCCACTTCCAAAGTGGCCCATTCCACTTTTGAATAGCTTTTCTTTTGATTCTGCATCCTAAAGCTTAAAATTCCCTCTTTAATAACTTCACCCTGGTTCTTCCCTATCTGGGAAGAAGTCAAATTACTTACTTTGCAGTTCCTATCATCTGGAGTTGTTTCGTCAAATTCTTCTCCCAAGTGGAAGCTGATTTCTGTGTTCTTGAAGGTGCTCTGAGTCCTGATAACCACTTTGTCCCCATCTTGACTGATTATCACTGTTGGTTTAGTCACATTCCCCACCTGCCTCGTGGCAAAGCCCACTCCTAAAAAACCAGGGAGAAACAATACTAGTCACTCTCAGACGTCTAAAAGCTATTGGACTTGCAATGAGAGCTTGCAATTTTCACAAAAACAACTTTCAAAACCTTATATTTCCATTTCCTCTCATTCCCACCCCAAACCTTATATTGAAAATCAAGGTATCCTAAGGAATAATCAGATATTTAGTCATGTAACAATTTTATCTGCCAAAATAACTGAATGATGATGAAAAAAAGAAAAAAATTAAAATGTCTTCAATCTCTTTTTGGATTAAAATTGTAAGCATAACCCAATCAGAAGAGTCCAGATTTAAAAAGAAAAAGAGCAGATTATAAAAGCTTTATTTACATTATTTGGTCCTTTAATCTGCAGGAAAAAGTGTCTTGGAACTGGATACTGGAGTCTAGCTTTTTTTTTTTAATCTTCTACACAAGCAGTTAAAAAAAAAGAATCATAAAGTCACACACACACATATATATACATATTGTATATTTCAAAAAGAATTAGTCTTATGTTTTACTTACCTAGTGCCTTCATGTATTCATCAAAGTTGTGGCTGTCAGTCAGCTTCCAGGTAGCACAGAAAGCCTCCACCATTCTTTTTTTTTTTTTTTTAATTTTATTTTATTTAAATCTCCCTCACTAGCTTCAGACAACTGAGAAGATATGCTTGATTTTCTTGGTCCTAAAGTTTAGGATATGCTCCACCAATTCAGCTCCAGTTTCTTATTTGAAGAAGAGGCGGGCAAAGAGCAAGGATTAGAGCTGAAATCTCCACCCCTCTTCTGTCCCTCTTTCTAGGAGCCGAGAGATGGGGAGGGGGAATGGAATCGAGGAGCAAGGGGCCCAATCCTCTTTGTGATTGGCTCAGGCCACTGGGTCAGCAGAGTAGGACAGGCACCACCCACCCGGCACACTATGGCCTTTATCCTTTATGGGCTGGGGAGGCTTCATTAGGGATGGGGGGAGGGGAGGAAACAAAAAATGAGAGAGGGTCTTTCAGGTTTAACTTGAAATTTTGGCAATAGTAATATAAGACTGTGAAAAGGAAAAAAAACTCACAAAAGGGCATTCAAATTGATTTCCGTTGAATGTGAAGATTGTGACAAATGAAAGCCTCATGAAGAAAATTACTATAATGCCAAGTTTTTTAACCAAAGGATGCTGGACACTTTCCCATTCTCTCTTTCTCTCTCCTCCCTTTCCTTCCCCCTACCTCCTTCCCTCCCTCCCCCCTCTCTCTTTCTTCTTCTCCCCTAACAAATTGGAAAAAAGGAATCTGCTCCTGGTTTAATTTTATCTCAGATGAGAGAATCAGAGCGAGGGGAGGGGAGAGACACTCAAATGTGAGATTAAAAGAAAAAAAAAAAAGTTAAACCAGGAGGGGATAAAAAGCCTTTCCTCCTAAATGATGCATGTTGCCCTGCCTGGGTATCAATGAGTTAAAAACTATTTTGACGCTCTCCAAAGTAAGTAGACTTTAGAGTTCTCATTGTCCTTAGAAAGAGTAGAAGCTAATTGCAATAAGAAAGCAGCTAAAATGAGGTTTCTTTAAGGGGGTAGGGAGGGGAGAAGAAGGGGGGGAAAGAAATAAGAATTGTCTGGATAGAGAAAAGTGAGCTACTTTTTATTCTTTCCTCAGATAATACTCTAGGAATTCTAGAAATATAAGGACAGGATAACTGAATGATTAGCATTTTTAAAGACTAAGCCCTCACATGCCTGCACTAACCTATAATTTCTCCAGGGCTACCAATTTAAGCCAGCATAGAGAGAATAACAGAAGCCAACATAAAGAGAAGAACAGAAGTTTAAAAAAAAAAAAAAAACCTAGCTATTGTAGGGAGCTATGCTTCCAAGTATAGACCTCCTTATGTCCTTACTCATGTAGAGTGTAGTTGAAATGGATGTAAGCTTGTAAATCATGCTGACATTAAAACAAAATATTTCTAAGATTACTTGAGAATTTTGAGCAGCCATTAGTATTCCTTGGGAAGCCCCAAAATCACCATAAATAAATTAAAAGTATTTATTAAGCCCTTTCTGTTTTTAAAACTTTATGCTAAGAGCTGAAGATACAAATATAAAAAAAGGTTTTTTTTTTTCAATTTCAGAATTTAAAAATTTAAAAACCAGCTCCCATTTTCAGGGGAAAACCATACACATAGGAGAGTGATGGATGACCAGAAAAGGTAAAGTCACAGGGGTATTAAGTAGAACCATATGGCAAAGGAATGACTCCTCCTCAGAAGCAATGGCATTTATTTGATTATTATATTTTGAAGGAAAGATGAGAGATTAGGACAAGAAAGGCAAGACACCATAAGAGAAAGAATTTATGTGGCTTTTCTTTGATGGCTGAGTTGAACTAGAAGTAATGAATTCTCCTCAATCTGCAAGGGCACAAGGAGGACTATGAGATGTAGTGAATCTGCAGAAGATGCAGTTCTTCAGGGTTGGTCTAGTACAAGGGAAAACTCTCTAATTTATTGGAAGACTAGAGCAACCATCCTAAAACAAAACCTAAATCTAGGGTTCTTAACCTTTTTGGGTATCATGGCTTTCCTTGGTAGGCCGGTAGTTTATGAAGACGTTTTCAGCATTATGTTTTAGATGCATAAAACACATAGAATTACAAAGGAAACTAATTATATAGAAATATTGTCACCAAAAACATATATATTTTTTATGTTCACAGACCCCTTATTAGGAATCTCTGATTTAGATCTACTGGTTAGTTTCAGAAATACTGAGAAAAAAGGTGGGACCTTCATTGTTAAACTTGTCTCTCTTATGATAGATAGTTTTGTTTTAATAAGAATTATTCTACAAAGAAGTCCTCAACAAATGTTTACCGTAGTTGTTAATATTGATATTACTGTGTGATTCCCTTCATTAAACTGGCATGTATAATTTATGATTTTTGTGGTAGCTTTCCTGTTCCTTTGATTTCTCTTGCTTTCACCAGCTGACTCTCCATCCTCACATGCCTATGATACTTTTGCTCAAAACTGATCCTTATTACTCAGTATTCATTCATTTCTTCACTAAGCATTTATTAAGAGCCTATGTTTCAAGTCACTTGAACTAAATGTCCTCTAAGTTTCCTTTCATCTCTGTGTTTTTTGGTCAACACATAAATTTGTTTTGCTTGGTTATATAATTCTGCATATAAAATAAAAGTGAATTGATAAATAAACATTAAAAATAAATATTCTAGACAATTTTGAGATGAAAAAAATTAAAGCTATTTATAGTCATATGAAAAAATGCTATAAATCACTACTGATTAGAGTAATGCAAACTAAGACAACTCTGAGGTACCACTTCATATCTATCAAATTGGCTAAGATGAAAGGAAAAGATGATGATAAATGTTGGAGGGGATGTGTAAAAACTGGGACGCTAATGTATTAATGTATTGTTGGTGGCATTGTGAAATGATCCAACCATTCTGAAGAACAAATTGGACTATTCCCACAGGACTATAAAACTGTGCATATCCTTTGATTCAGCAGTGTCTCTACTGTGTCTGAATCCCAAAGACATCATTAAAGAGGGAAAAGGACCAACATGTGCAAAAATGTTTGTAGCAGCTCTTGCTGTGGTGGCAAGGAATTGGAAGTTGATTGGGTGCTCATCAATTGAGGAATGATTGAATAAATTATGTTATATAAATATAATGGAATATTATTTCAAACCTTCAAGTGCTCTATGAATGCTAGCTAGTATTATCACCACCATCATGTGGTGACATGTGGTGAATCCAGCATATAGTTCTCTCACTCCCTACTCAGTCCTCTGCAAATGGGGATTTAATGGTGGCAAATAATTTGTAATTATTCACTCTTGTAACAAGTACTTATTGATCACCCATTATGTGCTTAACATTAAGCTAATACAATTCAAATAGAAGCAATTAGATGGCACAGAGTGCCAGGCTTCAGTCAAAAAGATTCATCTTCCTGAGTTCAAATCTGGCTCTATATATTAGCTATTTCATTCTGACCAAATTACTTAATCCCGTTTGCCTTAGTTCCTCATCTGTAAAATGAACTAGAGAAAAAAAATGGTAAACCATTTCAGGGTCTTTACCAAGAAAACCTCAAATGGGATCACAAAGAATTAGACAGAACTGAAAAAAATGGAATAAAACAACTTAAATACTTAAGAAGATTCCTGATTTTATCAGTGTAGGCACATTTTCTCCTGATCATAGAAATCTCTCTACTTTAATAAGCAGTTATCATGAGGCATTCATACACATACAAACAAAATCAGTCCACCAGCCTTCTGGTGGTAAGTTTCTTTGAATTTGTATAGATTAGTTCTCAAGAAACAACAACCAACTGAAAATGATTGAATAGTAACAAAGTAGCCCCACTTTGGGGCTTGTCCTTGCATTTGAGTTTGAATAGCTCTAGAATATATCAATGTAATATATCCTTAAATAATTGTATATTTCTCTATCTTTAAATGTTCATTCTATTAAAAACAGACTTAATGAGAACAGAGCCTGCACCTAACACAAGCCTGTAATGTTTAATATTTTTGGAATGAATTAAGATAGCACCTAGCATATAGCTCAATAAATTTTTAATGCATAGAATGAAATTAGGGAGTGCTTCTTTGAAACAAACCAAAATATACTTCTTTTAATTTTCACCTAAGTATGTCCCATGGAGCTTTGAAAAAAAAAGTCTAATTTTGCTTTTTAACATGCAAGTTCTTCAAATATTTAAGAAAATAGTCACATCTTCCTCTTTCATCAAAGTCTCTTCTCCAGGCTAAACAAACATTCCCAGTTACTTCAACACTTCTAGACCCCTTGGGATCCTAGAATGTGTTTTATTCTTTAAAAACAAAACAAAAAAAAACCTATGTCCTGTGTGAAAATGTCCTTCAAATGTAGCATACAAAATTAAACATGACACAATACTCCAAGTGTGATCTAATTAATGCATAGTAGGCATATTACCTCTCTCTTCCTGAACATTTTTTTCAATTAAACCACCATTAAGACAGCTCCCATATTCTAGAATTTTGTAAATTTTTTTTATCTTTGGTTAAGAGAATTTTGCATTGATTACCAGATAATAGATTCAGTCTATTGTTTCAACCTTTTGAGATTTTAAAATTTAGATTCTGTTGCCATTCAAATTATTGGCAATTTTTCCCAGCTCCATGTCAGCAATAAGATATGAAGAACTTTTTGCATTATTATACATGATGTTTAAAGACTGAAAGATTGAAAATGTAGAACGGGATAAAATTAAGAATGGAACCCTGTGACACACCATCAGTAAACCATACTCCAAATCAATCATAATACTTTTTGAATGTAAATAGTCAATAAATATCAATCCAGAAGACTGTCTTCCATTCATCATGACTGTAAAGACATTATAACAATATCCCTGGCCTAACTGAAATACAGATACATTATATGTACTGAAAGATATTAAATGTTGTCTTCATGGATTGCATTTTCCAGTCTTTGTCTCTGAAGATGTGTGAGGGTGATATCTTTCTGCAGTCTAAGAAAGCACAAATTGCTACAGAACAATTCTGTGAGTAAACAGTTCTCAGAAAGCTAACACTAGTAGATTTAAATACTTTTCATATATCATTACTGTAGAATGATACAGGGCTGAAGTGGTAAAATGCAATCTAGGAGGATTATTATGAGGCACTATTCTTTCACACATTAGGATTGAATTCTTATCCCTTTTGTAAGTCTTCTTTTCTTTTAGAACAGGGCTTTTCATAGAGAAAAGAAATGTGAAAAGGTGATTCACTAATAGTAAAATAATATCAATGGACCATGGATATGATGACCACCCTTGGGCCTACTCCTTTACAGGACACATTCAAGTTTACTAGTGCTTAAATGGCTGCCTAAAGATTTAGGGGTTGATGAGGTATATTGATTTGTATAGGAAACTAACAGGAAAATTATAGAGAAAAGACAACAGAATATATCACAATTACTTGAGCTGATATATTGAATCCTCTTGTGTGTTGTTAAAGTGCTTTAACCAAAGAGTTGTATTAAGTGAATCAAATCAATTAACTTCTGAGAATGAAAACCATTGTATTTAAGACTTTCAACTAAATATCTGTCAAAATTTGCTTAGAAATTTAACAGATATTAATATGAGTGAAACTATGGGGGAAAATAAATTATTGTAAGGATTTTGGAATAATTTATTGATTATATTATGAAATTATGCAACTATACAGAAATACCTGGAACATTCTTGGACTGAGGTTTAGGAAACATATATTTAGTTGTCAATTACACCATAAATTAGCACTATGACCTCAGACAAATTATGAAGCCTCTCAGGGTTTCAATTTCCTTATCTATAAAATGAAGAGATTGAATTAGAAAAGCCTCTATTGTCCTTTTCAGTTCTAATGTTCTATAATTCTATTAATAACAATCATAAATGATCTTAGAGAACTAACAGTATACACATAAACATTTATTTTTAACTGAAAAATGGAAAGCAGCCTAAGGATAAAAATCATTTTTCCCCCCAGTTAGAAGAGCTCATGTTGCACTAGAAAATAGAACTTGCTCTGGAGGGCCTCTGTTCAAATCATAACTCCGATATTTACTACCTTAATGATTTTGTGGAACTCACTTAACCTTGTTAGGCCTCAATATCCTCTTTTAAAAAATAAAGGGTGGGGGCAGCTAGGTGGCGCAGTGGTTAGAGCACCAGCCCTGAAGTCAGGAAGACCTGAGTTCAAATTTGGTCTCAGACACTTCCTAGCTGTGTGACCCTGGGCAAGTCACTTAACCCCAATTGCCTCAGCAAAAAGCAAAAAAAAAATAATAATAATAAATAAAGGGTTAGGATTAGATGACCTCTGAGTGCCATATCTAAGATCCTAAAAAGATTAATTGAGAATATGTGTATATATATATACATATATATATATATATATATATATATGCAATACAGATCACTATTTCTGGGCTCACTCAATTTCAGCTTCCCTTCATTTTTCTCTCCTATCTCTACTCCCTAATCCTGTACTCTAGAGTATGGCTTCTTAAACTATTTCCACTTGCAACCTCTTTTAAAATTTTTTTTATGTGAGAAATTTTTATGTGATCCTGGTATATAGGTATATAAAAAGGTATACAATTCAAACAAATAAATCATGATTTTATGACTCCCATATTCAGTTACAAAACCCCATATGGGATCATGCACCAGAGTTTAACCAAGGCTCTAGGGCAGTTAGATGGCATAATTTGTCCAGCTATTCCTTAACTGATGAGTAGTCAATAAACATATATCAAACATCTATTATGTGCCAGGCACTGTACTAAGTTCTGGGCATACCAAAAAAAAATGGGCAAAAATAATCCCTTCTTTAAGGAACTTACAATATAATGGGGGAGACAATATAAAACTAATATATATACAAAGTAGGCTATGTACGAGATAATTAAAAAATAATTAATAGAGGAAAGAGATTCAAATTAAGAGAAGTTGGGAAAGGATTCCTCCCCAAAAGATGGAATTTTAGTTGGGATTTAAAAGAAACCAAGGAAGTCAGTAGGTAAAATTAGGGAAGGAGAGTATTCCAGGCATGTGGGACAGCCAGAAAAAATGTCTAAAGCCAAAAGATGGCTTATTTGTGGAAAAACCAGGAGGCCAGTATCACTGGATTGAAGAGTACAGGACAGGGAGCAAAGCATAAGACTGGAAAGGTAGTAAAGGAATAGATTGTAAAAAGCCAGAATATTTTGCATTTGATTCTGGGAATAGTTTTATTAAGAACAAGAGTATGGCAGATTCTTACTATACCATCTGTAAAAATGTTCCAACTGCCAGAAGGAATTCATAGACATTTTCTTTCCAATGAGACTTCTGGTTTGCTTACACTAGTTAATTAGCATTTGTGAATTGTAGAGCAGAATAGATTTGTTTGTTATTTGAATGTTTGCAGAACTATCCCATTTGTTCTGCAAACTAAAGACAGAAGTCAACTTTGAATAATGATCATCAGTTAAATAATTATAGGGAGTTAAGAAGCAGTGGAGTAGATATTTTAAAGAGAAGATGTAAAATATCATCAGGTTTAGGTAGATTGCAGACATAATTCTGGCAACTTTATTTTTAATTTTTAAACCTTTCTTCTGAGTGAAAGCAGATTTGCTTTAAAACAAAGGACTTGGAATAAAGTCTTATGTATCTAGAATCATTTTAAACAAGTTGATAAATGCTTTATACTTGCCTTCTAGAAGAAATTTATATTGGAGGCTATTATGTCTCAGGAAAGTTAGGTAGAAAGTTCTGTAACTCATTAAGAGAGATGAAGTATTTTTCATTCCTGTCCATATTGCTAGCTCCTAACTCTGTCAATCAAAATTATAAGTATAACAACATTTTAATATTTCCAACATGCTTTACCTCAAAAAAATCTGTTATAGAGAAGTTAGAGTTTATATGCTCCAGGGTGAAGCTGAGATCATTTTAGATCAAAATACTGGCTCTAGAATTCAAAAATCTGATCTTGTAGCTTATTGACCAAAAGAAAGCAGATTCTTGAATATCCTACATTCTTCCCTACATCAATTTAAAAGCTTCTGGATGGAGAAGATTCTGGTAAGATAGTAGAGTAATTCAGAAAATTCCAAGCTCTCAAGATCTCCAAATAAGACAAAATAGCACCTTAAAGTGAACTTAGAATAATAAAAACAACCAAGAGTTGGGACAGAACAGTCATCCTTCTGGGAAAATCAAAGAAGCTCCAAGATAGATACCAAGAGGGAGTTTTTGTCCCCATGAAGTATAAATATCACCAGGTTCCCTCTGCTGAAACAACAAGCACTGAGTCCTGGAGCTAAACTGTGTTGGGAGGTAGCCTGGGGCCCAGCAAAAGGAATTTTCACCTTTCAGATAACATGGGAACTCTGGTGGATGACCTGGGGACTCTAGCATCTAGGTGGGGGAAGATTGAGAAAAAATATGAGCAGGCAAAGGAGGAAAAACCCAACCATAGAAAGTTATTATGGGAATAGAGAAGATTAGGATTCATTTTAAGAGTTTACTGAAGTTAACACACACACACACACACACACACACATACACACACACAAAACAACTACCACAACAACAACAACCTCTTCTGACCCAAATAATTATATCAAATTGTCACCTGTTCAAAAAGAACTCATAGAAGAACTCAAAAAAAGACTTTAAAAATCAAATAGTGACTGAGGAAAAAGTAAAAAAAAAAAAAAAAGGAACAATCCAAGAAAAGTAGATTATGGAAAGAAAATCAAACAACTAGAAAAGGAGATCCACAATCTTAAGGGAAAAAATGACCCCTTGAAAACTAGAATTGAGCAAAGGGAAGCCAGAGAAGTTATGAGACCAAGAAATAATAAAACAAAATTAAAAAAAATTGACAAGAATAAAAGATATATCATTTTTAAAAATGAAGCTAGAGAACAGAGAACAGATCAAGAAGATAAGAAGATAAAACATAAGAACAATTGGACTACCTGAATGTTACGATCAAAAAAAGAATCTTGATACAAAAATAAAACAAAGAAAGAAAATTGTCTTGAAGTGTTAGAACAAGAGGGAAAAGTAGAAACAGAAAATATTTACTGATCACCTGAAAGAGATCCTATGTCTACAGGAACATCATAGCTAAATTTTGAAACCCCAAATGAAGAAGAAAATATTACCAGCAACAAGGAAAAAAAACACAACAAAACAATTTAAATCCTGCAGAGTCATAATTACAATCACATAAGACCTAGCAGCAGCTACATTAAAAGATTGCAGATCTTGGAACGCTATATATTGAAGAACAAAAGAATTGGGTAAATGGCCAAAAAATATACCACAGAAAAGTTAAGCATAAACATGAATGAATAAAAAAGGACATCCAAAGAATTAACAGACTTTCAGGATTTTGTTGCAAAAGGATTTGAACTTAATAGAAAATTTGACATATAAAATGTGAGATAAATATAAGATAAACTATCAGAGATTAATTACAAGGCACTCAATAAGGACAAAATATGCTTTATATATGGAAATGTAAATTGTATATTTAATACTACCATTGGTAACTGGGTAGTTTGAAAGAAAGATTTGGTTGGAGCAGAATGTGATATAACTCTAAAAAGCAATACCATGTAGAAAACATAGAGGAATTAAATGGAGGAGAAGGGCTGGTAGTTCTGGAACCTTACCCTCATTAGGAATGAGTTAAAGAGGGAACAATACATATACACATATACATATATGTGTGTGTATATGTATATGTATATGTATATATATATTTGAAGGTTATAAAAGTCATCTAAAGTAAGAAAGAAATAAGAAGATAAGAGAGTAGGGAAGGGGAAAGGATTAGAAAAACTTTTTAGAGGGAACCCTACTCACATCAGATCAGGGTTAAAAAGAGAATAACATATTAGAAAGGTATGCAGAATAATAGGAATGGGATAAGGTGTGTAGATTAATGGGAATGGAATAAAGGAGAAGGGAAAATGTGGAGGGAAAGGATAAGGAGGAAGTAATTGCTAGATAAAATAGTGAGTAGAAGCAAAGCAGAGGAGTCACCAGAAATAAGAAATAGATACACACAAATATAATAATGATTAGGAATAGAATTTATTAGGGAAAAAATGCAGAAAAAGTAATTACTGGTCTCAGAGAAAGTTAAAATAAAATAGATTTAATCAAAAGAAAAAAACATGGAAACAACTGTATGGCAGTCTTATTAATATAATCAATATTTAAAATAATTAGATAGCATAAGGTTAGAATATTGCTGTGTTGTCAGAAATGATGAATTGGTAGATCTAGGAAAATATGGAAAGATTTGGATTTATGAGAGATATATTTTCCATCCTCAGTGAAACAGGACAAATATAGAACAGCTTTACATAGATGCATATGAATGCATATGTGTATATATGTGTATGATTATAGATGTTTATGAATATGGATATGTGTGTCTGTGTTTATATAAACACATATCTGTGTTTAATTATAGACTTCTTGGAGGGGGTAGATGGGAAGGGAAGAAGAAAAAAAGATTTAAGTAAAAAGTATGCAGCAGAGAACAAAAGAAAAACTATGAAGAGGGGCAGCTAGGTGGCGCAGTGGACAGAGCACCAGCCCTGAAGTCAGGAGGACCTGAGTTCAAATCTGGTCTCAGACACTTAACATTCCCTAGCTGTGTGACCCTGGGCAAGTCACTTAACCTCAATTGCCTAAGCAAAAAAAGAAAAACTATGAGGAAGCAAAGATGTCCAACTCCAAATACAATGTGTAATCTTTGTTTTTTTGAAATGGAAATTTATTGCTTTGTCTTCTGAATCCTTTCTTATGCTCTACTGTGCACGACAATGGTTTTGGTTTGTTTTTGTTTTTTTTTTCCATTATTTTTTCTATTTCATATTTAAGTTTTAAACAATTAAAAAAAAAAAGCTTCTGGGGGCAGCTAGGTGGCGCAGTGGATAGAGCACCAGCCCTGAAGTCAGGAGGACCTGAGTTCAAATTTAGTCTCAGACACTTAGCATTCCCTAGCTGTGTGACTCTGGGCAAGTCACTTAACCTCAATTGCCTCAGCAAAAAGCAAAAAAAAAAAAAAAATAGCTTCTGGAAGCTTTTTGTCCTCCATTAGATTCATAACAATGTGAGGTATGGGTGTGTGATGCAGGAGGTAAGCAATGATTCTCAAATTCTATGGACTTCAATCTAGGGTCATATTTTATTATATCTTCATTCTGTCTTCCATATTTGAAAAAAAAATATATTCAAAATAGCCATCCAACCTAACTTTGTGAATTGGGGTTGATATGTATTTGAAGAGACTGGAGATTCACTGAACTGGAATGGAGAAAATGGGAGAAAAGAACTTCAAGTCATACATTATTCAAGCCATGTAAATGACAAAAGTTAATGAAAAACCACTTAATAAGCATTTACTATGTGCTAGGTATGGTATGACTATGGTATGCTAGGTATGACTAGCGTCATACCAGTACAAAAGAAAGAGTCCCTGCTCTCAGGCAGCTCACATTCTATTAGGATGAGATAATGCACAAAGAAAATTTCAGCTAAGGGCAAATGAAATGCTAAGGGTACTGTAGCAAAGCAGATGGTAATATGTAGCAAAGAGACAAAAACTGAAATTCCCATTCTAAAAAATCTTACCAAAAGCAGCACTTTTATAAATGTCATCTCTACAAGGCGTCCAGCTGCCTTCAAAAATTCCCTTTGAAAGCAGTCTTCATAAGAGAAACCATCTGTAATAAACACATTGGTGACTTTTTTTGCTAAGTAAACACAAACTTGTAAATTTCTAATTTGGTGGTAAATTCAGTTTTTCTAATGGTTTTCTTGACTTAATTCCCTCTTTAACTATACATTTTTCTTCAATTAAAAAAAAATACCTTATACTTTCCCTTGTTTCTTATCTTATCTGATGTTACCCAAAAAGAGTGAAGAAATAAAAACAGAAAATGCTGGTTTAGGGCTATGCACTTACTGATGTGTTAACATTTAATAAATGTTAATTGAGATGAAATGACTTCATTATCAAACTAAAAGATTTTTCTTTCTTCCTGATGGTATTTATAATTTGTTCAAATTACCATGATCATATTAATACCTGTATGTTAGGAATGTTGCCAGCTAGGTTTTGCAGGTTATGTTTAATTCCTAAAGCAAAAAAAAATATTTCTCATGGTTTTGAGTCTGTGGAAGGGTTAGAAAAGAACACTGAAAAGAAGAAAGGAAACACAGAGAAGAAAAGGGACATGATGCTTTCTCTAGTGGTTCAAGGTCATAATTGAATGGCAGAGGCTCTAGAGAGAGAGGAGATTTGAAGCTGGTGGGATATTTTTTTTGTTATTTTCTTTCTTTATCCCCCTCCCAGATACCTGGGAGAATAAAGGGAAAGGGGGTAGGAATTGGAGAGGGAGAAAAAAAGTTAAGCTGGTGAAACAGGTATTGATTGCTCTGATCAGTGATAGACTTTTTTTATGCCCATTATAAAATAAGCTCTCCTTTTCTTCCTTATTTTTTCCATTCCAAATGCCTAGGAAGGAAAAAACATCCATTTTTGTATGATGTTTAAAGTATTATACTGGCTCTGGTCCCAGCCATAGCTTCATCAATCTCTGCATCTATTGCCCTGCTGTACCCCTAGGCTACTAGGGGAAGTACCTCTCCTTACTTTCTCTCCATGCATTATTTTTCCTCCTTTGGAGTACCATATCTAGGGGGACTCAATTTAAATCACGCTATATTTGCTTTCCTTTTTTTTTTCTAAAGGAGACAGCAAATATAAATAAGATTATAGTAGTATAAGAGCATGGTATATAGAATGAAAAGAACAAAATAAATGAATCTTAGTGTTTAAAAAGATCCATAGAAGCAATCTAGTATAGTAGCATCAAACTCAAATAGAAATGGACTTCAGGGATAAGAATTTGATACCTCTGATAGAGTACATTCTCCACCTAAACCCTGAATTTTCTCTAAGAATCCCTAATGTTATTTAGCTTTGAATTAAATACTTATATTAGTCCACTGGATTGATAGCAGGAGAATGCAGAATCACTGTGTCCTAGTTTTATTATAAGAAGTCTATTGGACTTTGCCCAACTTTATGCCAGTAAGTTTGATAATCTAAATGAAATGGAGGAATATCTACAAAAATATAGATTGCCCAGGTTAACAGAAGTGGATATAAATTACTTAAATAGCCCCATATCAGAAAAAGAAATAGAACAAGCCATTAACCAACTCCCTAAGAAAAAATCTCCAGGGCCAGATGGATTTACATGTGAATTCTACCAAACATTCAAAGAACAATTGATTCCAATACTACACAAACTATTTGAGAAAATAGGGACAGAAGGTATACTGCCAGAATCTTTCTATGAGACCGATATGGTGCTGATAGCTAAACCTGGTAGGGTAAAAACTGAGAAAGAAAACTATAGACCAATTTCCCTAATGAATATTAATGCAAAAATTTTAAATAAGATATTAGCAATGAGATTACAGAAAGTCATCCCCAGGATAGTACACTATGACCAAGTAGGATTTATACCAGGGATGCAGGGCTGGTTCAATATTAGGAAAACTATCAGCATAATTAATTATATTAATAACCAAATTAACAAAAACCATATGATTATCTCAATAGATGCAGAAAAAGCCTTTGATAAAATCCAACACCCTTTCCTATTTAAAACCATCAGCAAGCATCATATGTAATGGAGACAAACTAAAACCATTCCCAATAAGATCAGGAGTGAAACAAGGCTGCCCACTGTCACCATTACTATTTAATATTGTATTAGAAATGTTAGCTTTAGCAATAAGAGAAGAAAAAGAGATAAAAGGAATCAGAGTAGGTAATGAAGAAACCAAATTATCACTCTTTGCAGATGACATGATGGTATACTTAGAGAACCCTAGAGACTCAACTAAAAAACTACTAGAAACAATTCACAACTTTAGCAAAGTTGCAGGATTCAAAATTAATCCACATAAATCATCAGCATTTTTATATATTACCAACAAAGTTCAGCAGCAGGAGATACAAAAAGAAATTCCATTCCAAATAGCAGATGATAGGATAAAATATTTGGGAATCTATCTGCCAAGGAAAAGTCAGAAACTATACGAACTAAATTACAAAACACTTTCCACACAAATAAAATCAGACCTAATCAATTGGAAAAATATTAAGTGCTCATGGGTAGGCAGAGCGAATATAATAAAAATGACAATACTACCCAAACTAATCTACTTATTTAGTGCCATACCAATCAAACTCCCAAGAAATTATTTTACAGATCTAGAAAAAATAGTAGCAAAGTTCATTTGGAAGAACAAAAGGTCAAGGATTTCAAGGGGATTAATGAAAAAAAAGGCAGATGAAGGTGGCCTTGCTGTACCAGATCTAAAACTATATTATAAAGCAGCAGTCATCAAAACCGTTTGGTACTGGCTAAGAAATAGAGCAGTCGATCAGTGGCATAGGATAGGATATCAGGACAATTTAGGCAATAACCTTAACAATTTAGTATTCGATAAACCCAAAGACCCCAGCTTTTGGGATAAATACTCACTATTTGGCAAAAACTGCTGGGAAAATTGGAAACTAGTGTGGAAGAAATTAGGGCTTGATCCATACCTAACACCACATACCAAGATAAGATCTAAATGGGTTCATGATTTAGATATAAAGAGGGACTTTGTAAGCAAGTTAGAGGAACGTAATATAATTTATCTCTCAGACCTGTGGAGAGGGAATAAATTTATGTCCAAAGAAGACCTGGAACTCCTAATTGAACACCAGATGGATAATTTTGATTATTTTAAGTTAAAAAGTTTCTGTACAAACAAAACAAATGCAGACAATATTAGGAGGGAAGCATCAAATTGGGAAATCATCTTTACATTTAATGGTTCTGATAAAGGCCTCATTTCTAAAATTTATAGAGAATTGTCTCAAATATATAAGAATTCAAGCCACTCTTCAATAGATAAGTGGTCAAGGGATATGAACAGACAATTTTCAGATGATGAAATTAAAACCATCTCTAGTCATATGAAAAGTTGCTCCAAATCACTATTGATCAGAGAAATGCAAATTAAGACAACTCTGAGATACCACTACACACCTGTCAGATTGGCTAAAATGACAGGAAAAGATAACGATGAATGTTGGAGGGGATGTGGGAAAACTGGGACACTGATACATTGTTGGTGGAATTGTGAACGGATCCAACCATTCTGGAGAGCAACTTGGAACTATGCCCAAAAAGTTGTCAAACTGTGCATACCCTTTGACCCAGCAGTGTTTCTACTGGGCCTATATCCCAAAGAGATCTTAGAGGAGGGAAAGGGCCCCACATGTGCAAGAATGTTTGTGGCGGCCCTTTTTGTGGTGGCTAGAAACTGGAAACTGAAGGGATGCCCATCAATTGGAGAGTGGCTGAATAAATTATGGTATATGAATGTTATGGAATATTATTGCTCTGTAAGAAATGACCAGCAGGACGATTTCAGAGAGGCCTGGAGAGACTTGCATGAACTGATGCTGAGTGAAACGAGCAGAACCAGGAGATCATCATACACAGCAACAACAGTATTACATGATGATCAATTCTGATGGACATGGCTCTCTGAAACAAAGAATTGTCTCAAACCAGTTCCAGTTGTTCACTGAAGAAAACCATATACACCCAGAGAGAGGGAAATGAAATATGGACTACAACATAACATTTTCATGATCTCTACTGACATTTGTTTGCATTGTGTTGCCTTTCTCTGATTCTTTTTTTTTTTTCTTGTAGATAGGATTTTTCTTGCATAACTTCTCAAGCATTTCAACATTATTAGCATGTAGTGGACTTCCTGCCATCTAGGGGAGGGGAGGGGACTGGGGGTAAAATTTGTAATGGAAAGCTTTGTAAAGATCAATGAACTACCCATACATATGTTATACAAATAAAAAGCTTTAAAAAAAAATAAAATAAAATAAAAAAGGAAAAAAAAATTTAAAAAAAAAAAGTCTATTGGAAGTATTATATAAAGTTAAGTGTACTAATAACAGTGAGAAATATTATTTATTTGTCAAAAATTGAGGAAATTGGAAAGCAGTGAGTTAAGTAAAAATATCATTTATGCCAAAATATTGTTGTTCAGTCATGTCTGACTCTGTGATCCCATGGAATTTCTTCACAAAGATACAAGAGTAGTTTGTCATTTCTCCAGTAGATTAAGGGAACCAGAATCTAAGTGACTTGCCCAGAATCACACAACCATTAAGTGTCTGAGACTGAATTTGAACTCAGATTTTCTTGACTCTAGGCTCAGTGCTCTATCCACTGAACCACCTAGCTGCTTCCTAAAATAATTATATCAGTATTCTTACAATAACAAAGAACTGGAAACAGATTAGATACCCATTGATTGGGAAATAGCTAAAGGAATTAGGACACATAAATGTAATAAAATATTGCTGTTCTAGAAAATGTGACAAAGATGAAGGATTCAGAGAAGACAATATGAAGTGATATAAAGTGAAGTAAACAGAATGTGAAAAACACACATTGACTACAACAATGTAAATGGAAAGAGTGCCTCAGACAGAATTCTGTGTAGTTATAATGACCAAGGTTGATCTTGATAAAGAGATGAGAAAAAGAAGAGTGGAGAGTGGGAAGAGGGCAGATTTTGGGTGTGTGGAATGTTACCTATACTCTCAGATTTTGATATATTGAGTTCTAGTAAAATCAATAAGACACTAACACTAAGATCATCATCTAAAAAGAAAACTGTGAGGACTGAATGTGGACCACAACATAGTATTGTCACCTTTTTTGTTGTCTGCTTGCTTTTTTTTCTTTCTCATTTTTTTCCTTTTTGATCTGATTTTTTTCCTTGTGCAGTATGACAAATGTAGAAATGTATATAGAAGAATCGCACATGTTTAACATACATTGGATTACTTGCTGTCTAGAGGAGGGGGTGGTAGGAAGGGAGGGAGAAAAATTTGGAATACAAGGTTTTGCAAGGTTAAATATTGAAAACTATCTCTGCATGTATTTTGAAAATAAAAAGCTATTATTAAAAAGAAAAAAATAAACTCTGGGAGACCATAAAAAAGACTAGGATTGTAAGATCATAAATTCATAGACATAGAGCTAGAAGTATTGTTGACATTCCCAAGTTAGGAACATTCTTTAAGAGCCTAGGGAGAATCTCACTCACCAATAGGTCTGAAAGACTGGTGATCAACAAGTGAGTATCCAGACTGAAAGAAAAAAAAAATTATTAAGGCACTAAGGAAAACTGTCCTGTGGTAATAATTTTAATTTCTTAGGGTATAAATTGGCTTTTATAGCTTTTTAGGCTTCTTCAGAATAGGCAAGAATGCAACAGCCAATCAGTGGCACTCTGAAGCAGAAAGGAAAGGGGGAGCATACAGGCCTTGTGGTCACAGGAGTTGCTAAAAGTTTGTTTTGTTCTTATAGGAAATACGTTTCTTAGTAATTAGTCATAATTTTCTGTGTTGGCAATATATTTTTAATGTAGTGGAGGCCCCTTTTGAAACTGAATCATCTTATTCATTGTTGTTGCCAATAAGAAAATAAAGTACAAATACCCATAACTCTCTTGCTTTGGTCTCAAAAGTTTACTTTATCTAGAGGAATGTTTCCTGAGAACTCATAAGGTGAGAGAGAGGGAGAGGAGGAAGAAAAGAGAAAGGGAGGGGGGAGAGACAGAAAGAGAGAGTCAGAGACATACAGACAGACAAACAGAGACAAGCAGACAGACAAGCAGAGACAGGCAGATAGAGACAAGAGACATTCTCCTGGACAAGAAGGAGGCATAGTAGGATAGCTTAACAGCAATGAGGATCCAGATGAGGTTCTGTAACATAAGTTTTAGGGGACCCTGTCAGAAAGGTTGCATGATTTTCTCCACTTCAATTCAGCAGCATGAAGGTAGCAAATGGTAAGAATGATCCAAGGCTGAGGCTGGACATGGTACAGTCAATGAAATAATAAGAGGGCTAGGAATTTGATAGAGGACAGTATAGAGATGAATTAGTTCACCCACGGGTCAAGATGGAGAAAAAAAGAAGAGAATGAGCTATTTCTGGGAGAAAAGGTCTAAAGAATTGAGGGATCAAGGGATTGGTTATCATGGTGTGGATGAAGAGTAAGGTTTGTTAAGGGAAGGAATAGAGAAAGGCCAATAAATCATGACTGAATAAGGGGCTGTCAGAATTCTTGATCATGGAAATAATGTTTTTGTGGATGATGGCAAGATCAAAAAAAGGTATCTTTGTGTGTAGCTGAAGTAGGGTAAAGGAGTGGTCATGGGAAGTGTGAAGATTGAGGAACTAGTGGGCATGGTGTTTGAGAGAGTCATTATGAATGTTGAAATTACTTAGTGTGAGGGCAGAAGTTGGAAAAGACAGAGGAACTTGTGAACCATGTACCAAACTCATTGAGAAAGAAAGGGAAGTGACTTGGAGGTCTATAGACAATAGATACCAGGATTTTGATATGATATTTAGACATGAAGAGTATGAACCTCAAAGAAAGAGAGATTACTGAGTGATGGAAGTAGGGAGAGTACTAAGAAGTGGCAAGGGGAGCAAGGAGTACTGTTGAGGTTACAGTGACTTCTCTATAGTTAGCTACATAACTTGTATCAGATAATAGATTTGAGCCCAGATTTTTCTAACTTCTAGGTCCTATATCCCATCCATTTCCTATGATACCCATTATGAAAGATTCAGTTGCGTATAATTTGTATCACCCATTATCTTTTGGTTTTGAAACAAGTAATGCAACAAGAAAAGCACTTATCTAATATTAGTTCTGCTTGCTATTTGTGTTGTCTATAAAATGAAAGGGATTTGAACACAGATGTTCTATTCATCACAACAAATTATCCCTTAAATTTTTCAAGAACAAAGCCAGATTAATGTTTTCCCATTTTCTTCATATAATATTTTCCATCATATATCTGATAAACACCATACCTTGGCATTTTAATAATATTTTGATAAATTAATCTTATATGATAAATAGTATGACAGTTAAAATCATGTGAAACATAAATGCTAGGAAAAGTAACCAGGTTATAAAAAGACTTAACTAGTCAAATCAGCAAGTTCAATTATTAATGATTAAAGTAAATTATTTTCTAAGCCATGTTTATATAGGCAAAGTGAAGTCAAAGACCTAGAAGTGTTAGGAAAGAGAGGAATCCACAAGTTTTATGGGAAAAAGCAAGGCCTAGAGAACTCTAGCCATCACAATCACTAGAACTATTGCTGTCCAGGAGCAGATAATGATCTCAATAACTGGAGCTCTCAAACCTTCCCACAACTTTTTTTTTAATATTAGCTTTTTCTTTTCAAAATACATGCCAAGAAAGTTTTCAACGTGTTCACTCTTGCAAAACCTTGTGTTCTAATTTTTTTTCCTTCCTTCCCCTCACTTCCTTGCCTAGATAGCAAGTAATCCAATATGTTCAACATATGCAATTCTTCTATACATATTTCCACAATTAACATGCTGCACAAGAAAAATCAGATCAAAAAGGGAAAAAATGAGAAAGAAAAAAAGGCAAGCAAACAATCATGAAAAAAGTGGAAATACTATGTTGTGATCCACATTCAGTCCCCATAGCCCTATTTCTGGATGCAGATGGCACTTTTCATCACAAGTCTATTGGAATTGGCCTGAATCACTTCATTGTTGAAAAGAGCCAAGTCCATCAAAGCCGATCATCACATAATTTTGTGGCTGCTGTGTACAATGTTCTCTTGATTCTACTCACTTCATTTAGCATCAGTTCATGTAAGTCTTTCCAGGCTTTTCTGAAATTATCCTGCTAAGTATTTCTTATAGAACAATAAGTTTCCATAACATTCAAATACCATAACTTGTTCAGCCATTCCCTAACTTCTGAGCATCCATTCAGTTTCCAGTTTTTAGCCACTACAAAAAGGGCTGCTACAAACATTTTTGAACATATGGGTCTTTTCCCCTTTTTTATGATCTCTTTGGGATACAGACTAAGCAGAGACACTGCTGGATCAAAGGGTATGCAAGTTTGATAGCACCTTGGGGACAGTTTTAAATTGCTTTCCAGAATGGTTGGATCCGTTCATAACTCCCCCAACAATATATTAGTGTCCCAGTTTTCCCACATCCCCTCCAACATTTATCATTATCTTTTCCTGTCATCTTAGCCAATCTTAGAGGTGTAGTAGTGTTGTGCCACAGTTTCCCTGTCTCAGTCTCCCTCAGTTGCTGTCTCAGTTTCCCTCAATTGTGCTGCGCAAAAATAGCAATCCCCACTTCCTGACCTTCAGAAATAATTGGACTCACATTCCAAAGGAGTTATGAAACCTCCAGATGGCCAGCCTCTACATAACCCTTATCTGTATGACCCATACTTACTGTCTTCTCCCAGTTTCTGGCATCCTTAGCTCCCTACCTGCCAGAACTGAATTTATGGTTTCCTTGGACACCAGATGTGCTCAGCTGTTCCCATGAGTTCTTTGTCTCTCTTGGGCTATAGAGATTATAAAAATCATGTTCCTGACCAATGAGGTGCTGAATACTTTGTACTATTCAGTCAGCTGACATGGCTGTCAGTCTAAGACTCTGGGCTCGACTGTGTGCTTTGAGACATGAGTCCAGGCAGTCCTGATCCATCGCTATGGATTCTGAACTCTCAATTAACATCAATAAAAAATTACCTAATTTGCAATGTGTGATACTGCCTCAGTTTCTCCCTGAGCATTACAGTAGTACCTCAGGGTTGTCTTAATTTGAAATGCAAATGTTGGAGCAGTTTTTCATATGACTAGAAATAGTTTAAATTTCTTCAAATTAATTGTCTTTTCACATCCTTTGACTTTATCAATTGGAGATGGCTTGTATTCTTATAAATTTGAGTCAGTTTTCTATGTATTTTAGAACCTTCATCAGAACCCTTGGTTATAAAAAAAAAAATTCCCACTCTTCTACTTTCCTTCTAATCTTGTCTGCATTAGTTTTGTTTGTACAGAAACTTTTTTATTTAATATAATCAAAATTATCCACTTTGTATTTCATAATGTTCTCTAGTTCTTCTTTGGTCATAAATTCCTTCCTTCTCCACAGTTATGAGCGGTAGATTATCCCTTATTCTCCTAATTTGCTAATAGTATCATTCTTTATATGTAAATCATGAACCCAATTTAACCTTATCTTGGTATAGGGTGTCAGGTATTGTTTTATGCCTAGTTTTTGCCATACTATTTTCCAGTTTTTCCGGCAACTTTTGTAAAATAGTGAGTTATTATCCCAGAAGCCAGAGTCTTTGGGTTAATCAAACACTTGATTACTACAGTAATTTACTACTGTCCCATTAGTGAACCTAACCTATTACACTGATTAACTACTCTAATTTTTAGCCAGGATCAAATGGTTTTGATGACTGCTTTATAATATAGTTTTAGGTCTGGTACAGCTGGGCCA
>JAJPUD010000711.1:225254-236220 GCA_023553655.1 Myrmecobius fasciatus | reverse complement strand
TGAGTTGTTCTTCCAGATGAATTTTGTTACTTTTTCTAGCTTTGTAATGTAATTTTTTTTACAGTTTCATTGGCATGGCACTGAAATTTAGGTAGAATTGTCATTTTTATTATGCTAGCTCAGAATACCCAAAAATACTTGATATTCTTCCAATTGTTTAGATCTAACTTTATTTGTGTGGAAATTATAATTTTGTAATTGTGTTCATATAATTCCTGACTTTATCCTTGGCAGGTAGACTTCCAAATATTTTATATTATCTGCAATTATTTATTTATTTATTTATTTATTTATTTATTTATTTATTTATTTATTTATTTATTTATTTTGCTGAGGCAATTGGGGTTAAGTGACTTGCCCAGGGCCACACAGCTAGGGAATGTTAAGTGTCTGAGATCAGATTTGAACTCAGGTCCTCCTGATTTCAGGGCTCATGCTCTATCCACTGCACCACCTAGCTGCCCCTATCTGCAATTATTTTAAATGGAATTTCTTTTTATATTTCTTGCTGCTAGACTTTGTTGGTAACATATAGAAATGCTAATGATTTAATATGGATTTATTTTGTATCCTGCAACTCTGCTAAAGTTGTGGATTGTTTCTAGTAGTTTTTTAGTTGATGCTCTAAGATTCTCTAAGTACACCACTGTATCGTCTGCAAAGAGTGATAATTTGGTTTCCTCATTATTTACTCTAATTCCTTTAATTTCTTTTTTTTCTCTTATTGCCAAAGCTAATATTTCTAATACAATATTGAATAGTAATGGTGTTAGTGGGCAACATTGTTTCACTCCTGATTTAACTGGTAATGTTTCTAGTTTATCCCCTTTACATATGATGCTTGCTGATAGGGTTACTGATCATTTTAAGGAAAACTCCATTTATTCCTATGTTCTGTAGTGTATTTAACAGGAATGGGTGCTGCATTTTATCAAATGCTTTTTCTGCAACTATTGATATAATTATATAATTTCTGTTACTTTGGTTATTGATATAGTCAATTATGCAAATAGTTTTCCTAATATTGAGCCATTGCATTCCTGGTATAAATCCTACTTTGTTGTTGTGTATTATACTGGTAATAACTTGCTATAATCTTTTTGCTAATATTTTAAGATTTTTGCATCAATATTCATTAGGGAAATTGGTCCATAATTTTCTTTCTCTGTTTTGACCCTATCTTGTTTAGGTATCAGCATCATATCTATGTCACAAAAGGAATTTTGTACAACTCATTTTCCCCCTATTTTCCCAAATAGTTTGCATAGTATTAGAATTAATCGCTATTTAAATGTTTGGTAGAATTCACTTGTAAATCAATCTGGTCCTGGAGATTTTTCCTAGGGAGTTCATTAATAGCTTGCTTAATTTCTTTTTCTAAAATGGGACTATTTAAGTGATTTATTTCCTCCACTTAATCTGGGCAATCTATATTTTTTGTAAGTGTTCATTTCACTTAGATCATCAGATTTATTGGCACAGTTGGACAAAATAGCTCCTAATTATTGCTTTAATTTTCTCTTCATTGGTAGTAAGTTCACCCTTTTGATTTTTGATAATGGCAATTTGATTTTCTTTCATTTTTCTAATCATATTAACTAAAGGTTTATCTATTTTGTTGTTTTTTTCATAAAGCCAAGTCTTAATTTTGTTTCTTAATTCAATAATTTTCTTGCTTTCAATTTAGCAAAAAAAAAAAATTTCTTGGAGCTTTCATTTTGTTATCTCTTTCAGGAGGTGATCAGTGGATTCTTCCAATGATTATTTTACTCTCTGGTTCTAGGATATCAGAACAGTTTTCCTTGATGATTCCTTGAAAGATGTTGTGTAGGCTCTTTTTTTCATTGTGGATTTTCAGTAGTCCAATAATTCTTAGATTGTCTCTCCTGGCTTTATTTTCCAGGTCAGTTCTTTCCAATGAGGTATTTTACATTTTCTTCTATTTGTTTTCTTTCTTTCTTTCTTTCTTTCTTTTTTTTTGCTTTGTTTGTCCCATTGATTCTCATTGATTTATTCATTTCCATTTGTTGAATTCCAATTATTAGTGAATTTTTTTTCATTTAGTTTTTTTACCTCCTTTTGTATTTGACAACTTGAACTTTTAAATGATTTTTTGTTCATTGGATTTTTTTTTTCATTTCACCGATTCTGTTTTTCTTGTTTTCTTTTTCCATTTTGCCAAATCTATTTTTTAAGGAGTTGTTTTCTTCAGACAATTCCTGTTTCCTTTTCCAAACTCTCCTGCAAAGCTTTCATTTCCTTTCTCCATTTTTCTTCTAAGTCTCTTTTAAGATCCTTTTGAATTCTCCCAAGAGATCCTTTTGAATTGGCAACCAATTCATATCACACTTTGAGGCTTCATCTAGAGGCATTTTGACTTTAGTGACCTCAGTGTTTGAGTTCTGTTCTTCCCTGTCTCCATAATAGCACTCTGTAGTCAGAGCTCTTTTTGCTTTTTTGGTCATTTTTAAAAGTTGATATGGGCAAAAGGGAGATTGTCCTAAGCTTCTTCTACAGGGTGAGAGGGGTTTTGTACTGCCCTTGGGCCACCTGCTGGCTTTCTTCCTGAGCTGGGTGGGCATGGTCAAGTCCCACTTTTTATGCTGGGATTCCAGAGCTCACTATTTGTCTTCTGTAGTTGAGTTGGAAGTCTCATAGCTAGCCTGCTGATCCACCAGCTTCTGAACCAAAACAGAGTAGCCAATGCTTCTGTATTTTGGCTAAGAGCCTCCCACTAGATTCCTCTCCCCACTCTGTGAGACCTCTCTGCCCTGGGTTTCCCTGCACTGTCCCTGACTGATTGAGACAGACCAGAGAACCTAAAGAATTGATACTTGAAGGAAGCAGGGAGAAGGCACTGAGAAGAAATCAGTTTAGCTCCATGATCTCACCCTCTGGGAAGATCATGCAGTTAGAATTCCAATTTATGTCAAACCCCTAAGACTCATTCTCTGTAGGGTTCTCAAGAAGTCTGCCATGCTGTCAGAAATCCTTGTAATGTCTTTCTCCTTACTATCCCCTATGCCATGGGGTATCTTAACTAACTCCACTATGCTTCCCAACTCCACTTCTCCTCCTTATAGCTAACTAACTCTTTTAGGTTACTAAGTCCCTTTCTGGATGTAGCCTGCCAGATAAGGGCATGCCCCAATCTCATGGGGTGCTCCCTTTCTCCTGGGTAATTGTGAAATACACTGAGGAACTTGTCTTTCATATGCATTCCCACTCTATTTCATATTTACCATTCCTAATATCTCTTTTATTCCTTTATTTTGCCTGTAACCTATTCCCTTCGGCTAAAGAGAATGTCTAACTTTCAGTACCTCCCATCATCTGATGTTTATATCACTCACATCACTTAGTAAGCTCCTTATAAAATTAGGTTGATTCTTTAATAACCAAACAGATCTGTGATCTTGTTTTTTTGTTTTTTCTTTTTTTGCTGAGGCAACTGAGGTTAAGTGACTTGCCCAGGGTCACACAGCTAGGACATGTTAAGTGTCTGAGACCAGATTTGAACTCAGGTCCTCCTGACTTCAGGGTTGGTGTTCTATCCACTGAGCCACCTAGCTGCCCCTGTGATTTTATTAATATAGAATGTCTTCCAATGGTAAAGGTCTAATCCATATACACCTTCTCATCCAGTGTGACTTTTGTCTTCATTTACCCACAGATCTTCCACAAGAAGTCTAGCAGACTAGGTTGGGCACAGGGTCCTTCTGAGAAATCTCTTGATATTATATGGATACCAATGGAGCCAGAGTGCTACCCACTAGTTATGCTTCATTCTTAAAATATAATTAGCCCAAATCCTTTTTTGGTCATTAGCCATATTAATGATATCTCTTATGCTATTTATACTGCACCATTCTTTTTTAACATTATGTTGCAGAGTACTCAATACCTGCTATGCATCTTGTGATTCCCTTTGGCTGACCTACAACCTTAACTCTTCAGGCTATAGTATTCCACTGTGTGTAATACTCCAGAAAATATATTGATGACAAAATCAGTCAACAAGTATTTATTAAGTAACTACTTTTTACTAAATACTATGCTAGATTCTGGGAATATAAATAGGAAAAAAACCAATCTCTATTCTCAATGACCTCATATGCTAATGGAGGAGATATTAAATACATGTATATATATGTACATACATATATATGTGTGTGAAAATATACCACAAAATATGAAGTTAATAAATGCAAATATATAAAGGTTACTGAATGAAAAGCAGTTTGAAAGACACTGGATATTGGAAGGATTAGGAAAGGCTTCAAGCAGAAGATGTCTTTTAAGATACATTTTAGAAAAAAAAGAAGACTATCAAGCAAAATTAGAATAAGCTTTACTATCTTAATAAAATAGTATGAATAAGTTCACCAACTTATCATAATTGATTTCATTTTGTTTTAAGACCTCCATTTTGTGAGTTATTTTGAGTAATGTGTTTTTGATAATAGATTAATTGCTTGTATGATATGATCTAGTAAATAACATACCTGTGTTTTCAACAATTGATAAGCATAAGTGGACTTTCTGTTAGGGCAGACCACCAATGGAAAATTACTATAAATAGCTTCATCAGTAACATATTTTAAATAACCAACAAATCAAGGTATGCAGTAAACAAATAGAAATAAGAAATCCATCAGAGACTCTGGCCATCAGCTTGCTTTTGGGTCAAGACTGAAATTGTCTCCATTTCTTGAAATTGAAATTCAAGAGGATGGACCAACACTTGCAAGTTAGAAGATTTCAGAAGAAGATATATGATCTCCCACTAGGCAGAAAGAAGAATTTGTCGTGAATACTGGTACAAGATATTTCTCCAAAACTCTAAGGGGAAGATTAGTGCTTTGTCATCTTGGTTTGCTTCCCTAGGCAATTTTAGGATTTTGACCTCTCATAGCACTTTGTTTTGCAATTCTCTAATATATTTAAATAATATTATACTCTATGTTTTTTTCATCCAGCTGACACATACTAAAAATATTCTATGTACAAAGCATAATGCTCTATGTTGGAGTAGAATATAGATAGTTATTGTGCTTATGGCTCATCCCCCTACCCAACTGTTAGATGTGTAGAGTACAAGATTTTATTTTAACTAAACTCATGGTCCCTAGCACTATTTTATACACAGAAAATGCTTCATAAATGTTTTTGTGAATGAATTTATAAATATATAAAGATGCAGACATAATGTAAGGGGAATGACCCTGATTCTGAAGTAAGAAGACCTAAGCTTAAACATGAGCAATAATTTGTTTTGTAGCAATATACTGGCTACAGAATGATAAATGAACAGCCAAAGTAGTTTGGGAGAGGCAGAAACAGCGTGGTTGACCACACTTGCCTTGGTGACAGGCTCCTGGTCAGAAGAATTCTTAGCATCACGAAGAATCCTTAGGAGATAAAGTCCTTCATTGTAGACTCCTACTTCTATCTCCAGAGGAGCCAGGAACCTCTTTTGATAATCCTGGAGCAGGAACAAGTTGATATAATTGTAGCCAAAAGAAATAGTAACCAAAGCTGCTTTTGCTACATCCATCATAGATGTCTACTACAAATGGAATTTCAGCCTCTGAAACACCTGCAGCAGAGCTTATATTATATTGGTAGGTTGGAACTAAAGTCAATCCCTGGAAAAAAAATGCTCAGAGTTGAAGGATGTTCAATAATTACTCTTTTACCCTTGCCCCAGTACCTAAAAGATTTAAAGTTTGACCATGCATGTGACTGCTTCTTCATTACTTCCTGTGACAATGTACTTAGGACTCTGCATTGTTAATTATTTAAAAGTTACCATTAACTTAATCAAATATGAGCTTTCTTTTTTGCTACATAATGAAATCATAGAATTTAGAACTAAACTTTAGACATTATGTAGCCTGTTGTTTAGTCATTTCAGCTGTATCCAACTTTTGTGACTCCATTTGGCATTTCTCTTGGAAAAGATACTGAAGGGGTATGTCCTTTTCAAGATCATTTTGCAGATGAAGAAACTGAGTTAAACAGGGTCACACAGCTAGGAAGTATGTGAGGTCAGTTTTGAACTCAGGAAGAGGAACTTTCCTGACTCCAGGAGTGGTATGCTACCCATAATGCTATCTAGTTGCCCATTATCTAACCAAGCCCCTTATTTTTATAGATGAAAAGGCTGAGATTCATAGTTGGTAAAGTGACTTGTCCATTATTGGTCTATGGATTTAAGGGTTCTCATTGAAAGATACTCTTAATTATGTTTGATGTCACTATGTATTTAGTGTTAAAAATTTCACACATGAAAATATTCAAAAATATATAATTTTTAAAAAATTGTGTTGTCAACTGGATCACACAGTTAAAAATATAAAAAAGTTTAGTCTTAGTGGGTTTGATGCAATGTATTTTTCTTTCATTTTGAATGTACTGTCAGAACTTTCCACTAAATGTTATGATATACCAATGTGTTATATGGGTGAAAACTAGCTCTAGGCAGATGTTCTCTAATGTCATGTATTTGATTTATTTGACAGCAAACAATTCATCAAGTAGAAAGAATATTTTTCTTGAGCTATATTTTTTAATGTGATTTATGCCTAGGAGCTCTTCACTTTTTGAAGAGTGAGAAGTCTCATTATAAATTTACAAGGGCAACTAGATGGTGCAGTGGCCCTGAATTCAGGAGAATCTGAGTTCAAATTCAAATCCAGCCTCAGACACTTAATAGTTACTAGTTGTATATTTAACATGTATTGGACTACCTGCCATCTAGGAGAGAGGGTAGGGGGAAGGAGAGGATAATTTGGGACAGAAGGGTTTGCAAGAGTCATTGTTGAAAAATTATCTATGCATATGTTTTGTAAATAAAAAGTTTTAATAAAATTAAAATTAATTTAAAAACATTTACTAGTTGTATAAGCCTGGGCAAATCATTTAACCCCAATTGCCTTGCAAAATAAATAAATGAGCAAATTTTAAAATTATATTAAAAAATAAGTTTACAAGTAACTAAAAACATGTAGCAATTATTTTATAGATATAATAAGCATGAATATTGCTCATTGGAAGAAATTTTTTAAATTAAATTTCCCATAAAGCCATATATCTGACCACAGAATAGTGGTCGTTCAAGACAAGGACTCTGATTGACAGAGAACCTTCTGAAATATGGGAAGTTTCAAAAGTTTCCACAAAATGGTAGAAATGTTTTCAGAAGGACCAAAACCAATTTGGGAGTTTAAGGGAAGGAGTTAGTACTCAAATTTTAGTTTCCATCTATATAACATTGGTACCTTTAAAATCAAATGATTTCATTCATAATATATACATACATGTATATATAATTATATAGAAAGAAAATAAGAGAAGCCCTTATTTCTTCTAAAGCTAATCACACAGCATTTCCTTAAAATAAATACAGTGTGTGGTGTACAATTTTTTCTCCTTCAACTTGATAGCCTACTCCAAGAATTCCATGAAAAAAAATTTTTAAAAAACCAACAAAAACCCTTATATTGACTGATTTATATTTTGAACTGTCTAAATGGAAATCTAGCACTAAATTGGGGTATATTTACAGTACTGTAAAAAAAAATTATGGGCCTTTGTTTTTCTATGAGTAGTTGATTAAAAAGAAAACAGTAGGGGATGTATGCTGAATGGTTCCTTGGTGGATAAAGCCTGCTTTGTGGTTTAATGTAAGTCTCCCTGCCCCTAACTTTTTTTTTTCTCTATGGCCTTGTGTCCTTCCAAGCTCTTTATATGGAAAAAAAAAATGTTTTTCAGCAGAAAACTTTGGCAAGCATTTATTTCACATTGCCCAAAGTCCCCTGGGTTCTTTTTAAAAATTTTTTAATTCTTCAGGGTTTTACTATTTAATGCCATTCATGCTAATGTGGTTCCCTAGATTCCTCTGATTTTCCCTTCTTAGCCTGCCCTGTTTCTACAATGCAACTCTACTGCTAGGATTGGTAATTCTTCTCATGTTTATTGCCCAATGCTTCTCTCTGACTACTGTTGTTGGTGCCAGAAGCAAAATGGCTTGGGGAGGAACATGAGACACAGTGAGACTCTTAACAACTGATATGCCCCCAAAATAACCTTATTCTTCAGTTGACATTACCAAGTCCAAGAAAGTTGGAAATACAATGAGTCCTTTAGCAAATTACTTAGAAACCTAGTGCTAGGATGCTGTTTCCTTGGAAACGGTACTCATTTGGTACTCTGATGAACTAAGGCAAAAAGAAGAGAAAGCAAAAAAAAAAAAAGAAGGGAAAGCCAGCTGCCTTTATATGGCTTAGTTTCCTCATTTCCAGTTTTTCTATTTTCCTCTTACTAGTATGTGCTAAGGAAAGGTTTCTCCCTCTCTTTTTTTTTCAATTCTTTTTCCACTTTGTGACCTTTATTTTGCATTATTTTATCTCTATTCTCTACTTTCTTTTCACTCATTCCTTTACTCCTCTGTTTCTTTCCCTTTGTCTCTGTTGTTCCTTCTCTTTTCTTTTAATAAAGAAATAAAATCAACATTTCAGCTTTTAGAAAAATCTTTTAACTCCAATCTAAATATTATTCTATTTTCTTTATGTTATGTCAGAGCTCTTGTTCCTGCCACTTCAGAATCATTTTTTCTGGGCATGTTAGATGATCAAAGGTCCCAGTGGTAAAAAGAAAAAATGGTGAAAAAAAATCTAATTTTCACTGTTATATATCTTATCAGAAGGGATTTTGAAATTATATTCCTTGAACAGTCATTAGAAAGAAATGGACCCAAAAAATAATTTCAATTAAACAATTATTTATTAAGTGCCCAAACTGTCAGATTCTCTGGAAACACAAAACAAAATAGTTCTTGTTCCCAAGAAGCTTATAATCTACTGCAGGAGGGAGAGGATGTCTATATAAAGTTAAACACAAGATATATAATAAAGTAAATGAAAAGTTGTTTGGGGACACAATTAGCTGGTAAGACCAGGAAAAATCACATGTAGAAGGTGGCATTAATCTGAGCCTTAAAGAGAACTAGAGATTACAAAAAGCAGGCATGAAGGTGAGTATATATTCCAGGCATGGCAGATGAACCATACATAGGAATGATTTTGAGAGATGAAATCTCTGGAACAGCAAGTAAGGCAGTTTGTCTGGAATGCTTGATAAAGATAATGTGGAATCATTCTGGGAAGATGGGTAGCAATCAGAAGAACTTGTGTTATATCCTAGAAAAAGAGAAGGTCACAAACTATTAAACAAGAAAGTAATATGATCAAATATGTTTTAAGAAATATCAACTTGGGGCAGCTAGGTGGCACAGTGGATAAGAGCATCAGCCCTCAAGTCAGGAGGACTTGAGTTCAAATGTGATCTCACTTAACACTTAGCACTTTCTAGCTGTTTGACTCTGGGCAAATCACTTAACTCCAATTGTCTTAGCAAAAAAAAAAAAAAAAATCAACTCAAGAGGATTCCCAGAAGATAGTGGAGTAGGTGTCAGAAAATTCTAACCTGTCCAGATTTCCCCCTCAAACAAAACAAAATACTGCCTTGGGGTGAACACAGAGCAGGAAAAACAAAAACAAACAAAGTTAGGGCAGAAGAGTGATCCTTCAGGGATCATTGGAGAAAATCTTAAGAAAATTACCAGGATGGAGGCCATGTGAAGTATAAACACTTTCAGGCCAGTTCTGCTAAAACAGCCAAGAGTAAGCCCTAGAGTTATCTGGGTTGGAAGGTGGATCCTGCTCCAGCCACAGGAATTTTCACCTCCCAGATAACATGAGAAGTTAAGAGTCAGGATTGGGGAAAATTGAGGGAACCTCTGCTGAAAAGGGATGCCAGGCTCATTTGTGCTACCAAGACATAGCTCTAGGCAATAGGAAAGCAATACATACTGTCTGAGTGCACAATGCAACAGGGACACTGCTGCCTCTGGACACTTATAGAAGGAGTAGAGTTCTTGGTTTTGAGTTCTAGGCAGAGGGGAGAACTAAAGGAGAAGGCCAGAGGCACCATCCTTTATACCCCAGGACTAGGGATCATTACAACAACAATCTGCCACAAATTAAAAAAAAAAAAATAAGGAGGAAAAAGAGAAAGAATTCAAGCCTAGAAAGTTACTATGGGAACATAAAAGACCATGGTTCATCCTCAGAGAAAGATTATGTAGTAAAACAAACAAAACAAAAAGCCTCTTCAACCCCTAAAGAATAATGTTAAATGGTCACTTGCCCAAAAAGAATTCACAGAAGAATGCAAAACAAGACTGAAAATAAAATGAAAGAGGTTGAGAAAATCTAAGAAAAATACAAGAAAAACAAAATGCAATAAACAAATTGGCCAGTTACCAAAGGAGCTAAAAAAGGTAACTGAAGAAAATAATACATTAAAAATTAGAATTGAACAAATGGAAGTGAATGACTCAATAAGACTTCAAGAATCAGTCAAATAAAAACAAAAAAATGAAAAAATAGAAGAAAATATTAAATATCTCCTAGGAAAAACAACTGACTTGGAAAATAGATCTAGGAGAGACAATCTAAGGATTATTGGGCTTCCTGAAAGCCATGATGAAAAAAAAGAACCTTAACACGATCTTCCAGGAAATCTTGAAAGAAAACTACCCTGATGTTTTAGAATCAGAAGGCAAAATCACCATCAAAAGAATTCACCGATCACCTCCTGAAAGGGACCCCAAAATTAAATCCCAAAGAAATATCGTGGCTAAATTTCAGGACTATCACACCGAGGAAAAGATATTACTAGCAGCTAGAAAGAAACAATTCAAATATGGAAGAACTGTAACTAGAATCTCACAAGATCTGTCAGCCTCCACAATGAAGGAACAGAGGGCCAGAACCAAATATTCCGAAAGGCAAAGGAACTTGGATTACAACCGAGAATAAACTATCCAGTAGAATGAGCATTATCTTCCAGGGAAGAAGATGGACATTTAATGATAGAGGTGAATTTCACCTATTTCTAA
>JAJPUD010000711.1:98085-215254 GCA_023553655.1 Myrmecobius fasciatus | reverse complement strand
GGTGGCTCCATAATCCTACTCATACATCTAGAAGGAACAATACATCTAGATCAAGAAGGGTATAAAAGTCTTCTAAATATATAAAGAAACAAGAGGGGGGAATAGGACAAAGAGAGAGGATATAGAAGGGTGTGTAGATTAACAGGAATGGGATAAAGAGGAAGAGAAAGGGTGGAGGGAAAGGATAAGGGAGGGAGCCTTGCGTATAGGTTAACTAAAAGCAAGGCAAGGTAGTGGGTAGAAGTAAAGAAGAGTAATCAATAGAGATAGAAAATAAAGAGATATACACAAACATAACAATACTTATCAGGAGTAGAATTTATTAGGGGAAAAAAAGCAGTAGTAGTAATCTTTGATCTTAGATGAAGTTTAAAGCTAAAATATATTTAATCAAAAGAGAAAAATATGGAAACAATACCACGTCAGCTATATTAATCAATATTGTTTTAGACTGTTTGAAATAATTAGATACTATAAAGTTGGGATATTACTGTGGTATGGGAAAAGATTTAGAAAAACATGGAAAGATTTAGACTTGTTAAGGATAACGTTATCACCATCAGAGAAAAAGAGGATAAACAAGCATGTTATAAACATACATAAATGAATATACAATGATTGTATATATGTATAATTGTGCATGATCATAGATATATGTGTATGTATATGTTTATGAGGAGGCAGGAAATGGGAAAAAAAGAATAAAGTAAAAAGTGCACAGCAGAGAACAAAAGAAAACCTACAAGGAAGCAAATAAAAGATGGAAAGCTATGAATACAATGTGCAATATCTATTATATGGACTTTTTTTTTTTTTGCTTTTTGCTGAGGCAATTGAGGTTAATGACTTGCCCAGGGTCGGTCACACAGCTAGGGAATGTTAAATGTCTGAGGTCAGATTTGAACTCAGGTCCTCCTGACTTCAGGGCTGGTGCTCTAACCACTGCACCACCTAGCTGCCCCTGGACTTTCTTGAAATGGATATTTATTGCTTCATATTTAGAATCCTCTCATGTTTAACTGTACACATGGCAATATTTTTCCCTCTTTCTGTTTTGTATTTATATTTTTATATAAATAAATAAATTTAAAAATATCAACTCAATAGCTGTACTTACTAACTACTACTACTACTATTACTGTTACTACTTAAGTAGGAGTAATTAGTAAGTAAGTAGAATTTCTATAATGCCTTAAGATTGCAAAGTGTTTTGTAAATCCCCCAGCAACTATGTGAGGTGGATACCATTATCATAATCTCCATTTTTATAGATGAAAAAATTAAAAGTGAGAGAGGTTAATAAATTGATTCACCTAGGATCAAAGAGCTAATAAATGTTTAAAGTAAGATTTGAACTCAGGCCTTCCTGGCACCAAATCCATCAGGCACAAGATGAGTAAACTGGAGAGGAAAGAGAATTGAGGCAGGGAAAATCATTTAGGAGTTCCACATGAATAGCAGGGTGAGAATGGATGTGGAGCTGTCATAAAAGAAAACTAGAAAGGACTTGCCAAGTGATAAGCTAATGAGTCAATTAATGAAAAGTATTTATTGAGCATTATGGTAATACTTGAGGATATAAATAAAAAAGCAAAATAGCTTCTACCCTTAAGAACTTTACATTGTGATAGGGAAGACAAAACATGTAGGGGAGTGGTAACCAGTATCATGGGAAATAAGAAAGAATAAAAAGTCAAGGATGACTACATGATTGTGAACCTGGATGACTAGAGAGATATTAATATAGATGTGGACATAGTTAGGACTACTAGCATACATGTAAATATAGGAAGAATGATCAGTTTTTGGAGAAATATAATTTCCATTTTGGTTGCCTGTGAGGCAACTATGTATAATGGGCCAGTTGATAATATGAAACTAAGGCCTGGAGAAGCTTGCATGAACTGATGCTAAGTGAAATGAGCAGAACCAGGAAATCATTATACAAGGCAACAACAAAACTATATGATGATCAATTCTGATGGACCTGGTTCTCTTCAACAATGAAATGTTTCAAACCAGTTCAAATTGTTCAGTGATGAAGAAAGCCACATACATCCAGGGAGAGGCCTGTGGGAACTGAGTCTGGACGACAACATAGCATTTTCACACTCCCTATTGATGTTTGCTTACATTTTATTTTCCTTCTCAGGTTTTTTTTTTCTTGTAGATCCGATTTTTCTTGTATAGCAAATAACTGTATAAATATGTATACATATATTCAATTTGTCATATATTTTAACATAATTAACATGTAATAGACTTCCTGCCATCTAGGGTAGGGGGTGGGGAAAAGGAGGGAAAAATTTGTAACAGAAAGCTTTGCAAGATTCAGTGTTGAAAAATTACCCATGCATATGTTTTGCAAATAAAAAGCTTTAACAAAAAAAGATAATATGAAACTAGAATTCAAGAGAGACATGAGGGTTTGGTATCAATAATAAAAAAGGAAAACACAAACCCAAAAGGACAGACCAAAAACAAAGATCTTTAGTCTAGGAAATAGTGCTTGCTTAGTTGTTTATGTTTATCTATCATCCAGAAAAGACCAATACCAATTTGTATTAATCACTCCCCAAATAATGATTAAGCACTTATTTTATCCTGGACACTATGTTAGGTCCTACAGATACAAAGATGGAAGAAAAACAATCTCTCTTCTCAAGGAAATTACATTCTAATAAGGAAAACAACACATATAAAGATAAATATATAAAGACATATCATATATACAAATATGTATATATAATAACATATTTGTATATATTTCTGCCTATTTCATATATACAAATAACATACCAAAGCTGATACAAGATAAGTTTGGGGTAAGAAAGATAACCCTGAGATAAGGGAAGGGCAGAATACTTATGCCTGTGAAATAAGAAAAGCCAACCAATATAAGGTTGAGTTAAGTCTTGAAGGAAACCCCAAATTCCAAGAATCAGAGATGGGGAGACAGAACATTCCAGACATAGGGGACAGCTAGCCAGTTGAAGGACATAAAGATAGGAGATAGATGAGGAATGGGGAAAAGACTGTGTAGAGAGGAACAACATATAATAAAACAGGAAAGATAAGCTGGGAACAAGAGCATTACATGACAAATATAGGAGCTTGTATTTGCTCACAGAATTATTAATGAACTACTACCATTTATTGAGTAGAAGGCTGACTTGATCAGGTCTGAATTTTGGGAAAATCACTGAGCTGGCTGCAAGGAAGGTACATCAGATCAGGATTGTCAATTAAGAGGTAACAAAGTATTTATTGACAATATGTGAATGTTTAATGATTATTCTTGTTCTCTTTCACAGAATCATAGAACATCAGTGTCAGAAAGGACCATCTAGTTCAATCAATGCATAAAAAAGAATCCCCACTACTATGCATCCAAAGAGTGGTCATTGAGCCATTGCTCAAAATGTGAAGGGACATATCTCTTGAGGTAGTCTATTCCACTCTATCTCTAATTGTTAGGACATTTTCCCCTCTTGACAAATCCAAGTTTGCCTTATTATTGCAATTGTCTCAAGAAGTGATGAAGAGCTGAATTTAGGTGGGGTCCACATTAATGAGAGTGAGAAATATTCTGGTCCTATAATTACTTTGCTTGTTCTCAGAATATGAGATGTATAGCATACTTTACCTGACTTTGAGCTTGCAGTTCACTCTGTATAGAACATATAGAAGAGCCACATTTCTTTGGCAATATAGCACCAAGCTAAGTAAAGCTGGCTGGTTAAATTATATAAAATGAAATCAATGGATAAAACATATTGGTGAGGACTCATGAGCTAAATAACTAAAGAAAACCAACCTCCAGCTTTTCTTAATTATCCCGAGAACCTGAAGGAGAGTTTTAGCCATTTGTCCTTTTGGGATCTGACATGCCAGTGCAAATAGGGTCTGTGATAGTAGTCTCAGAATCTTTGCTATTAAAATTAACTTGGGAAAAGAAACACTAGCAAATAAGAGGATTAGGAAATATCTCACATGGGAAGTGACATTTGAGTTCAGTTTTTCAGGGAACTAGAGATCCTAAGAAGCATGTATTATGAGGGGAGTCCATTTCAATCATGGGAAAATAGCCTGTGGAAAGGTATTAAGTCAGGAGATAGAACATTTTATATCAGGAAAAGCAAAAGTTCAATTTAGCTAAACCTTAGGGTGCTTAAACAATAATAGAAAATAACCTTGGAAATATCAGAGCCAGGTTGTAAGGGCTTTTAAAGCTGAATGCAGAAGTTTTTATTTTGAATCTAGAGGCAATAAAGAGCCACTGCAGTTTATTGAGTAATTAGATAATTAAAGCTCACCTTTAGGAAAATAACTTTGACAGTTGAATAGGAGACAGACTAGCTATTTGAGGCAAAGATATTATCAGGGAGACTATTTCAGTAATCTAAATGTAAAAGGTGATAAAGATCTAAGTTAAGGTGATAGCACTAGGAATAGAAAGATGGATTGATGTAACAAAACTGGAGGTCAATTCAATAAGACTTAGCTTGGATATATGGGGAGAAGCAAGCTCTGTTTTCTTTTTTAAAATCACAAGCATTTAATTAATATTTGTAAGTAACAATAACAATAGTGTATTGTTAGCAATGCATGTGATTGTTTTCTAAAACACCATAAGAAATATATTTCTATGTAATTTTGAGTTCTTCTCCAATACAAAAATGGTAACAAATAATGGAAATATTAACATAGAAAAATAATTAAATTATATTAAATGTGTTCAAGGATTAAAAGAAATACAAACATGGTCAAATAGTAATAATCAGAAAATTGTAATGAATAGTACTCTTTGAACTAACTGATTAGCTTTGAAAGACATGAACTGAGTTCCTTCTCTTTTCCTTCCTTAGTCGATAATAATAAAGTCTAACTTATCTTACAATTTCTGGTTCATCTTCTCTAATCCATCTTCCACAGTGCTGCTCAGGTAATCTTCCTAATGCACTGATATTATGATATCCTCTTTTCTATTCAAACCCCTTTGAAGTATAAATGCTTAACCATAGCATTCATGGTCAGTCAAAATTTAGTTCCAGCCAGTCTGTCCAAACTTATTATTATTCCTTACAAACTCTAAATTCTAACCAACTTGTTCTCAATGGTCCCTATGAATTTCTCTTCCAAACTTTAACTCTTGAAGTTTCTCCCATTAGTCAAGGACTAATTATAATTTCAAAAAAGTCTTTCCTGGAGCAGCTAGATTGCACAGTGGATAGAGCATTAGGCCTAGAGTCAGAAAGAACAGAAAGACCAGAGTTCGAAAGTGACCTGTGACACTCAGTAGCTGTGTGACCCTTGGCAAGTCACTTAACCCCTGACTAAAACTGGAGAAGAAAATGGCAAACCATACTAGTATCTTTGCCAAGAAAACCCCATGGACAGTGGGTCTACAGGGTCACCAAAAGTCAGACACAATGAATGAGTGAACAACCACCACCAAAATAATGTATTCCCTGGACTGAACCCTTTTCCCAGGTGGAAGTAATCTCTCCATTCTTGGATTTTTTATAATACTTTGAACATTAGGGGCATCTATGTGGTGCAATTGATAGAGCACCAGCCCTGAAGTCAGGAGGACCTGAGGTCAAATCTGGTCTCAGACACTTCCTAGATGTGTGATCCTGGGCAAGTCATTTAACCCCAATTGCCTCAGGGAAAAAAAAATACTTTGAACATTTCTTTTACATTTACATTATGCTTTTGTATCATGCTCGTGCACTTTTAATCAATAACCATTTGTTAAACAGATACTTTTCAAAGATGAAAAATGAAATGGTCCCTACTTTTAGCAAACTGACATTTTATTATGACATACTACATTACACAAATATGTAAATGCAAGACAATTTGAGGAAGGGGTGTAGAAATATATGTAGGGAAGTCAAGAAAGTTAAGCCTTGAAAAAAATTAAATGTTCTATGAGATAGAGGGGAGAAAGAAGTAGATATTCAAGACATATTATGTATAGGTCTGTAGGAGATGAAAAACTAAATTTGGAAAATAGCCAGTAGATCAACTTAATTTATAGAGAGCTCAGATGGCAAGAAATATGAGGTAAGTTTAAAAAGGTAGCCTGAACCCACAGAATACATGGCTTTAAATGCCATGCTTAAGGAATTTGTATCTGATTCTAGAGCAATAGGGAGCCCCTGAAATACCATGGGCAGGGGAGTAGTATGGTTAGACTTTATGCTAGGATAGTGGCAGCTTTGAGAGGATGGGTTAGAGAGAGAAAAGTCTGGAAATTGGGTGAATAATGAAAAGGCTGTTGCAGTCATTCAGATGAAAAGTGATAGGGGGCGGAGCCAAGATGGCGAACTGCGGACAGCTTTCTCTGTGAACTCCCTCCGTCATTCCCTCAAACCCAGACAAAGTAAGCCTTAAAACTGGTTTCTGAGTGAGGTCCTCGCCAAGCATTTGGACTACAACGCACTTCTATAAAAGATCTACCTTGAAAGAACTCCGGAGAAGGTTAGCCTCAGGGGAAATCGGCCTCTGGTCGCGATCGGACTCCAGCCGGGGCGGAAGTCAGGGCTGCGATAGAGGGGCGGATTTTGGGCACCCAGGAAGCCCCTGGGAGACGCCTGGGCCACTTTGCTCTGCTTGCAGGCAGGTGCTTTGGCAGATCTGCCTTTGGAAGGGGGTGGATCGAGAACAGCTGAAAACGTGGTCCTGGTGAGAATCTAGCCCGACCAGCCTCAGACCGGAAGTCAACTCGGCAAACTGCCCCAGGGCAAATATAAATTGTTGCAGTTTTCTCGGCTTTTGACCAATATCCCAACTTTAAATCATGAGCAAGAAGCAGAAGAGAGCTCTCACCATAGAAAGCTTTTACGGAGAAAAAATAGAACAGTCCCCAGATCCTGACATTATGAAAACAATCCCAGATGAAGCCACAAAGGCAGACTTAAGTTGGTCTCCCTTTCAGAAGGCTTACCTGGATGATTGCATTAAGAATCTCAAAAGAGAGCTAGAAGAAGAATGGAGAAATAAATTGAGATCAGGGCAACAGAAATATCAAAAACTGGAAAATAGGACTGGTGAATTGGAAAAAGAAAACAGTTCACTGAAAAACAAAATTGGTGAATTGGAAAAAGACAACAATTCACTGAAAAACAAAATTGGTGAATTGGAAAAAGACAACAATTCACTGAAAAATAAAACTGGCAAAATGGAAAAAGAATGCATTGAATCCAGAAATTCAATTGGCCAGCTACAAAAGGAGCTAAAAAAGATAACTGAAGGAAATAATACTCTAAAAATTAAAATTGAACAAATAGAAGTAAATGACACAATAAGACTTCAAGAATCAGTTAAACAGATGAAAAGTGATAAAGGCCTGAACTAGGATAGAGTGGAGAAAAGGGAAGAATGGGAGATATGTGTAGAGATAGAAGTCAGAATCAAATGATTGTCTCTAAAGTTATCAGGAGAGAAGAAGGGAGGTCTGGATTCATAAACACCTTATGATTGTGTACACAAATTGAATTCACATTGGGTTTCATCTTTGTATTACATGAAGAGAACTGAAAGTGAGAATTTGAAGATTCTCTATATATAAAGTAAGCACTTAGCTCTTTCTTGGGTTTTATGATCTTGATGACTTGACCCGGGGTCTGAGTGTTCAATGATTATGGAGTGCTAAGACACTTTTCACATATTGTTATGAGAAATTTATCCTCCATTTACCTCATATTTGTGCCAAGTTTCCTCATTTTTCACCTTAATCTCTTGCTTCTGTCAAGTATCAGATGAGGAGTCTCCAGACATCTTTCTGTATACCTTGTCCACTCCCTGAAATTTTTTACTGAACTCAGAAATCAAAGATGCTATCATTCCTGGAAAACATAGTAATGAATTGTCCTCTGGCTTTATTCAAGATCCCTTTAACTGGGGCAGCTAGGTGCCGCAGTGGTTAGAGCACCAGCCCTGAAGTCAGGAAGACCTGAGTTCAAATCTGGTCTCAGACACTTAACATTCCCTAGCTGTGTGACTCTGGGCGAGTCACTTAACCCCAATTGCCTCAGCAAAAAGCAAAAAAAAAAAAAAAAAAAAAAAGATCCCTTTAACTTCTCAGTCTCAATCTTTGGCCTAAGCCATCGCAGCCCTATTTGTTTTGCCTTCTATTATAATGTCAGTTCCTAGAGGGCAGGGTCTCTTTTTGTATTTACATCTCAGTCTTTGGCACAGTGCCTGCCACATTAAAAGCACTTAATAAATGCTCGTTGATTTTTTATTCAGTCACTTTCTTGGAATCTCCCATTAGGTGACAAGCTTCTTAAAAGCAAAGTTTATGTCATGCCTATTTGTATATCCAATGCCTATCACATAGCAGTTTCATCATACATATTTATTGAAATTAATTAAATCTTTAGCTTGTCTGGAATGGGTTTAGAAGGCATATCAGAATACCTTGCCAAGATAGGGTAAGACAAAACTTCTAAACTTTTGCCCTCCTCTTTGATTTTCTGCCATAACTCATAAATGTCTCTTGTACTTCTGGTACTAAAACATTATTTAGGAGTGATAAAATCTCCCCTAGTCTCTAACCTTCCCATCTTCTCCTATCATCAATATTGTAACTGGAAAATTCTCTTCAGAGAAACCAGAGAAAACACTCCACATACAAGGAAACCATGCTCATTAGCCATTTATACCCAAATGTGTTACATTACAATACCCTATTGTTGCTCTCCTTCATGGGCACAGCTGCCAGTCCTCAAGCCATATTGTCTGCAATGCAATGAATGGGAAGGATCTTTTTTTCATTTCCTTTTCTTCCCTTAAAAATTCAAGGAGAGTCACCAAACTCTATGTAGTTTTCTGAAAAACTCTTTTTTTCACATGGGGGAATGATTGTTAAATGTATAGACATTAATAAAGGATATTTTTAAAATAAAACAAAAGCTACATTTATACTTTAAAACACAGGCTTATTCAGGCTAGGGAATACAGGTGTGAGTCAAAGTTGAAAATTTGAAATAGACCACATCAAAGCACCATTAGTATCTGAGACCTTACAGCAGATCTGAGCTTTTAGTAATTCTTTGATCTTAGTGAATAGATTATTTGTGAGCACATATCTCCTAAAATTTAAAAGTTCAGCAAGCCCTCTTATGCATCAGGAGCCATGACTGTTCTAAATGTAGTTGAGGCCCCCTCTGCTGGTTATTAAGACATAACGTCACTCCCTCAAAAAAAAAAAAAAAAAAAAAAAAAAAACTCCGAGCAAGATGCACATTTGACCCAGAAAATCATAGGTTTAGAACTGGATATTTCTCATTCCATTCTGTTCCTGGGAAAATATCTATATTAAACATTGCAAAGAGCTTTGTCAAAATTTAGAAAGTGCTTTACCTAGACAAATTGAGTAAAGTCAAAATTAGAAAAGGCACCACATTTAGTTTGCAAGCTTTGTAGGAAATGAGCTGAGAGCCCCATCTAGTGTCTTTGCTTAATAAAGCAGTTGCAATAACTACTCAATTTATAATGGTGATGTGCAAGTAAATTCGGAAAATTAATTAAAACAAATCTTTCTACTATTGAAAAACATCCTTGGAAAACAAGGAAATTACAAATCAATACATTTCTTAAATTCCTACTGGGGGTAAGGCACTAAAATGTTTGTTATAATTATCAAAATTAATGACAGATTGATCAGGTGGGGGAAAGGGGCTAGTCTATTGAAACATGAACTTTTTGATAGAGTTCTAGATAGATTGAATTTTTTATATAGCACATATTCCCACTATCCTAAGCAATTTTTGGCCTCATTTAAAAATGCCTTTACACAGAATATGAGAAATGAATCAATGAAAAAAGCCAATTTGCGTGGCTTAATTTTTAGGTCAACTATTATGGTCCACTGAATTTAAGTATACTGTTTCTCCTTTGTGTCCATTATAGGAGTAGTGATCATAGAATGTGTCAGTCAAGTAACAGCCAAAGAGGGACTTAGGAAAAGTTGATTAATTTGGTATTGTTGTAACTCTAACTCCCTTTCAGCTTTTATTCATACATCTCTGTCCCATAACTCCTTAGTTTTGTACTGCTGTCCAGATATCCCAAAACCCAGCTCTATAAACATTTGAATCCTATTTGTTTTATTTCACCATTCTTCCAGAGCACTAATAGAAAACTGAATAACTAATCTCTACAAAACTAATTACATGAGGAATTAATAATGAATTATGGTGATGCATTAATCCTTACAGATAACATATTTGCATATTAATACATACTCTAGTTCTTTAAACCCAAATGAATACCTAATGTGGCAGTTTCAAGACATAATTAAGGAGACAAGTAAAGGAATTATTTGAGGATAGAGAGGATTTTTTTTCTTAGTTTTGTTGGTGCATTCTATTTCTATTTCACATTTATTTGTAACTATATCTCTCCCCACTTCCCTTCCTCCCTTCTCCCTCTACCCCAGCAATCCTTCCTAGCACTAATTTTTTTTCTTTACTAAAACTTTTCATTTTTCAAAACATATGTGTGGACAATTATTCAACATTAGACCTTGCAAAACCTGCCCCTCATCCCCTTCCCTAGAGGGCAAGTAGTCCAATATATGTTAAACATGGTAGAAATATGTTAAATCCAATATATGTATACATATTTATACAATTATCTTGCCGCACAAGAAAAATCAAATCAAACCAAAAAAAAAAAAAAGATGAAAAGCAAAATAAAATGTAAGCAAACAACAAGAAATAAAGTGAAAATGCTATGTTGTGAACCACTCAGTTCCCACAGACCTCTCTCTGGGTGTAGATAGCTCTCTTCATCACTAAACAATTGGAACTGGTCTGAATCATCTCATTGTTGAAGAGAACCACATCCTTCAGAATTGATCATCATATAATCTTCTTGTTGCTCTATATAATAACCTCCTGGTTCTGCTCATTTCATTTAGCCTCAGTTCATGTAAATCTCCCCAGGCCTCTCTAAAATCAACCTGCTGATTGTTTCTTAGAGAACAATATTTCATAACATTCATATACCATAACTTATATAGCCATTCTCCAACTAATGGGCATCCATTGTTTCCAGTTTCTTGCCACTACAAAAATGGCTATCACAAACATTTTCCCAGCACTGTTTTTAAAAATAAAAATGTTCCAAAAGAACCAGCTGACACATCAACTATATTTGATCAAATTTACCACACTTCATACCAACACTACCCTATCCATTCAACAAAATGAGGAAGCTACCATCCCTTAACTCTTTTTTGCTTATCCAACTAGATGAAACTAAGAGGCCAACCTTAGTTATAATTAAATAGCCTTCATTTTTAAATTATTAATTCCTTTTTATGATACTGGATCCCTCTCAGTGACGTAGCTTCCCTGGCCTTCCTTTCCAGCACTGATTGTGTTTTCATTCATACTTCCTTTGACTTATTTTATTGTGGTAGGAGAGTGGAAATACTCTTGACAAAGCCACTTCTAGATTCTTCCTCCACCACCATCACTCAGTAATCTCTTCTCTTTTGAGGTTAACTGAATCAGCATTTATTATTCAATCAAAAATCTGAGCTATTATCCATAACTATTAGGATATTGTGTCTCTTTCTTCAGTGAGTTTAGTGCCTGGATCACAGTCTTTCCTCCCTAACTCCTCCTACCCTCCTAATACAGAACTTTGACATACATGTTGATACTCCCTCCAACATTCTAACTTCCTAGGTTTTCAACTTATTCATTTCCCATAACCTATTCTTCCATGTTACACACAGAGATGGTTACATTCTTAGTCTTGTTATACTCCTTGTGTTCCACTTCTATGGTTGTGAACTCTGAAATTGTCTGATCACAATTCTTTGCTATTTGACCGAAATTTCCCTCCATCTCTTCTTTCTTTTAATCCTGTTCATCCTCTTCACCAGCACTGCCAATCTCACCATTCTTTGGTTCCTTTCTAGACCATCACCCCATACATTGGCTACATTCTACTCCCTTCTTCATCTCAACCCTTTTGTGAATTAGGTCAACTCTATAATTTCCTTTTCTGTCCCTTGTCCTTTTAGTCTCTTGTCAACCTTGCCCTGCCAAGTTGCCATCCTGGATAAGCACCACAGTTCACTGCCTTTGTTCCTTTCACGTGCTGTTGGAGCTGTAGAAAATCATGAAACCAGTCCATTATAAATTTATGTTACATAATCTAAATTGGGTACTCACTTTAGCATTTTACATCTCCCTAATTGATCCACTACCCAACTCATCACAGTAGCTTTTCCAAACTTTTTCATCCCTTCTTGGATCTCTCATAGTTCCCTTTTCCTTCATCTCATCTGAGAACTTTGTCTCATGTCTTTACTAAAAGAGAGAGAGAGAGAAAGAGAGAGAGAGAGACCATTTGCCAAGTGCTCCTTCTTCTTCCTTGGGTCTTCTCATTTCACATAATTTAGATATTTTCTGAAACTCCTTCTTTCACTGTCTCACATGAAGAAGAAATTCTTTCTCTTTGTCAAGGTAAACCCCTCTACATACAAGTTATTTTATCCCATCTTCACTAACAGATTGTTTCTTCTATCTTCTTCATTCACTCACTAATCTTCAATTTCTTCCTTTCAATTGACTTTTTCCCTAATACCTACAAAACCAGCCGTGCTTTCTACATCTTCAGAAAACCTCTTGATTCTAGTCTTGAATTTCCAACTATTTCTTATACATCTGAACTGGGATGTGTCAAAAGCACTTTAAATACACTATGTCCAAAACTGAACTTCTCTCTCCCCAAAAAATGTTTTCTTCCTAACTCCCTCATTTCTGTCAAAGATATCAAATTTCAAGTCACCAAGACTCAGAATTTAGTTATAGTCTTATATATACATTTATAAAATACATATATGATATATTGAATTTTTGTAATGTAAATTTACAAACAAAAAATACAAATTTTTAAAATTTACATATATACATACACACATTTACTATTTCTATCTTTTTTCATATTTGCCAGCATTTTGATTGAAGCTTTAAAATATATATTTTTTAAACTATATACATCTCAGAGTTTTTTAAAATCAAGTTATTTGTTTAATGCTGTTAAAAACCTTCCCTACTTTATGATATCCTTTTTTGTTGTTTTTTAATAATAGCCTTTATTTTCAAAATCTATGCAAAGACAGTTTTCAACATTCATGCTTACGAAACCATGTATTCCAAATTTTTCTCCTTCCTTTCACCTCCCTTCTTCCATTTCTCTTTACCTGTCTCCACAATCATCTTAAAAGCTTCAGCAAGCAGTCTGAACTGGAAAAACTAAAACCAAGGTAGTATTCATTCACTCATTCACTTATTCAGTCATTTTCTTTGGGAATGATTTAACACCACTCACGCATTCACAACCTTTCTACCTCAAATCACAAAAAGATGCTTATTGGGTAAAGGAAACTAAACTATTTCTTTTTCTTCTTCTTTGCTTTTGCTTGGAACAGACAGGGGCTATTGTCATCTTTAGTTTCATCTTTTTACATGTATCTCTCAGTTAAAATTTTCTATTGCTACTGACCTATTCCAAGACCTGTACCAAGATAAAATGACAAGACTATATGCAGACTATTCTATCTCTTTCATGAAAAACTAATTAAAAAATCTGAGAATATCCCTTTTATATGACAAAATACAATAAATTTCAGCAGATGGTTTAATGACAAGTGTCCATGGACAGGAGAAGGAGCCCAAATTCAATTCTTAATGGAATTAAAGTATAAAGAGGTAAGAAAAGCCTATCTTATGCATACTTTAAAAGCCAAATAGAGGATTTTATGTTTGATCCTGTAGATAATGGAGAACTGGAGACTATCTCTTATTTTTCTTTTAAATAATATATTTGACACCATTTGCAAACAACAGGATGTAACATTTACATATTGCTTAAAGATTTGCAAATCTTTGTCATTTTCTATCATTTTATCATTTGAGTCTCATGTACATAATAATAAATAAATAAATAAATAAATAAATAAGCTATCATTATTCCAATTTTACACACAAGGAAACTGAAAAAACTTAAGCAATTTTCCAGGCACATAACTAGTACCTGTGGAAGTATTTGAACTTAGGTATTCCAGACTTTAGGTCTAGCACTTTATCAGCCTAACTGTTACCATATGTACAACTAGCATCATGTTTCTGGGATATCTGCTAATAACATCATAACTGGTGGCCTCCTGACATACTATTATCTAAAATTGAAACATACCTTTAGCATGAAAGGTTATATATAAAGGATAGAGTGTTGACCTTGGAGTTATGAAAATCTGGACTTCAATCTCACTTATAAAGCTTACTATGTGATTGTAGGCAAGATATTTCTTTTTTTTAATAGTATTTTATTTTTCCAAATACAAATAAAGATAATTTTCAACATTCACCTTTGCAAAAACATTGTGTTCCAAATTTTTCTCCCTCTCTCTTCCCTTCCCCCTAACCCTAGACAGCAAACAATTCAATATATGTTAAACATGTGTAATTCTTCTAAACATGTTTTCATATTTGTTATGCTGCACAAGAAAAATCAGGTCAAAAGGGGAAAAAACACATGAGAAAGAAAAACAAGCAAACAACCAACTACCAAAACAACAAAAGATAAAAATACTATGTCTTGATCCACATTCAGTCTCCATAGTTCTCTCTCTGGATACAGATGGTACTTTTGTGTCATAAGACTATTGGGATTGCCTTGAATCACCTCATTGTTGAGAGCCAAGTTTATCACAATTGATCACATAATCATTCTTTCTATTGCTATGTTCTGTGTTCTCTTGGTTCCGGTTCACTTAGCATCAGTTCATGCTAAGTTTTTTCAGGATTTTCTGAAATCAGTCTGTTCATTTTTTACAGAACAGTATTATTTCATTACATTCATATATCATAACTTATTCAGCCATTCCCCAACCTATGAGCGTCCACATGTTCTCCAGTTCCTAGGCAAATCTGTGCCTTGGACAAACCTAGAATTCATTTACTATGTCCCTTAATAGAAGTTCTCTATGTTTTCTATAACTTAACTTTGAAACAATTTAAATGTCATTCATATGACAAAGATACTTGTCTGAAAAAAATTGAAGATGGGCTTTGTTTTGTAAAAGTGTCAGAGAAATATTGAGATTCAAAGTGAAGCTAAATAGGTTACAGCTATTTTGAAAAAATCCATCATTTGAGATTTATCAACATGAATTAATCCATGTGATATAAATCACCACCGACCACAACTGCTTTCCCTAGCACAAGTAGTGGTGCTATTGGGAGTAGGGAGAAGCAGCATCCTGGAGGAACACCTGTTCCCATAGCTTGCCAAAAGCAATGACCCATCCTTTTGATAGGTTATTATGCTGGGTAAACAGCCAATGCCTTCTGTCACCATAAATGTTGGATTCCCTTCTTCTTCTGAGGCATGCTGCCTTCTGGCATGGTTTTTAATTATAGTGTTGTGCAAAGAATGCTGGTATTGGAACTTGAGAGTATGGATTAAAATCCTGGTTCTGTCCCTTTTTGATCTGTCATATTTTATAATTTTTATAGGAAAATAAGATAAATAGCAAACTAGGTAACAAGATGAGAGTCAGAATGATGTAGTATGGTATGAATAGTATTTGAAGATTTAAAGAAGAAATTATTTTGAGATGAAAAGAAGATATAGAGGTGGTGAGAATTGAACTGTGTTATGACAGCCTTGGATCAATGAAAAGTGATTATATTCAAGAAAGACAGAATAGCACAAACAAAAGCTGAAAAGCAGGAGTTAGTATAGCGGGTAAAAATGACAGAAGAGAAAGAAAAATAGTGGAGTACTAAAGTCATGTTTTATTTTTTTATTTTTTGGCAAGGCAATATGAGTTAGGTGACTTACCCAGGGTCACATGGCTAATAAGTGTTAAGTGTCTGAGGTCAGATTTGAATTTAGCTCCTCCTGACATCAGAGCTGGTGTTCTTATCCATTGCACCATCTAGTTGCCTCCATGTTGGGAAATTTTAAGACTAAGTTGGACAGTTGGACATGGCTTAATGAGTACAGTTAACTTTGGGGCAGTTCAAGCCTTCCCTCTTATACAAAATAACCACTTAACCCTGAGCTCTTTTCACCCTCTTGTGCCTTCAGGCAAATTTCTAAAACAATTATATAACAAGTTCCTGTAGTCATTTTTGTTCAGTCATTTCAGTGATATCTGACTCTTTGTGACCTCATAAAGCGTTTTCTTGGCAAAGACATTAGAGTGATTTGCCATTTCCTTCTCCAGCTCATTTTACTGATGAGGAAACTGAGCCAAAACAGGGTTAAGTGACTTGCTCAGGGTCACAAAGGTAGAAAATATCTGAGGCCTGATTTGAACTCTGGAAGAGGCACTTTTATGATTCCAGGCCTGTTACTCTATCCACTATGCTATCTAGTTACTCTAATATGACATTAGAGAAGCTCATAACAAAATGCTATAAGAGATTACCACCAACAAAAGGAAACAGGGAAGCTTCATGAAGGAGATAGTAACCCAGCTTAAATAATAGAAATTCATTAGGCCAAGAAGAAGACAACATTTCTAATAGGGGGAACATCATGAACAAAGGCCATCATGTGTTTGGAGTAATGAAAATAGGACAGTTTGTTTGATGTGAGAGTGATGCTGGATTATACAGGGCCTTGAATATTAGGCGAGTGAGTTTGAATTTTAGTTGCAATAGAGAGCCACTGACAATTTTAAACAGAGCAGTGTCATGATCAGATCTGTGCATAAGAAATATTCTGGTAATGGGAGGAAGGGTGGATTGATGTGAGAAAAAAAGTAGAGGAAGGAATAACTTTTAGAAAGTTATTTTAATAGTCCAATCAAGTAGTAAATCACAAAATCAGACAAGATAAAAGAGATGCTATAGAGGTAAAATCAGAAATAATTCATAATTTATTGGATGTAAGAGGCAAAGGAGGGGAGACAGTCCCAAACTGAGTCCCAAAACTTTGAACATGGGAGACTGGGAAATTTGTGGTAATGATGATCAAGTTCTTTACCCAACAGAGAAGTATATACAAATAATTACCCAAAGGAGAAGGACATGCACAAAAAAGGCATCTAGGATGACTGATGGAACTCCATGAATGTAGCCCATAATTCCAAAGAAATTCTACCTATCTGCATGCTTTGGATTTGTTTAAGATAAATTTAGAATGGAGAGACTCAGCTGCTTTTGTCAACCTCATTATAAAACCACATAATCTTTCACATCTGTGGGCTAGGAGGAAGTGGGGTTGTTATTATATAATTGTTTGAACAGAAAAGAGAGTTCTGGGGGCAGCTAGGTGGCGCAGTGGATAGAGCACCAGCCCTGAAGTCAGGAGGACCTGGGTTCAAATCTGGTCTCAGACACTTAACATTCCCTAGCTGTGTGACCCTGGGCAAGTCACTTAACCTCAATTGCCTCAGCAAAAAGCCAAAAAAAAAAAAAAGAAAAGAAAAGAGAGTTCTGGAAGCACTTTTGTGTGTAGCTATATGTATAGCCTTAATGTAGATTAACCAAAAACAAACACCAGTTGAGTAGCAGAGAGATAAACCAAAAAATACATATTTTCTTATCTTATCTGAAAACTTCCAATGCAAATAACAAAAATAGACAGATGGCAACAGTATGGAGAAACTACTCGTATCTTTTTTAAAAAATCTATTTAGAGGTTATGTTCTGGCGCAAACTATCATTGTCTTGGTTGGAGGAGATACAGAAATGAAGTTTCTGCGCGTACACACACACACACATACACACACACATTTTTGTGTGTGTATATATATATGTATATATATATGTACATATATGAAAATTCATTCAATGGTTGAGAAATCTGATTGGAAAAGAACCAATCACAGCTTTTCACATAGAAACATACTGTCATGCCTCTGTAAAGTTACCTGCTGTCTTTGAACACTCCTGTGATTGGAAAGGTAGGAAAAATTATGAGTAGTTCACTAGAGAGGCATTATTACCATTGTTTTTAGCCTTGGCAGATTCTTGTTTGCAATAAATGTAATAGAGAGAAAGAATGGTATGCAAAAGCAAAAGCTTGTCTCCTAAAGTTGAAAGAAAGTAAATAAATACATCCTTCACTAGAGAGAAAACAAACTAAGCCTTATGATGGTAAGACTGAAAGCATCATGGCCATGAATTCAAACTAGAAGAACTTTTTATTCAAAGTAAATTTATTTCTAATTGATTATAACTTTTTTTTATTAAGGAAATGTCAAAAGAAAAATATACATCCTACTCAAATCTGGGAACCAAAAATGAGTCAGATCAAAACTAGCTTTAGATCAAGCAAGGAGTGAAAACAAGTCACTATTAATAAGTAGTGAAAATTAGAAGTTGGTTTCCATAATAAATAACACTTTTGCACTTCAAGATTTATGCTTATATTTACTAATTTTTTAAATATAATTGAGTGGAAAAGCATGCTAATACCTCTTCTCCAGCCCCATTAGTAACTCTAGTGTTAAGACTTTCTGTTGTTTACCATATTTGAATATTCTAATTAAATGGCTCCAACCAAAACCCTATTTATTATCATGGTGTCAGTTTAACTTAATTCTTATTTTATTTATTTGGGGTTTTTTTGTTTGTTTGTTTTGTTTTGTTTTGCTGAGGCAATTGGGGTTAAGTGACTGGGTCACACAGCTAGGAAGTGTTAAGTGTCTGAGATCAGGGGCAGCTAGGTGGCGCAGTGGATAGAGCACCAGCCCTGAAGTCAGGAGTACCTGAGTTCAAATCTGGTCTCAGACACTTAACATTCCCCAGCTATGTGACCCTGGGCAAGTCACTTAACCTCAATTGCCTCAGCAAAAAAGAAAAAAAAAAAAGTGTCTGAGATCAGATTTGAACTCAGAGTTAGAGTTCTATCCACTGCACTGCCTAGCTATCCCTAACTTAATTCTTAATTTAGGGAAAATATTTAAGAGGAAATAAATAGCCCCATGTGTGCTAGCAACAGGGGCATCAGACAGGTATATCCTGAGGTATCAATGAGGTATTAAAAAATACAGAACTAGACAAAGGAGATGTATTGATTTTAATTTGCATGTTTCAATTAAATAATCTGTCAAATTATATACAAATTTTGACTTTCAAGGGATACATTAAAAAAACAACAACCAAGAAAGCATGCACAGAATAATATTAAGCAGAAAATGATTAAAAGAAAACTCAGAGATTAGAAAATTGTTGAAATGTTTACAACTTTTCAAAACATTTTCACAGTTAAAAAAAATCTGATACATTCTTGGGGCAATTTTTTCCTTATTATAAATTTTTACTTTTTTCATCCCATCCTTTTTACATAGTTCTCTCTTTGGGCTGAGAGGAGAAAGTGGGAGAATAGACTTTGAACCTTTGGCTTTGTTGATATAGAGAAACTCCTGGTGTGGAAACTACCTCTACCAATGCAGATGGAAAACTCATCTAAAATTTTAGACAGTAGCTTGGTAGTATTGAGAAGCTAAATAACTTTACCAAGATCCTATAGTTAGTATGTGTCAGAAGCAAAATTGAACCTAAGTTATGCTAACTCCAAGGCTGGGAAGATCTCCAGCCTCAATGCCAGACCATTAAAGAAAGATATAGGATGCTAAATTGTTGATGTTTAGATATTGTTTCTAGAGATGGGCCTCCAAAGACAATGGTCCTAATAATCTGTCTTCCTTTCCACTCCATGCTAAGTCACTGTTTTCTTGCTATAATAAAAATTAAAATGAAAAAAAATTTTAAAAAAGAAAAGAAAAAAAAAAGAAAAGAAATTACTCAGTTGTTTTAGCACATTTTTTTTTTTACTATTTTAGAACATGAAAGTCAATTAATTGGGCTCATCTCAGGCAGCACATTTGATGACAGATGTCATTAAAATCCCAAATTCTTCCCCCTCTTTTCCTGGTTGCAAACTGAAGATCACTTGCTTTCTGAAAGGCCTACAGTAGAAATTGGTGCAGAAATCTAAGTAGATTCGCATCAAAGTTTTCCAAACACAGAAATGTTGCACAGACCTGCAGTTGTCACTATAGTTACTACCAAATCTTGGGATTTAGGAAAAGCAGAACCATAAGGCCATTAGTATCTCCCTTTGCATACATAAAACTAGCACTCCCTAGTGTTTACGAGCTTTCTTTTTTCATCTCTGATTTACTTTCTTCGTTGTTTTGGCCCGGTCGTTTTTCTTCAGTGTTTGCTGGATCATCTGAAAGGGAAAGAAAAAAAAATGTATATATACATGTGCATATATATGTCTTTAAAACAGATTCATCTTTCTGATTAGTTGTGCTTGATGAGAGACATTTAGCTATTTCCTGCTAAATGGATACAATTGTTTAGTCTCTTTAGTCTCCCTCAGTATTTCCCTAATGTTGTTCTATCCTCCCCTTTCTTTTCTATTGTATCCTTTGAGAATAAATTGTATCTTCATGAGCATTCAGATAGCACACAAAGATTAAGCAATTAAATTTATGGAATCTATTCCACAAAATAGATTTTGAATCCAAGTGGTCACCAAGTATCTTTGCAGATTATGTCTACTCAGCATTTATGTGAATACTTTTCTTTTGTTCAGTATAAAAATTTAATAACTAGGGGATAACATTCATAATAGCTAGAATTTGGGAATGACAATGTAGCAGAGCTATAACTAGGATTTGGAAACTGGGGCTTTGCACCAAGATGATAAATTAAAGGCTGTTGATGCACTTGCAGTCTTTACAATGCAGAAACAGTTTGGTAACTAGTTAGTAAGAATATTTAAAATCAAAATCTTCCTCCACCAGCTCAAAACATTCTCCTCTACATGAGTTTACTCCCCAACCCTCCCACCTAGTCCCATTAGCCTTCCCTCACTTAAATTCATTCCATTTGCATGTCATGGCTTCACCTCCCAGATGTCTTGTACTTCCTCAAGAAGGAAGGACAAACAACAGCAATCTGCCCCATCTCTACCTCAGCACACCCATAAGAGGAAGCCTACTGAGCTTCTCAGTCACAAAACTTTACTAATTGTAGGTCAATAACTTAGCAAAAAACTGCATCTAAAAATCTGAATTCTGAGTCTCTTCATACTGTCAATTTAGAATTCAGGAATTTTTCTATTTTCTTTACTCATGCTCTAGGATATTTCAGCCTTCCCTTTTGTGACTTAAAATGGGGCAGAATAAAGGTCTATAATCTTAAGCATTACTGACTTGACTCTTGGGAAAAACTTCCTAATTGCAGAAATGATGTGACATACTACAGTACCACATAATGGTACTGTCACCTGTGTGCAGGATGTGCTGCCTCTTTTAATGGAACCTAGTACAGCAGGTACATTTTTGGCTTACCACATTGTTGATTGTTTTTCACTGATTTCTAAGGGGTTCCTTATTAATTAACTAAAGTCAACATTGCCATGCCAAAGTGAGGGAAAGGGCTCCTAAGAGGAAGCTGCTTACTTTGATTACTGAGTATTCTTTATAACTCTCTAGGAAAGTATTGCTATTGCTTTCTGTCACTTTACACACTTCTTTGATTCTCAGTATTCATTTCTCTACTCTTACACATGAGTCCTCCTCTATGACACTGCCCTCTTTCAATTCTGACATACTTTTTAATGTAATTTTATATCATTTTTCTCATACTAAATCATACCTGGCATTTTTATAGTACTTTAAGATTTGCAAAGTCCTTTACAAATGTTATCTCATATGATTCTCACCACAAACCTGGGAAATAAATGCTATTATCATCTCCAATATTACAGATGAAGAGACTGAGGCTGAGGGAAGTTAAGTGACCTGACCAGGATCACACAAATAGTAAATGTCTGAGGCTGGATTCTAACTTGGGACTTTCAGACCCAATTCTTTTGAAATACAATTAACAAAGTATTTTTTAAATAAGTTCACAGATCTCTTTAGAGAGATGTCATTTACTGCTCTATATTCCTGGAGATAAATCCCTAAGATAGTTTAGCATCTCCTCATGAGGAAACCTTCAGCTAGTCCAGATGCTTAGAAACTAAAGGTTAGGATAAATATGACACTATTTCAGATCTACTTCCTCTGGCTCCTAAAACCCAGAAATTTTTGTAATTCTGAGACTCCAACAGAGGAAGAATGATGAAATGATAAGATCTTTGAGGACTGGTTTTGAGTTCTGAGAGGCTCCCAGGATCAGAGCAGAAAGCACACCCAGAAACTGACTTTGTTGCAGCTCAATCATTTATTTCCTGTTCCATTCCTCTCTGAAAGAAAGTAATCCTCTTTACTCTTTTCTGATCCTGTGATACTTTCTACCCATTCCTAGTACTTAAACTTGCAGCTCAGTATCTCTCTATTGATCAGATTATCTAGAAGCTGAGGCCTAATGGGGCTTAAAATCTTTTTCAGTAGAAAACTGTTCCAGTTACCTGAAGGCTAAATCCTGAAATGGGTGAGATAGGTTGAAATTGTGATTCTCTATTTTCCCTCCTTGTTTAATTTCCTACTTTTGTTTTTAGCTGTTTTCCAATTAAATTTAAATTAAATTGCAATTTTACAATTTCCAAGTTGTTAATTTCTTTCTTTTTTACTTATTTGTCCATTTCTCTCCATCTTTTGAACTTCTTTCTCTACTCAGTTAATTATATGGTTCAAAATCTTTCCTGCCTGCTTTCCTCCCCTACCTCCCCACCCCAATCTGAGTTTAATATTTTTCTGGAATAGCCTTTTGCCAGAAGTTTTCCTTTACTTTGTTCAGGTCTCATATACTTACTAGCTGTGTGATCCTTTCTTCCTCAGTTTCCTTATCTGAAAAATGAGCTAGAGAATGAAATGGCAAACCACTCTTATTTTTGTGCCAAGAAAACCCTAAATGTGGTCATGAAGAGTTGGACACAACTGAAAACTGAACAAGAATACAAAATAAAACTGTCATATGGTATAGGGCTGAAAAATATCTTAAGAGGTCATCTAATCCAACCCTAATATTTAACAAATGAGGAAACTGAGGTTCAGAGAAGGTTTATCTAAGGCCAAACAACAAGTACCGAACCAGGAATGGGGCCCATGATGTTTAATTCAGGATACTCTTTCCATAGAGCAAGCAGTCTACCATCAAAAAGACAAACTTTTGAACTGCAGGGAAAAATACCCCATGTACACAAAACTAGTTAATCATGAAGGAAATGAGCATCAAGGAAAATAAGGCAAAAGATTTGCTTACCATCAACAGTACTTTCAGCATTACTTTGTGACAAGTTGAGGTTTTCTAGCTTTGGAGGCAGTTCTGATGATTCAGGACTATCAGAAGACCCCCGGATGTCTGGTAAAGCATTCCGACGACCTGTCCTTCCTGAAGATGAAAAATCTGTGACCACAGGCTCTACATCAGTCATTTCTGAGTCCTTTCCTCATAGCAACATCTGCAAATACAATGTTCAAATTAGAGAATAAATCAATTTAAAAAATTAAAGATCTAGAAAATTCTAGTTCAGTAAAAGAAATATTAGACCAACAACCTACCAAGAATTACCGAGTTATAGCCTCATGATAGTAGCACATCTTTCTCATATGTGCCTATTATTTGTGCATATGTCAGAGCTTCTATCTGAACACTGGCTTACTATCCTGAATTAAGTAGAGAGTCCTCAGTAGTGTTAACCAAAGTTCTCTAAATAAGTCTTCCTCAGACTTCCTATACACCACTTGTATGCGCTGAAGGGAGCAGATCTCTTTCATTTTGTTCTCCTTTTCTGAGGATGACTCGACCAGAATGAGAATTGAAGGGGAAATGAAAATGAATTTGTTTGACTACTCATAGGCCCAATCTTTAGTGCAATTCTTGGCCAAAATCCTACCATAATTTGAGAATGCCAGATGAAACATTTTGACCCTAAGCTTTAGCAAAGTTAAAATTTTAATTTCAGCCTTTTTTTTTTTACCCAGTGAGAGTTGAAGTCTTTTATTTAAATCTGTTCTACAAACTAGTCTTCAGTGAATTTCAGTGATAAGGATACACAATTTATATTGCTTTTTTTAAATACCTTAAAGAGCTGTTTCCCTTTGTGCCTTCTTCCCTTTGTATCTCTGACTAGCGGAGCAATTGTCAGTGCCTGAGAAGAAAGTCTAAAGAAACTATCTTTACAATACATGAAGGTTAGTAGAAGATCACTTTTTGCTAACCACTCTCCTCCACTTTCTGCCAGTTCACTCTTTTAATAAGGCCAAACTCAAAATTCTAGACTATCATGATGAAAAATAAAATAAAAAACCAAGCATATTCATATTTAAAATTTCACCAAGCCTTTTTTGATTTCTTCTAGTTCAGTTTTGGACAAAGTCAATATTGAATATTATATTTTCATCATCCTAATTATCAAAATACTAAGAACATATCTTTTAAAAATACTTAAATGGAGTAAATATATTATACGCAAGAAAAAGCATAAGTTTATTAAGGTAGTGAAGGTAAAAGGAAAAATAGATTAGAAGATGCATATTAGAGGGAATCAATATGTGTATGAGCTCACAGCACAAGAAAAGGTTGTTTGTTGAAAAGGTTCATCCAGCTCTTGGCACAGTGCCCAGCACATAGTGAGCACTTCATAAAGGCTTGTTGGCCTGACTTGACTTAAATAATTGACATCCTTTTCAAAATTTCCTCTCATTTAGGTTTCTTTTCTCCCACTTTCCCCTGTTCACCTTTCTCTTAGGTCTGCCTATATTGCCTAAGTTCCCTATATTTGTGCAGAATTTATTTCAGACCATCTAATTTGCATATACACTATATTCCCACTAAACAGACTACTCACTGATTTTATTTTGCCCTCCTCCACCTCTACATATTCCCCTGAACCATCTCCCACCCTTTAAATATATTCCATTAACATTTATTGAAATTATTAGAAGCAAAATTCTTTCCATGAAGATTTTGTTGATTTTCTCCACATAAAACAATCTCTCCTTTGACCCAATTTCATTCTATTTTGTATCATGTTTAATTGTATACATAACATCCTGTCTCTATAAGACTGTGAACTCCTTAAGGGTATCTTTGTATTTCCAGCATATTACCTTGGACAATGTAAGTGAATAATAAATATTTGTCTAATTCCTTAATTGAAATGTTTGAAGCTTGATATTTGGAAGCAAAGCTAACACAAAATTATCTCAAAACTTTGCTTGAAGGATCTACAAATTCTCTAGTAGAGGACTAACCTTAAGAGAAAGGTGATGATCATTTGGCCTCAAATGTAGGTAGAAAACAAAAATCATAGTTTATTTTGTAGTTTTATTAATTCAGTATACTAAAATTTTATGGCTCTTCATTATACCATCACAATTAAAGGCATTTTTTATACATAATGTGTATATGAGCACATGTGTGTTTATAAGAGAAAGATGTTTATAATGAAAAGATCAGAATGGTGAAAATACAAGAGTACTTTAGTTAGAAAAATGAAAGACATCTTATCTTGACATGTTTGTTTTTTCATTTTACTGTTTTATGAAGATGATTAAGTCTAATTGTGTCAACCAAAATAGTCAATGATTGGCAGTTTTTCCTCTTTTCTCCTCTGCAGAACTGACTCATTTTTGCTTTGTCTATTGCAGTGATTAATTAACTTGTTTGTGTCTTGGACTTCTTAAGACAGCCTGATAATGTCAATGAAATCCTTCAGAAAAAATGTTTGGTACTTACATTCATAATTAAAAAGAGAGAAATTTCAGTTGAAGTTCGTGAAAATAAAGATGATTTTTTCCCCATCAAATTCAGGGACCTCTGAAACCTATTTATGTACCACCTGGGTTTCTATGGACCCCAGGTTAAGAACCCGTGGTCCATTGTGACCTTCTATGACAATTAACAAAAAATATTGCCATCACTGTAGGCAAAGAAATCTTACTTTGTATTGCCTAGAGCATATTTGTGTTTCTGTTTCTTGTAAGTAAGCTGATAACAAAATGCTTTACCAAAAACCATGGATCTTCTTCACCACTCCAAATACATCTACATATACTGGTCATTTCTGCAATCTCAGAAACATTATAAATGAAAAATTAACACAATCAGGTTGGAAAAGCAGAATGATCCTTTGAAGGTATATGATTGATTTCTCTGGCCAGTTCACAACAGGATAAAAACAACCAACATCTATAAAGTCACCATCTAGATGCAAATGAATATAGCTTCTAATTTTATTTTCTTCTTCGCTCTTCCTAGTTACTCTATGTCCTTTGCCTATTTGTTCATGTTTCCTATCTGTCACAGCATTCACCATTGTAGAATGTTAAGTTTCCAAAGGAGTCCAACTTTAATCATCTCTATTCAAAGTCTGGCGATTTAAATTTCTTGAATACAAAAAAAGTAAAAAGTATCGTCTTCCTGAAATCACTACCTAGTTCTGTACATTGAATTTAGAATGAACTATATGCTCACTAAAACAGTCTTTTAAAGCCAGGAGTCAAAAGAATCTGTTCATTTATTTTAAGAAACTGACAAAGGAAAATTAAATATGTTCTTAGGAAAGTTGATGTCATGGCTATTATCATCACCCTACCATCTCATATTAAATGGTTCTTCTTTGATGGGGTGGGGAGAAAGAAGTTCAAGGAGATGTTAGGGAAGAATTACAGGCAATTAGCACATTAAATATATCAATATCTTAGTATCAAAAACAAGGCAAATAAATGGCTTAGGGCAGAATTCCTCTGTTTTAAATATTATTTTGAGCCGTGAGTGTCCTGTTTGGAAAAACAAAGTATACCTCCAGATAATATTTAATCCACTGCTAATCTTGCTGACCAGATCACCACACAAGAAAAAGTAAGACATACTTTTATAATCTCAGTTGTTTTTTTCCCCCTTTCTGAAACTTGAATCCCAATAAAAGGTATCATAATGATATTTTCATTTTATTTTTATTATGGAAATCCTCTATCCATATGTTAAGAAATCTTCTTAGGATAAATATAGTTGTCAACAACACAACATACACATGTTTTAAAAAGCTTTGATTTACTTAATATCAACTCAAAATGTTGCTGTTGTATATATTTACTCACAAGTTTACTTTTTAAAAAAGTTAGCCCCACCCTTTTTAAAAATTACCTAATATTTTGTAATGGCATTCATTAAATAAAACTTTCAATGTAATCGAGATAAATCCACCTTCTATTTGAACAAACATGTACCATTTAACATTTCACTTTCCAAAGTCTATCTTGGTCATAAAATCAACATTTCCAAACCATATTCAGCAGACACATTAAAGTTATTTTCAGCCAAGAGCATCTTCCGAAGGTCAAAATTGTATTCAAAATGCAAAGTCACAAACTTATCTTGTACTTGTCATCTTCCTGATGTCATGCAGCAATAATGCATCTAATTACAGCATAACATCCTTGAATGGTGCTACTTGACAACTGTGTACTCAGTCTGTTACCTTTGACTAATGTGAATAATGGTAAGATCTACTACCAGAGGCTGTATAAACTCCTAAAATTCAAGGATGAGCTTTGTTTCTTTAACAATGCCTGGCAAAGCACCTTTGCACTTCTTAGATTCAATAACTATTTGCATAATCAATTTTATTTTTGTTTATGTTTGTTTTCAACTTTATTGACAACTGGGGAAAAGTCTTCTGCTACATATAAAAGTCACCAAATTTTGATAAGGTCTCTTAGTATCTTGGGTATCCAGATGGCAAGTGAATAGAATGCTGGCCCTGGAGTCAGGAAGACTCATTTTCCTGAGTTCAGATCTGTGTGATTCTGGACAAGTAAATTAACCCTTTTTGACCGAGTTTCCTCATCTTAAAATGAGCTGGAATAGGAAATGGTAAACCACTTTAACATCTTTGCCAAGTAAACCCCAAATGGAATCACAAAGAATTGGACATAACTGGAAATGATAAACAAGAACTTAGTATGTCTTAAAATTCTTATAGAAATCCCTGGAGCAATCAGGGACTAAATCACACAGGTATCACACTGTCTTCTCCTTACCCCCTCCCCCTATATATATTCTACTTCTCTCCCTTCTAGGATAATGTGCCACCAATATTCTTTTTTTACTCCTCTTTCATCTTCCTTATTCAATCTTTACATCTCTCTTAGCTCCTTCCCAATTGTCATCAAACATATGCATATCTCTTTGATTTCAGGAACATTTTTTTTTAACTCTGGAAACTTTTCAAATTCTCATCATTTTAATAGGGAATTTCTAATAAAAAGTAATCTACTCTCCCAGACTTCATTTTTTAATTCTAGTCCTATTAAATTTGGAATCCAACTCTAACATTCTATTCACACGCAACTTTTCTTAAAATAACCAACGATTCTTAAATATAAAATCTGAGAGCCTTTTCTCAGTCCTCATCCTCCCTGATCTTTCTGCAGTATTTAGCACTGATAGACTCTCTTTTATTGGCATCAGAATCACTTCTTTCAACTCTCTCCCTAGCCATCTGGCAGTGTTTCTGACTTTCCTTCACCGGATTATCCTTCTCCTCCTGCTTCCCTGAAGGGTGAACACCCCTAAAGTGAGTACTCATTTTTGCCCTTTCCCCTCTCATATTCTTATCTTTCTTTCTTCCCTCCCTTCCTTTTCTTTTTTCTTCCCTTCTCTCTCTTCCCTTTCTGTTCTCCCCGGCTATCCATTCCTTTTCTCTTTTCTTCCTCTACTTTCATTTTAAACATTGGTGATTTCATTAAATCCAATGGCATCACTTCCCTAACGTTGCTAATGACATTTCTTCCCAAATTATTTTGTATCTACTTTGAATATGCTTTGTATTTAATTTTTTGCACATTTATATCCACTAATAGAATGTAAGTTCCTTGAGGGGTATAAGCTTTTTTTGGGGGAGGGGGGTCTTAGAATACTTAGTACCTAAGCACTGTGCTTAGAACATTACAGCTACTTAATAAATGTTTGTTACTCTTATACCTACTGGATAGAGATTCTCTCCAACCTCTTCATTTTCCAGATAAGGAAGTTAAGAATGTGACCAAAGGAGTGACTTGCTTTAAACTGCACAATAAATTAGTGTAGAGTTGGGTCCAAACTCTGACTCTCTAATAGTCCACTGATTTCTCTATATTACTCTGCCTTTCAACTCTAGTCTTGAAGATAATTTCTATCCAGAGAATAAGAACAATTTTTCCACTTCTGCATTAAAAAATTAAATTATGCATCTTTGGATATTTCTAGATATTTCACTCCTGAGATATTTTTTAACAGATCACAATCCAGGTTGGGAAGGGAAGGAGCTAAATAGAGTAATTTCAGTTTTCTTCAATTGTTTTTATTTTGTTGCACTACTTAGGAGTAAAGGCAAATGAAAGCTATGCTAGATGATCCCTTTTTTATCAATAAATTGATGGGATTGGACTAAATTATCTCTAAGATTCCTTTATAATGCTGTATGAGTCAATGAGTATCTAAATTCCATGTTTCCTCCCGTACCTATCCCTTCCTTTTCTTCTACTCTCTTTTCCATTCTTATACATATTAAAGGTAAAATTGTTGAGGTTGGTTGAAGAAGAATCAGTAATGAGGAGTGGGCAAGAAAACCATTCCCATTTCTTTCTTCCTCATCTCAAAATGTTTATAGTGTTGGGTTTGCACTCAGAGGATGTGGGTTTAATTCATTCTTATCAATTGAGGAATGGCTGAATAAGTTGTGGTGTGTTATTGTGATAGAGTATTATTGTTCTATAGGAAATGATGAGCAGAATGGTTTCAAAAACCTGGAAAGGCTTATACAAACTGATGAAAAGTAAAGTGATCAGAACCAGGAGAATAGTATACACAGTAATGGCAATAATGTTCAATGATCAACTGTGAATGACAATTATTCTCAGCACTAAAAAGATCAAAGACAATTCTGAATATATTTTGATGAAAAATGCTATTCACCTACATAGAATGTAGGTGATGTAATCTACAGATTAAAACATGTTTTTAAAATTTTATTTTTCTTCTGTTTTGTCCATTTTCTTTTATTACATGATTAATATGAAAATATGTTTTACATGAATGCACATATTTACAACTTTTATCAAACTTTGCCTTTTCAAGGAGAGTAAGGGAAGAAAGGATAGAAGAGAATTAGGAACTCAAAATTGTTTAAAAAAAGATTAATTTGTTTACATATAATTGAGAAAAAATATTAAGATTCAAAAAATAAAAATACAAAAAAAAAGTATCTCAGCCTTAATTATATTATCTGCATGACATTGGGCAAATCATTTAACCTCCTTAGGTCTCCCTTCACCTCAATGACTTCTAAAGTCCCTTACAGCTCCAAAGCCAAGATCTTCTGATGTAGACTATTTCCTCCTTTTCATTCATGTTTTCATAAATAAAGTTTTCCTGTATAGACAAGGAAAGTTTTTTTTAGAAGTCTTTTGCCTTTGCCAAGTGTTTTTATATTCAAAATCTTCAAAGATGTCAAAAGGAGCACAAAGAAATTCATAAGCAGAGAAAGTCTACCAATCTGGTCTTGAGACAGCTGATGGTATAATAGATAAGAGCACTAGTATGACAGTAATGAGGAAGGCAAGTTCAAATCTGGCCTCAGATACTTCTGGGTAAGTCATTTAAATTCTATTTGCCTCAGTTTCCTCCTCAACTGTAAAATGAAGATCATTTTTAGGATTGAGAGGATCAAATAAGATATATACATATATATCTCCTTCCCATCTGTATTTGTTCCAATAAGAAAATAATAGTTGGGTAGTATATGTTGTCTAGGTACCACTTTATAAAGTAAATTCATAAATAAACGAGTTGTACAAAAGAAAAAAAAAAGGTCTAACAAAGCAGCTGGTTTGCTCTCAGCAGGGGGCCAGTTCCCCTTTTAATAAAAAAGGGGATTTCAGGCAGATGTCAAATGACCTTTAATTTTGTAGACAAGAAAGAGAAGTAGAAGTTATTTTTACACAATTTGGTTACAACCTGAAATGTAGATAGGGCCTTCATATGATCATGGTAACAGTAGGACATATACAAAATTACTGAGGTTAGCTGTCCAAAATGCAACTTTTCGGGAGAGCTCTAAAATGAGTTCTGTTCTAGGAACTAAAAAACATTAATTCTCGTCTGGGTGCTGATTCTTCCTAGCTGTGCTGTGTAACCTTGTACAAGTCAATTTCTGAGAACCTCTGTTTTCTCATATAAATCATGCTAAAAATATCTGTATATCTTACAGGGTTGGTAAAAAGGATCAAATGAAAAATTTGGCATTCAAGCATCTATAAACTGTAAGATGATATAACTCTAACTGTGATGAAATATGTGGGAAAACTATAGGATAAGGAAAGAGGACACCAGGAATCAAATATAATCTCTGTCAGGTACTACCTATGTGACCTTGGGAACATTGCATGGGTTCTCAGTGAAATGAGGAAGTTATACTAGATGTTTTCCAACCTCTGTTTTGTCTTAAAATTCACAATATTCTGAAAGGTACTACAATTAGCCCAAACCATGACTCTCCATATAAGTTTGGTTGAATTCATGTTAAAAATAATAATTTGGAAGACTAGCCAGATGGCAGAATCAAAAGAAATAAAATGCCCTACTAGTATATGCAATTTATAGAATGGAAGCCAATGTCTTAAAACCCCAGGAATCTTACTCTGCCCAATAAGTCTGAGAATCCTTACTCTCCAGACCAATCCCCTCTCTGGAAGACATCCATAAACATTAATCAGTAATCACCATCTACAACGTTTGTCTCCAGAGACTTTGTGACCACCAGCAACGAAGTTTTGTTAAGTTGGTCAAAAAGCAGAGAAAAGATGGCACAGATGGGGATGAACCATGGGGGATATGCAGCTAGAAAAGAACTTTAAGCACAGATGATGTGTTTCCTAGCCTTGGCCACATTCAGATCAGATCTGTTGAATTATATAAATGAAGGAGGAGGGGAGAAAGAATAAGATTTATATAGTACCTATAAAATGCCAAGCAGGATGCTAAGCACTTTAAAAATATATCTCATTTGGACTTGCATGAACTGAAGCTGAGTGAAATGAGCAGAACCAGGAGATCATTATACACAACAACAACACTATATGATGATCAATTCTGATGGATATGGCTCTCTTCAACAATGAGATGTTTCAAACCACTTCCAATCGTTCAGTGAAGAAAGCCATATACACCCAGAGAGAGAGATGTGAAATGTGGACCACAACATAACATTTTCATGCTCTCTATTGATGTTTGCTTGCATTGTTTCCTTTCTCTGATTTTTCTTTCTTGTAGATACGATTTCTCTTGCACAAAAATGATAAGTGTGGAAATATGTATACATATATTCAATTTGTCAAGTATTTTAACATAATTAACATATAGTGGATATCCTGCCATCTAAGGGAGGGGTGGGGAGTAAAGGGGAAAAAAATTGTAACAGAAAGCTTTGTAAGGGTTAATGTTTAAGAATAACCCATACATATGTTTTGTAAATAAAAAGTTTATGTATATATATATATATATATGTAATTTGATCCTCACAACAATCCTGCAAGGAAGGTGCTATTATTTTACAGTTGAAAAAACTGGGGCAAATAGAGGGTAAGTGGCTTGCCACATAACTAACGTGTCTAAATCTGATTTTGAATTTGGGTCTTCCTGATTTTAGGTTCTACCTACTGTGCCACTAGCTGGCTCTAAACTCTTTGGTACTATAACCAAAACAAGAACACAGAATAATTCCCAGTCTAGTGGATTAAGCTATTAGAAGAGTTTAAAGATTTAAAGAGGAATCAGATTGGCCATTATACTTTGGGAATGTCTTAAGGAGGATTAAATGCTATAGATGGGATAGGAATAGGTTAACCTATAGAATTGCTTACAACTGTTGAGATCCTTTGATTCTACTTCAGAATATTTTAGTTTCCTTTTGGAGACTGTCACTGTATCTTCTAATCCCCCCTACCTTTACCTGTTGCATCTCTTGCATTCAATCATCCCCATTTGTCCATTCATGACCTAAACAAGATATCAAGTTTGTTTTTCAACAGGTATTTCCTTGAATTTTCAATTATCACCAAAGCCTAAGTCTAGGACTTTACCTTTACCCATGCGAAATTACATCTAATTAGATTTGGCTCATCATAATTTTTTCTCCTTATTAACATTTTATTATTTTTTATAAAGCTTTTTATTTTCAAAACACATGCAGAGTTTTCAACATTCACCCTTGCAAAACCTTGTGTTCTAAATTTTTTCTCCTTCCTTTCCCACTACCTCCTCCCTTAGACAGCAAGTAATACAATATATTTTAAACATGTGCAATTCTTCTATACATATTTCTACAAGTATCATGCTGCACAAAAAAAAATCAGCTCAAAAAGGAAAAAAAATGAGAAAGAAAAGCTCATCATCATTTTAACCTGCTAAGATTGTTTTGATTTTTTTTTAATCCTGCCTCCATAATATAAAGTTTTAGTGATATTTTCTAGCTCCATGTCACTTTCAACTTTGACAATTAGGTCACACTATATTCATGCAAGTCATTGATAAAATTGTTATCTATGCCACTGGAAAAAATATGGGGCCAAAGACATAGCACTAAGGCACTCTACTAGGGACCTCCCACAAAATTCATATTAATGGATGAGGTGATATGTACTTTCCACAAAGAGAGCATGCTTTCCACAACAATAAAACCTCCATCAATTAATTATTGTTCAGTCATGTTCAACTCCTCCTGACCACATTTGGAGTTTTCTTGACAAAAATAGTGGAATTTCCTTCTCCAGCTCAATTTACAGGTGATGAACTGAAGTAAACAGGATTAGGACCATAGGGTTGGTAAGTGTATGAAGTCAAATTAAAATCTGGAAGAGAATTTTGAATACATATGAGGTGTTGGGATTAGATTCGTTGAAGTATTTAAGTGAAGGGGGAGAGGAAAAGGAATAATAATTTAATAATAAAATGAGCTTTCCTGATTCCAGACCTGGCACTCTAACCACTCCAGTATTTTTGTCAAGAAAACCCCAAATGATGAGGCATCTAGGTGGCACAGTGGATAAAGCACCAGCCCTGAAGTCAGAAGATTCTGAGTTCAAATCTGGCTTCAGACACTTAACACATCCTAACTGTGTGACTCTGGGCAAGTCACTTAACCCCAACTGCCTCAGCAAAAAAACGTATAACTTACAGAAACTGATTTGTCCAGTCTATGGGAGGCTCCTCAGAAGATACATTTCTGACTCCCACTTTTCCTCCTCCATATCTAGGCCATAAGACCTATCATAGAGGGCTCCATAGCAATGGCAGCTCCAGTCTCTGACCCTTTTGGTGATTTTTTTCTTCTTTTTTTGGTCTCTATTAACTTAAATAAGTCCCTGCGATATACTGTCTTCTCCCTAAGGGACTCAAACAATATGAATGACTTACAGTCCTGCTCATTGCAGAGTCTTGGCAAGGTAGGAAGCCAGGATTCACTCCTTCATATTTCTATTTTGTTTTGTATTGCTCTGTCCTTGACAGGTCCTCTATAGTCACTGCAACTAGTTAGTTTTCACTGCTTCAGTGTTTCTGTTTTCTTTCCTCTACTCTCAACAAATGTTACAGATTCTCTCACCAGTGCTTTCACAAAAAGCAAAAATACATTTTGGGACCCTCTCACTTTTCTGAATTTTTGGCTTCCTCATCTTTTTGTATTTGTCACTTTATATATTCAACTGTTCTGTGTTGTGCATGATAAAACAACAAAACAGTTTAAAATAATATAAAATTAAACTATGAAATATTTAATAATATTTGAAACCAGTCAGAGGGAAAAACTGGTATTTGTTTTTTTATTTTCCACAACTAGAAGAGATCCCTCTCCCATTAAAATGTGTTTGACCTCTTCGAGGTTACTTTTCTTACTTGATTGAATGGGTGGTAAGAAAATAGAAGCATCTGGTTCTGACTACTTTTTCAAGAAATTTCATCATGTGTACCATAACCATATTTATATAACTATATTATAAAGGAGTGATCATCAAAACCATTTAGTACTAGCTATGAAATAGAGTAGTTGATCAGTGGAAAAGGTTAGACAAGGCACAGTAGTTAATAATAATAATAGTGTTTAATAATTTAAAGACTCCAGCTTCTGGGACAAGAACACATTATTTGACAAAAATTGCTAGGAAAATTGGAAAATAGTATGGCAGAAACTAGGCATTGATGGACACCTAACACTCTATATCAAGATAAAGTTGAAATGGGTTCATGATTTAGACATAAAGGATAGTACTATAAGCAAATTAGGAGAACAAGGAATACTTTACCTCTCAAATCTATGAAGAAGGAAAGAATTTATGACCAAAAAAGAAATAGAGAACATTATGAAATGTAAAATAGAAATTTTTGATTATATTTAATTAAAAAGGTTTTGTACAAACAAAACCAACGCAGCCAAGATTAGAAGGGAAGCAGAAAACTGGGGAAAAAATTTTACATCCAAGGGTTCTGATGAAGGCCTCATTTTTAAAATATTTAGAGAATTGACTCAAATTTATAAGAATTACAAGCCACTCTTTTTTTTAAAATTAATTAATTAATTAATTAATTTATTAATACTTTTTATTTGCAAAATATATGTATGGGTAATTCCTAAACATTAACCCTTACAAAGCTTTCTGTTACAACTTTTTCCCCCCTACTCCCCACCCCTCCCCTAGATAGCAGGATATCCACTACATGATAATTATGTTAGAATACTTAAGAAATCAAATATATGTATAGTTATTGCCACACGTCATTTTTTGTGCAGGAGAAATCGTATCTACAAGAAAGAATAATCCAATAAAGGAAATACAATGCAAGCAAACCTCAATAGAGAACGTGAAAATGTTATGTTGTGTTCCACATTTCACATCCCTCTCTCTGGGTGTATATGGCTCTCTTCACTGAACAATTGGAACTGGTTTGAAGCATTTCATTGTTGAAGAGAGTCATGTCCCTTAGAACTGATCCTCATATCGTATTGTTGTTGCCGTGTATAATGATTTCCTGGTTCTGCTCATTTCACTCAGCATCAGTTCATGCAAGTCTCTCCAGGCCTCTCTGAAATTGTCCTGCTGGTCGTTTCTTACAGAGCAATAATATTCCATAACATTCATATACCATAATTTATTCAGCCACTCTCCAATTGATGTGCATCCCTTCAGTTTCCAGTTTCTAGCCACTACAAAAAGAGCTGCCACAAACATTCTTGCACATGTGGGGCCCTTTCCTTCTTTTATGATTTCTTTGGGATATAAGCCCAATAGAAACACTGCTGGGTCAAAGGGTATGCACAGTTTGACAACTTTTTGAGCATAGCTCCAAATTGCTCTCCAGAATGGCTGGATCCATTCACAGTTCCACCAACAATGTATCAGTGGCCCAGTCTTCCCACATCCCCTCCAACATTCATCGTTATCTTTTCCTGTCATTTTAGCCAATATGACAGGTGTGTAGTGGTACCTCAGAGTTGTCTTAATTTGCATTTCTCTGATCAATAGTGATTTGGAGCACCTTTTCATATGATTATAAATAGTTTTAATTTCATCATCTGAAAATTGTCTGTTCATATCCTTTGACCATTTATCAATTGGAGATACAAGCCATTCTCTAATTGGTAAATGATCAAAGGATATGAACAGACAATTTTCAGATGAAGAAATTAAAGCCATTTCTAGTCATATGAAAAAATGCTCTAAATCACCACTGATTAGAGAAATGCAAATTAAGGCAATTCTGAAGTACCACTACACACCTCTCAGATTGGCTAAAATGACAGGAAATGATAATGATGAATGTTGGAGGGGATGTGGGAAAACTGGAACATTAATACATTGTTAATGGAGTTATGAACTTATCCAACCATTCTGGAAAGCAATTTGGAACTGTGCCCAAAAGGATATCATACTATCAAACCCTTTGATCCAGCAGTCTCTCTACCCGCTCTAGGGTCTGTATCCCAAAGAGATCATAAAATAGGGAAAAGGAGTCACATGTGCAAAAATGTTTTTGTAGTGGCAATAAACTGGAAAGTGAGTAGATGTCCATCATTTGGGGAATGGCTGAATAAGTTATAATATAGGAATATAATGGAATATAATTATTCTATAGGAAATGATCAGCAGGACTATTTCAGAAACACTGAAGAGACTTACATGAACTGATGCTGAGTGAAGTGAGTAGAACCAAGAGAATATTATACACAACAACAAGATTATGGGATGATCCATTCTGATGGATGTGGCTCTTTTCAACATTGAGGTGATTTAGGCCAATTCCAATAGACTTTTCTGCATCTAGAAAAGTGGGGCCTGAATATGGATCACAACATAGTATTTTCACCTTTTGTTGTTGTTGTTTGCTTACTGTTTTTTTTTCCATTTTGATCTGATTTTTCTTGTGCAGCATGGTAAATGTGAAAATATGTATAGAAGAATTGCACACGTTTAACATTGATTACTTATTCTCTAGGGGAGAGGGTGGAGGGAAGGGAGAGAGAAAAATTTGGAATACAAGGTTTTATAAGAATGAATGTTGAAAACTATCTTTGCATATATTTTGAAAATAAAAAACCATTATTTTTAAAAAGGAGAAAAAAAGAAATTTCATCATGAAGGAGAGAAAAACTAGTAGCTTTGAGAAATTGAAGAATGGATGAAGGAGCTTGTTTAGTACTGAAGAAACTTGAGCTCTTGTTTATAAGATGAGAGTCTTTGGGGGAAAAAAGAGTTAAGATGTATAAAAAACATGAACTAGTAGGGCAAGTTCTTGAAAAGGTAGGCAGAACTGAGATCAAGGACCCAAGTGGAAGCCTTGGGAACAATTAAAGACTTTTCTTTGAAACAGAATGAAAGAAGAGAAAAATGTGTGATGATGCTGATAAATTCAGAGATGAGGAAGAGGAAAGTTTGGAGATGGTCATGGTCAATGTCATCCTTTGTTATTTTCAGATTTATGGTTATTCCAAAAAAACAAGACTGATGGATCTCAGTACTTCAGACAGGTAAGATGGAATAATATATTGGCTAGGGCTTGCTTTGATTTTGATTTGCCCATTTAACAGTTTTAATTAAGAAATCATCAGATAGTTCTTCCAAATCAGGATGACTCAGGTGAAGCTTAATTCCAGATTTAATTATTAGGCTAAGTAGCCTCAAAAGTGTTCCTTATTAGTATTTTTAGACTGAATGATATTAGGGAACCATGTCTAACAGCTGCATTTTTAAAATATTTTAGGTGAAGAAAAAATATAGCATATGCTATTTTAAAGTAAATCCTAGTAGTGATATTTCTGGGTCAAAGCACCAAGATTTTCTTTAAATTAGTTTTACACCTCCCCCATTACTTGTTCTCTTTGTTTTGTGAAATATCACTGATCATAATTTTTCAACATATTTTTTCCTAAGATTTTACAAACAAGTTTATATTTTAAACTGGCATCACTTTTGGCTGCTATCTCTCAGTTTGCCAAGTAAGTTAAATGTTTGCCAACTAAGGAAATTTTTAGGATCTTTTGATCCTCTTGTTATGGAAACTGATTTACATTATTTAAATTTGTTTGAAATTATTATATTTGATATCTATGCTCTTTTTCCATCTAAATTCCATTTTTTATCAATAATTTATTTAAACAGGTCAAGGTATAATCATTTATAATGTATATCATATCTTTTTCTCATTTTTATTTTTCTTACATAATCTTTTAACTTTAATCTTTCTTCTAACAAGTAAGTGTTCTGACTAATACAAACAACTGAGACAGCAATAACTCTTAGGTAAATAATAAATTGTTTCATATCTGTTAAAATATATTTATTTTTGTCATGTTATCTGATACTAATCTAGCACCTTTCAATTTTTTTTTCAAAAAAACTACTTAGAATGAATAGGTGTGAAGTTTCTGTTTATAAATCTTTGGTCTCTCTAATTTCTTATTCCTTCTCCATCTATTTTGCAACATACTTTTTTTTTTTTGCCATCTTCATCTATCCCCACCTTTGTGCTGAAGTCACCAAGTAATAAAGGATGTCAGTAAAATTGAATTTTTCAAGGTCACCTAGACTTTTTAAAAAAAAACTAATCCTTTATTTATTTTAGGAATCAACTACCTGTTAACCATTTTCATTCTGTCTTTTCCAATGAAAAGGTCATTCACTTAGATAGAGAAAACAGCTTTGCCTTCTCTTGTCATTTATCATCATTTCATTCTGTCCAGTCAGTGTCCTCATCCTTTCTTTGTCTCTCCTCTTTCCCTCTACGTAGTTTTTTTTTTTTTTTTTTTTTTTTAAAGAGAGAAGGGTTGCTGCCTTTGGTTGTCTTTGCTGTCCTCTCATTCTGTCCTTGAGCATTACTAGTGCTATTCTTACAGGATCTTTGCCACTGTCTTGAAATCATCCTGTTACCGGTCTTTGCTTCCATTTACTCCGCTTCTAAAAATCTGAGCTGCCTAGGGAATTCTATATGCATCCAAATCAGTGTATTCATATAGCTTCTATATTTCCTTCTCATCATAATTATTTTCTTTCAAAATTTTCATTGAGAATTCCTTTTTGAATTCATAGTACATAGAATCCTACAAATCCTTAGGTTTAATCCCAGATTAAAAATGACAGGAATATAAATAGGACTAACTTCAGGAGTCCCTTCCAACTAAGATTTTGTCAGTTCTCTGAGTACTCCATCCATGATATGATATGTTTAAATAATAATCATAAAAATCAGATTAAAATATCCATGCATAATCCACATAGAGGTAATTGTGGGTTGAATGTATGTGATTCCAAAATTTCAGAACATTAATCTATTAAATAATTTTAACAAGTCCTCTTGGTTATTTCTCTAAGGTAGATAGGGATAGTGATAAATCAGAACGTCAATATAAAATTTTCAGCTCTCCCCTCGATAATAGATAAGATCTGGTGACCTTTTCCAGATTGTATCAGCTATATACACTATGGATGCCTAGGTTAATGTGTCCTCTTAGCTTAGTAACTGCTGAATGACAAGACCCACTTCTCTTTCCATCTGTTGTGGCTGTGACCTCTTCCAATTTTTTTATGAGCTCTGGGTATTTTCTTTTTTTAGCTTTGTCGGCACAATCATATTACATCCTGACACCAGACAGTGTGAATTAATTCTTCTTCTTTCTTATGCACAACTCCACACAGATGGACCCAGATTTTTCTTTTTGTAAGGTTATTAAATTGGAAAATGAAAAGAAAGAAAAATGTCTCCCTAAGGGACAAAATATGCTTCATATCTAATTGTCTAAAAACAGATAAGATTAGCTTTAGTGCAAATAACTTCTTAACAAAGATTAGGCTTTTTTTTAACTGCTTCTCAAAAATGACAACGTTTCCTATAAACCTTTTAGTTAATTTATGATTTATGCTCCACCAATTTCCAAAAAGAGATTTGACAGTTCATTTAGGTTAAAAGGATCAGGTTATATAATTCAATAACCCAACAACTACACAACCAGACAACATGTTAGAATTATTTTTCTGTTGCTGAAACTCCAGATACAGACATATTGACATCTCACATACTGGGCTTGAAACCCAACTCCATTCAGTATTCATTTAAGAACTTACAACCTATAAGAAAATCCTCAACTCCTTCAACCTTATCTTTTCTCCCAACTGAATTTTCAATACATATTGACTTAATATTTTATTTATATTATTCTTTTATAACTGTCTTGTTCTCTAATCATTTCTTTGTGTCTTCTTTCTCCCCAAAAGATTATAAACTCCTTCAGATTAGAACTTGCCAGATAGATACATTGTTGGTGGAATTGTAAATGGATCCAACCATTCTGGAGAGCAATTTCAAAAAGTTAACAAACTGTGCATATTCTTTGACCCAGCAGGATTTCTATTGGGTCTATATCCTAAAGAGATCTTAAAGGAGGGAAAGGGTCCCACATGTGCAAAAATGTTTGTGGCAGCCTTTTTTGTAGTGGCAAGAAACTGGAAATTGAAAGGATGCCCATCAATTGGAGAGTGGCTAAATAAATTATAGTATATGAATGTCATGGAATATGATTGTTATGTAAGAAACGACCAGCAGGATGATTTCAGAGAGGCCTGGAGAGACTTGCATGAACTGATGCTGAGTGAAATGAGCATAAACAGGAGATCATTATACACGGGAACAGCAAGGTTATATGATGATAAATTCTGATGGACGTGGCTCTCTTTAACAATGAGATGTTTCAAACCAGTTCCTTTTGTTCAGTGATGAAGAAAGCCATATACACCCAGGGAGAGGACTGTGGGAACTGATTGTGAACCACAATATAGCATTTGCACACTCTCTATTGATGTTTGCTTCCATTATGTTTTCCTTCTCAGTTTTTTTTTTCCTTCTTGATCAGATTTTTCTTGTGCAGCAAGATAACTGTATAACTATGTATACATATATTGGATTTAACATATATTTTAACATATTTACATGTGTTGGATTACCTGCCATCTAAGGGAGGGGGTGGGGGAAGGAGGAGAAAATTTGGAACAGAAAGTTTTGTATGGGTCAATGTTGAAAAATTACCCATGCATATGTATTATAAATAAAAAAGCTTTAATAATTTTTTTTATTTTTTTATTAAAGCTTTTTATTTTCAAAACATATGTATGGGTAATTCTCCAACACTGACCCTTACAAAGTTTTCTGTTACAAATTTTTCCCCCGCTAGTCCCCACCCCTCCCCTATATGGCAGGAAGTCCACTACCTGTTAATTATGTTAAAATACTTGACAAGTAGAATGTATGTATACATATTTCCACACTTATCTTGCTGTGCAAGAAAAAGTCGTATCTACAAGAAAAAAATCTGAGAAAGGAAACATAATGTAAGCAAATATCAATAGAGAGCATGAAAATATTATGTTGTGGTCCACATCTCATATCCCTCTCTCTGATACCCTCTTTTTAATAGACAAGGAAAATGAGCCTCAGAGAAATTATATTACTTGTCCAAGATAACAGATTTATTATAAGATAAGGCAAAAGATTCAATGGTAAAAAACAGCATATCATTAACTATAAGATGAAGAATATAAAAGGAAAGATGTAAAGCCAGAGCAGTGGTCAAATCCAGACCTGGGGAACAAGGAAGGATAAATCAAAGAACAGACAAAGAAATGGTGGAATGACTCAGAGGTCCTAGGAATACAAGAGGTGGAATATGAGAGGCATCGTTCAATGATAATAACATCACAAAGATATATCCATCCCTATCAATGGCTGAGGTAGAATCCAGGTATAGGTCACAGATCTGAGGAAGTTAACTAGAAAGTTTGAGGATGTTTGAGGGGGAAGAGTACCATGCATATTAAAATGACCAACTATAAAGGCAGAGATTGTGGTAAAGAATAAAATTATGGGATTGGTACAGGAATGGAGAATGAGCTGAGGGCTGTAGATGATTGTAATCAGTATTTGTATGGGACAATATATACAAAGTCAGTTCTAGAAAAGACACAGTTTTATTATTTTAGCCCTACTGTAGCCTTTACTTCTGGAAATGGACAAAGAAATGTAGGAATGATATAGCATCACATCCTTCTGAATAGTCAATAGTCATATCAGTCAAGAGTAAGGGTGAGAATATGGTGAAGGAGTAGAAAGAAGAAGTTTTTAAAGGAGGAAAGGTTGCTAAATGATAGGTAAAAATGGATGGTCTGGAAGTAGTTTTTTCTTATTGTCAAGGAATGTGAGGGAAAAGTTTACTCAATACTAGCTATTGTCAGTATTTTCTAAAGGAAGCCAGATTTCTGTGAGTATAAAACTAGTCCAGATTAGAATTAGCTCATCTATATACAGCCTTACCTTCTCATTCTTATTTTTTCTAATAATTTGGCACAAATTTTGGTCTTTTCTCTATAAAGCTGATGGTCTAAATATAGACTGACTTTGAAAAATGACTTCTCTATCATTAACTAGCTAGGCAGTTAAGTGGTACAGTGAATAAAGACCTGGGCTTGGGGTCAAGAAGACATATTCAAATTCGGCCTCAAACACTTAACTTTAAGCAACTAGGAAAGTCACTTGAAAATCTGTCTGCCTCAGTAACTTCAACTGTAAAATGGAAATATTAATAGCACCTACCTCACAAGGTAGATGTGACAGTCAAATGAATATTTGCAAAATGCTCATAAAAATGCCTGGTATATAGCAAGCACTTAATAAATACTTATTTTCTTCTTTCCAATCATTTACTATTAAAATATCAGTTTCATTTTTTTATGGACTTATTCATTGCCTATCAAATCTATTGTCTATTCTCTCCTTGAAGAAAGAACAAATATACAGGCATGAGACTTTTGTCTTTCTCATTTCCTACTGCTGAGCCACATTTTAAACATTATGCATATGTATGTATTTTATATATATATATATATATATATATATGATAAACACACACACACACACACACACACACACACACCACACACATGCATCTTCCCTTTGCTCACCTTTGCACTGAAATCACTGAGCATTAAAATCAGGGTTAGTTTAAATGGAAATGTCTTATCAAGTTTTTCATACAATTTCTGATATCTCTCATCTTCTGCAGTATATTTTGGCAATAAGTTATAATTATCTTCACAGTGGTCTTTTAAAGCAAATGTTTATCTGGAGTACTGTCATATGAGATGATCAAATATTCCATGAAATTACACTTCATGCTGTCTTTGATAGATAAAATATCCAACTCTTTTTTGGGGGAGAGGGATCTGGAGTGGGGGAGAAAGTCTCTCCAATGACAAGTTATCTTTCCAATCTAAGTGCAATTTAGGATATCAAGATTGACATGATTCAGTTCCTTTAGTAGAATTCTTATTAGTCACTGAACAAAGATTAACATTCTGAGCACTATGAGCTAAGTTAATGTATACACAAGTATAAAAAACAGTATGATTCTTAACATCTTCTAGAAATTAACACCTTTAAAAAATTTTTCTTACTTTGTCATCATCATGGCAGAAATAAGTTTCATATTATTATACTTTGACATTTAATTAATAACAATGAATTTTTCATTAAAAAAACTATCCACAATACTCAAGACTATGAGAGGAAAATCAAATTTACTTATTAGGTTTGCAATAACATACACATTACTTTAACTGCAGTCAGTTCTTAATTATCCATATAAATGGAAGGTAATGAGGAAAGCCTAGATAATTTAAAATAGCAAATGATAATAGTTGACTACATTATATCACTTTACAAAGCAGTTTATGTACATTGGATTTAACCTAGGTTTCTAAGACAGGAACATTTTGTTTGCTGACAGTGAAATAATCCTCACTTGAGAGTTGAAGAAAGGAGAAACATTCTTTTTCTGAGAGAAAACATAAAGGTACACTTCATTTTGTTGTACTTAAAGACCTTATTGTTTTATAAATTGAAAGTTTATGGCAACCTTGCATCAAATTAGTCTATTGAAACCATTTTTCCAACAATATATACTCACACTGTGCTCTGTTATATTTTGGTAATTCTTGCAATATTTAAAACTTTTTCATTATTATTATATACATTTTGGAAATCTTTGATCAGTGATTTTTGGTGTTACTATTATAATTGTTTTGGGGCACTACAAACCATGCTCATATAAGATGACTAACAAACAATAAATGTTGTGTCTATCTGCTCCACCAATCAGCCATTTTCTATTTGATTCAGATTTCTTCAGGCCTCCCTATTCCCAGATAGCAATACTGAAATTGAGCTGATTAATAGCTATGCACTAGCCTTTGTTTTGAGTGAGTCAATCAATGTGATAAACATCATTGTTGTCTTACTTTAAGAAATTACCACACCCAATCTTCAACAGTCCCCACTCTGATCAGTCAACAGCCATGAATATGAAGGGAATATCTTCCAACCACCAAAAGATTACAATTGACTGAAGACTCACACGATGAATATACTTAGTATTCTCCATTTATGATGATCTTCTGCTTTTATTTTTTTGCATGAAGGAGCTATGCATGGGATAACCCAAAGAAATGATCACTTTAAGAATGATCAGGAAGAAAATTTTTGTTTTGAACAAAAATTATGCTATTAGTCCAATAATGTTTAGGGGGCAGATAGATATAATTCTGATACTCCTGTCAAAAATTGGAGAACAAAATGCCAACTTAAAGCCTATAGGCAGGAATTATAGTATCCACTGGGGAAGAGTAGACAAAAGTCTAGAGATACCTATTAGTATCTCTTGTGAGGCATAATTGAATAATCCATGTAAATACATCTTACCTGGGTAGCACATAAACACATACACACACAAATACATATATACACGCATATAAACACATACAAAACACATTATTCTCATTGAATCTTCACAAAAATCTATTGAGGTAATTACTAGCACTACTTTTTTTATTTTCTCATTTAATTGATGAGAAACTCAAATTTGGAAGAGATCATGGAATGATCCAGGACTACAGAGCAAATAAGTTGTAAAGCCAACATGTTAAACCAATTTTAACCACTCAGAACCTTTTGTCTATAAAATGAGGATGGATGATGATGAAAATATTCCCTTCAGAGTTTTGGGAAGATTTAAATATATATAAATACATATTAATATAAACTATTATTATTAAAGTTATTTACAGGAAGTGATAAGTCACTGAAAGAGCTTTATGGATGATCCATTCAGCTTTAAGCTGGAGGTACTATTTTGGAGGGCTTAGGGGCTTTCTTGTTTCCCTGAAATTGTACCCTTTGGTTAAAACTAGGCCTGATATAATATTACACAATTGTATTCAAGTGCCAGCAGGTAGCTGACTAATATAATGCTTTGTTATCACAAATTCAATGCAGTAATCAATTTTGTCTGACATCTTTTGCTTGATCTTTGTTAAATAACAATCAGATTTTTCACTGTTTATTTGCAATCTGTATTATAAGGTCAGTTCTTCATAGTATTCTGTTTCATTAAATAGTAGTTACATTCATCTTTTTCACCTAAAACATTCCACCTACTTCAATAAGAACAGCTAAACTTTGAAACCACTATTTAAAGCAATTGAATTCAATAGACCTGGGATCATATAATGTGGATATATTCCTTCTAGAAGTATCATTCACAATCCTATGCTGTTTTATCCTTTCTAATTCTTGTTCATGAAGCTTGTAGATAATACAGTGGGAAAGACTCTTGCTCCTACAGTCAGAGAACCTAGTTTAAAATTCAGGCTCTGATACTATCATTGTCACTGTGGCCAGGTCACTTAACTTTCCTGCATTATCAGTTTACTAGATGGACCTTTTGTGATCTAGCTCTATGATCCAGAAAGTCTTCATAGAAGATTTACTTAATGGTCTGAAAAACTTTCAATGGTATCACAATCAGCATTTGGACTGACTGGACATTATCCCTCCCTCTCTCACACTGTAAAGCCATTTCCTTTTCTGATCATTCTTTTCTATTTATGCCATTTCTTATTATCAGGTCTATCTGTCATGCAACAATTACTTCTTTAGACCATGAACAATTTTGATTCTTCAAAAATTGCAGTTGTTGTTCAGAGATTATCAGTCCTAGAATGAGGGCTATATCTATTCCTTCATAAAATGTGGTAATGTCAACAGCAAGCACATTATAATCATCCATGGCAACAACTTAAACATCAACCATTACAAGTATTATATCCCTATTAATTTCCTTCTTTAAAAAAAAAAACTGTTATGGGGACATTTCCCAATTCTATGTCTTTTCATTGGCTGGAATATTCCCTCTTCCTTTCTTCTGCCTTCCTTGGCTCCCTCAAGAGTCAATGCTAATCTACTCCTCTATAACCCTTAGTATCCCCAGTAACAAGAAGATAAATTGATTTGAGAATACCAAATCTGCTTAAGATACTAGATCCTAAAAATACATCAGTCTTAATAGTCTATTCCTAAAGAGCTTCCCAAACTACATTACCAGAAATGTTTCCAGAAAAAAGGATTGTTTTAATCCAAGAGTTTTTGACCTTTTTTGTCTCATGGGCTCCTGACTAAGAATGCTTTTTTTTTTTTAATACATAAAATAAAATACATAGGAATACAAGGAAATCATATTGAAATAGTTATCAAAATATTAAAAATAAATCCACAGACTTTAAGAGCCTCCAATATACGGACTAAAATAATACTTTAAAATATCCGTATGTACTCCTACATACTGCCCAACTCAAACTCAAATGCTCACTTCGATTTAACTAAATGCATATATGTATTATCTAAATATGTGATATTCTGATATGATATTGATGGGGTGCAACTTCTAGGGGAGATGTGGCAGTAACCCTAAGGCCACCTGGTCTTGGGAGTGCTGTAGTTCCACAAACAATATTGGCTGTCAGATAACACTCTGTTGGTGAGTAATAACAATGTTTCTGAGACAATAATGAGGGGCACACCAGACCACTCCTCAACTCCACCCACTCCTCAATTCTACCTCTAAGCCATAAAATCAGCATATCAGTAACAGGAATCACCTGATCTCTCTTTTTCCTATAAATTTATCTTCTTGCTCCTGCTTCTTTGCTAAATTCTTTTGGAACTCAGCCTGCTTTAATTGACATTACAATTATAACTTTGCCCCTTGATTTGGAGGTGGGTTCAAGCCTGCAAATTTTTTTTGATTCACCTCAAGACACTGATTTGCAACCCCAACCTTTTGGGGTCTCCTTTGAACCTCAGCAATGTAATATTTGTCTTTCTTTTTAGAATGTAAGTTCATTGCAAGTAAGGATTGTTTCATTCTCTGTACTTGTATCACCAGTGCTCGGCACATAATAAGCCAACCAACTCTTTATTTCCCACAAGCTCTTCTGCCTGGCTTTAATTCCACCATCATCATGGTCATCCTTCCCCCACTCCCACTCCCCTTCAGGATAAGCTTGTCACCAAAAAACTTAGCACAGAGATTGCTTTAACTTTGGTACTCATATCTCCTTAGTACCCTAAGTTGTCTCTAACCTTGATTAGAGGGCTGAAGAGTGGTGGAACAAATAATTCTTCCCAGGGAGTCCCTTAAAGAGGGCCCTCAGTCAATTCTTCATTTCTCTGCACATGCTCTGTTTAATTTCTCCTCTCTTTTCGGGTATTCTCCCCTCTCTTTTCAGCTTTATTTTGAGTGGTCTTCCCCTATTATACTGTAAGCTCCTTGAGAGCATCTTGTTCTTACTTGTATCCCCAGCACTTAGCACAATATCTGGTACATTATTGTTGTTCGGTCATTTTTAGTCATATCTGACTCTTTGTGACCCCATTTGTGATTTTCTTAGCAAAGATACTAGAAGGGTTTGTCATGTCCTTCTTTAGTTCATTTACAGGTGGGAAACTGAAGCAAACTGGGTTAAGTTACTTACCCAGGGTCACACAGCTCACAGTGTCTGAGTTTAGATTTGAACTCATGAAGGTGAGTCACCCTGACTTCAGGCCTGACACTCTATTCACTGTGCCACCTGGCTGCTTGTCACATAATATATTAAATAAATATATTATATAAATATTTGTTGATTGAATTATTGTGGTCTCCTTGATGTAAATGTTTCCTTTAAAAATGCAGACATACTGGGGAAGCTAGGTGGCACAATGGATAGAGCACCAGCCCTGAAGTCAGGAGGACCTGAGTTCAAATCTGATCTCAGACATTTAACATGTCCTAGCTGTGTGATCCTAGGCAAGTCACTTCACCCCAATTGCCTCAGCAAAAAAAAAAAAAAATGCAGACATGCAAATTTGAACATTAATTTCAGGATTTGGTTAATTACTTTCTACCATTTCTTTACCTGTCGGATCTTTTTATTTAAAAGAGCAATTTGCAAAAACAAAAATTCAAAACCAGTTTAATCCAGTAATTTATAAATTAAGAGCCTTTAGTCAGATTAAAAAGTCATGTTTTATTTTGTCTCTTTAAATCAGGGAAGGCTTATGCCAGACAGTACATTTTCACTGAAATAATAAATGGCATTTATATAGCATTTTTAAGTGTACAGATGAGATTTTCTCTCATTTTATCCTCACAACAACTTGGCAATGTGGATGCTACAAAGTCCTATTATTTCCATTTTGCAAATAAGAAAACAAGCTCAGAAAGCTTGAATGATTTTCTCAGTTATACAGTTGGTTAAGTTTGAATGCAAGTATTCCTACCTCCAGATTCAATAATCTATCCACATCGCTTTTCCATAGAAAGTTGTTCGTGTTGTTCGCAAACTATTTAGGGTCAACTATTGTTGACCCTAAAATCTTCCTTTGTTTTTTTTGTTTGTTTTTTTTTACATTTTAAATTGAGCAATAAAAAACAAACAAAAAAAACCCAAAGATTCTAGAAAAAATAAAAAATATATACTAAAATCAAATCTATTTCTCCCTAACAATAGAAATCTGGGAGACTCAGAACAAAATGCTGTTTCTGTTATCAGATAAGGTTTTTGATGTGATCTATGATGTGGGGTTTGTTACCAAATCATGGCAGGCACAGAAAGTTGGGGTTCAGTCATGTCAAGAATTCACAAAGGCCATTCTCTTTGACAAAGGGTAGATTTTTTTTAGGGGAAGAGGTTAGAGACAAAATGAAGGGATACAAAAGACATAGGAATGGTAAAGGTGAAAAGAAAGACAACTTCCTCAGTAGAATTCATAATTACCCAGTAGAAAGGCTAAATCCTGAAAGGAAATGAGCACCCTAAAAGAGTTATAAGGAAGAGAAGTGGGGTGGGGAAGCTTAGTGGAGTTAATAGAGATACCACGTGGAAGTAAACAAGAAAGTCACCATGAGGTAGTGTTGTGGCAAGCTGATCCAAAGGAAGGTAGCAGCAAGGCCATGGGCCATTACTTGTTTTATAGGGAAAATTTAGCCCCAGGGTCTTGACATAACTTGGATTTCTGACTGGATTACCTTTAGAGGTTGGGACCAAAGAACTAAATTGATCTCTATCATCTGAGACTTTTTCCTGATAGCCTAAGGGATTCCTCTGCTAACTACACCTAACATTGAAGACTTCATCAGCTTCTATATGTTTTTAATTGTTTTCACAAAAAATAATTCATTGAGGAGGGTGATTAATATAGAAAGACACTATTGGAAAGAATGCTAGACATAGAAGACCTGGGTTTGACTCCTGCCACAGATAATCCTGGCCTATGACCACTGGAAGCCACTTACCCTCTTAAAATTTGGTAAAATAGGATGCTTATTAGGTTATTTGCACTACTTAATTCATTTTATTTTGCTCCTATTAAATTTATGCCTAAACAGTAGTTTAATCCAAAGGTTCTAAAACTTTTTGGTCTCAGATTCCCTTTTCATTGAAATTGAAAAATTGAGGACCCCAAAGAGTTTTTTTTTTTAATGTGAAGTCTATTGATAGTTGCATATTAGAAATTAAAACTCATAGATTTTAAAGATATTTATTCATTTATTCTAAATTACAATAATAAACCCAGCATCTTTTAACATAAATTAATAAAAAATAACTGCTTTCAAAAACAAAGAAAAATTGGTAAGAAGAGCAACATCGTTTTACATGTTTCTGCAAAACTCCTTAAAGTTTGCTTCTGCATTCAATCTATTGCAATATTGGAGTTTTTTTTTATTTTGTTTTGTTTTTTAGCTGTGTGATCCTGGGCAATTCAGTTTGCCTTAATCCACTGGAGAATGAAATATCAAACCACTCCAATACTTTTGCCAAGAAAACCCCATAGGCAGTATCTTTGTGCTTTGGTCCATAGGGTCATGAAGAATCAATCATGATTGAATAACTCTAAATATGTAATGAGCAAATAATGCTTTAATATTATCTTGAAAATTATTTTGACCTTGTAGACTCCTTGAAAAGTTCACGAGGGGATCTGGTTCTGGGGATCCTGGGATCCATGGACCACATTTAGAGAACTACTAGTTTAATCCAAAATGTAGTAGCAGCCAAAACATTCTTCTTTTCATTCAGAAGCAGGATGGTAGGGGGAGGGGGGTAGAAGGGGGGTGAGGTAGAAGGGAGTGGGGAGCGGTGTAAGGGAGCTGAATATTTTCAATAAACATTCAATTCAAAACATTTATTAAGCACCTAATATGTGCCAGGTACTTCTCTAATGCTGGGAAAATAAAAAGAGGCAAAAGAGTTTTTGTCCTCAAGGAGTTTACAATCTAATGGATATGAGTAAGAGGACCTGGACTTAAATTAACTACCTCTTAAGTGAGCTGCCCAAGCTTCACATTTAGAAAAAGGTTTTGAGGTAGGAATCAAATCCATATTTTCCTAGCACTTCTTTTACTGGGCTATCTACATCTTATGAGGTCCCTGATGCTCAGTGATTTCAGTTGTGTCTCACTCTTTGTGACTCCATTTGGGGTTTTCTTGGTAAAGATCTTGGAATGGTTTGCCCTTTCTTTCTCCAGTTCATTTTACAGAGGCGTAATGGGGGCAAATAGAGTTAATTGATTCGTTAAAAGATCACACAGCTAATAAATATCTGGGGTAGATTTGAACTCAGGTCTTCTTGACTCCAGGTTCAGCATTCTATCAACTTCAACACCTAGCTGCCCCCCACCATAAGGTCCCTACATGAACTAAATGTATAATTTTACAAGCAGAAAGCAAGAATCATTTCTAAGGCCTATGAATCTCCAAAAGGCTGTATATGGGTATTGAGGGGGATAAAGCCCTATTATAAGAACAAAAGATACTGACATCTGACTTTTCTGAATAGCATGTGAGAAAAGAAAAATTCTTGTGCAATTAAGATGTGACATTTAAAAACAAATTATGCCACACTGTTGTCAGTTTTTAGCAAAGTATAAAATGAATTATCATCCTTTTATGCTTGCCATTTCAATGAAGTTTTTTTTTAATTGCTTTGCCATTATAGGTTTAATCCCCCCCCCCCAAAAAAAAATTCAATGCAGTAGCTACCTTAACCTACAAGCTGCTAGGAAAGGCTTCATTTATTTTTCATATGAAACAGAAAGCCTGTAGAAAGAAGAAACCAATTAAAATGTAACACTGGGGGGAAAATACAATCAAGTGAGAATTCAAAAGCACTATTTTACAGAAGGCTGGTTTGGATAACTGGGATAGTAAAAAGTGAAAATTTAAATTTTCCAATTCCAAATCCTAACAAACCAAACAAATGTTTAATGAACCATCTCCCATATGGATAAGCAAATATAAACAATTTAATTCAGATTCTGGCAAGAAGTACCAATATATGTTTTCAGTAATTTGCTAATATTTGTCTTATGCAGTAAAATGCACAGATTTTCTGTTGTATGAAGTATTATGTTACTTTAAGATAAGTGGAAATCTGACCTCTTTTCATTGAACCAAAGATCCCAGAACTTAGTAGTTAAGTCCTAAGGAGCATTCTAAGAGTTTAATTGACTTGTCCTAGGGTCACATAAAGAAGGGATTAAAGATAGAATTCAAAGACATATCTTTCTGATTTTATTACTAGTGTTCTATCCACTATATCACACTCTTACCTTACAAGTAATAAGTGATTAATAAATTCATCTTATGGTTAATCTAGTGATGAGTGTGTCCCAATTTAGCAAGTTAGATTTCAGATGACAGATAGATTCTGTCACCAGGTTTATACTTGAAGCTTTTACCACTTGGTAGAACCTTCTAGAGTTTGAGTGCTGCTCAAATAGCCTTCCAGAAACCATAATCAGCTGCATATCATAAAAAGGCATTTCAAGTAGACAGTAGACAGCTCATGTTGGAATGACCAAATAAAGACTTGGGGGAAAAAATTGATTGACATAATAAATGCTGAAAGGTACAACCATCTTGTGACATCTTTATAAATGCAAATTCTTAAGTTTTTTGGAAGGAAGCACACAAAGGCCATATCAGGAGAGATGTAGCTTGGTACTAGAACATCTGCTAGTATTTTTGTCTTGACCATGACTAATTCATTCTTTCCTTTTATCAGGACTAAATCAAGAAAAAATTGTGAAGTTTATACTGTTTATCATCAGCATGTATTCCTTGTTCCTTAGTAAAGTTACAGGCTTCAAGTAATAATATATTTTAGCCATTAAAAATATATATGTATATATATTTTGAATGAGTTCTACTTTCCTGTTAGTAATTATTTTTTCCTAATAAAAGTATGGCTCATGAAGGATGTTCATTTAAATCAAAATATGTCTTTCCACTGCTCCAGTCAATTTTCTAAATAGTAGAATCTGATCAGACTTTAAACATAGCTAAGTGCCCAGACATGTAATAGGTGCTAAGCAAATAATTAGAGCTTGAATTTTATGAGACAATTTTATTTAGTTTGTTTTTCATTTTAAAAAATAGAAATCTTTCCCTAGGTTACGTATTTTATAATAAAAAATGAATGAAGCATTTATTAAAGGCTTAGTATGTACCAGATACTGTTCTGAGTGCCAGAAAGGCAAATCTAAAAGTGAGATAGTATCTGCCCTCAACAGCTTATATTTCGTAGGAATGGTGCCCAGATTAAAATTCTAAACAGTCACATGGATAATAGAATTAATCATTCCCTACACACCCCAAATGTTTTTATACTTAGAGATTTCTGGGAACTTGAAAACAAACCTTTTTAGAAAAGGATTTTCACATTAGCAGACCAGCCTAAAGAACTGCTTTTCAAAGAAAAAAATTATAATATCAAGAAAATCCAAGAGAGGGGAAGGATTACTAATAACTAAGTCAATTTCTTCACCAACTAAAAGAGACTCTATAGCTCTTCCGTGTATTTTAATCTTGTTGAAACTATTACTCTCAATGATACTCTAATTATAATGTGCAGTGCTGTCAAGTATTTTGCTGTCAAGTAAAGAATCTGTTTCTATTGAGAGATCAATACTCAATTACTAAAATAACTGAGGAAGAAGAAAAAGTAAATCACACTTACAGGTCATCTGATTAGAATCAGCAGGGACTCCTGAAGATAGGCTCTGCTGGACCAGACCTTTCCTGTAAGTGAAAATAGTAGTGATGAACCAAAAGGAATTCTGCCTGTTCAGTTCTAGTATAAGAATTTTGATCATTCTGATTGGATTATTTAGCCAATTAAAACACAGCATTTGTAACCAGTACAAGCTCCCTAACCTTCCTAAGTCAAGTATCAACATGAAAGTAAAATAAAATCCTTCCATTAAAAAGTTAAAACAGTTCCACTTGCAACATCACATGTCAGTCTCTCTGGGAGAAGCTGACTAAATCTATCGACTAAATCCAAAGGGTAATTATATAACACAGCAGTGCTCATGTCAACATGAGGGAATTTGAGCAAAACTTGAAAATGACTCTGAATTCACAGCATGTATTTACTGGATGAAAAAGAAAGTATGATGTGGATGGGGGTGGGTAAGGAAAGCATAGAATGGTGGTAATGAAAGAAATTTCAGAGGGATTTTTATGTAATGGTAAACTTGAAATCCAACTTGAGAGAACACTGAATCTTTGACAGGGATCTTTCAATATGGCACCTGTATTTCTAATATCCCCATCATAAGAATGAAGGAGATTTTACCATAAGTCTTTCTCTCAAAAGTCACCATCAGACTGGGACTATAAATAATAATTTATGGATGCCATTTTATGGTTTACAAAGCATTTTCTTTATACCAGCCCTCTGAGGGGAATATCACAAGTATTGTTCTCACTATTTATAGATGAAAAGTTCAGAGAAGCTATGCAGTTAATGATTGCTAGAGCTGGGATTTATACCCTAGCTTTTCTGATAGTCAAATCCAGTGCCCATGTTACTATGCTGTGCTGCTAGCCCTCAATTGTGGTTCTTTGCCACTTTAAAGCACTTAATTCCAGGCAGTAATATTATATGGAAGAAAAAGAAACAATAGTCGAAACTCAGAAAATTATAGACAGCTAGGGTAACTTAGTGTATAGAGCACTAGACTTGGAGTAAAAAAAAAAAGTTCAAATTTTGTTTCAGAAACTTACTACCTATGTAACCCCCGATATCACTTAACTCCTCTCATATTTAAGGCAATAGGTCTATTTATTCCTGAAGGTCTTTGAACCCAATTTTGTTTGCAATTTACATGACTTGCTAATAATTTGCATAGATCAAACTTTGTTTCCTCAGTTTACCTTAAATCAATCACCACACTGGCTAACCAGATCTTGAATAAAAGATAGAATCAGGGATCAGGTCTCTTGACTACTGCTCTGGTATTCCTTCAACTGCCATGATCTGGAAACAGACTCAGTTCTCAAAGAGTCATCCAATTCTATCTATTTGCTCTTCTTAAGGACCAGCATCACTGATGATAATTAGGAAACATTAAATTCATAATTCTATTTGTGAGTTGTGGGAAGATGTGTTGTTTTCAGAGTCAAGCCTACTCAAAACCTATATTAATATTCCCTCCTCCAGACCTATACTAGGATTTTCCCTTCCCAAGCACTACAGTGCTTTATCTTTCTGCTTCTTGATTGTCCAAGTACTACCCCAACCCCAAGCTCCACATCCAGACCTGATTTCAAAATATAAAGGTCCAGCTGATGATTTTGCACAGCCTTGCCTCACTTAAATCCAATTCACTTACAAATCAAGACATCACCCTTTTAAGTCATTGTGTAATGCTCAGGGAGAAACTGAGGCAGTATCACACAGTGGAAATTAGGTAATGCTTTATTGATGTTAATTGAGAGTTCAGAATCCATAGCTATGGATCAGGACTGGTGGGACTCATGTCTCAAAGCACGCAGTCCAGGCCAGAGACTGACACACAGCCATGTCAGCCGACTGAATAATTATTCAGTACCTTATTGCTCGGGAGCACAAGTTTTATAATCTCCATGGCCCAGGGGAAACAAAGAACTCATGGGAACAGCTGAGAGATATCAGGGGTTCAAAAGAAACTATCAATTCAATTCTGACAGGTAGGGAGTGAGGGGAAGAAGAGTACTAAAGTTATAAATTCAGATAGGGAGTGAAGGGTGCTGGAGAAATTGAGACAGTAAGTCTGGGTCATAGATAAGGGGTATGTCGAGGCTGACCATCTGGAGGTTTTATAACTCCTTTGGAATGTGAGTCCAATTATTTCTGAAGGTCAGGAAGTGGGGATTGCTATTTTTGGGCAGAGCAATTAAGGGAGACTGAAACAGCAACTGAGGGAAATTGAGACAGTAACTGAGGGAAACTGAGACAGTAAATGTGGCACAACAATTGATCCTTTTCAAGAAGGAAGGAGGAACCACACAATACACAACACAGTGGCCCAGCTGTATTCTGCCAGTAAGCTGATCTTATAAATTAATATTAACTCATAAGTTGTTATTAATAGTTAAAGAATTCTCCTCTTCCTTCACCATTACATCTCACCTTAGCCCCAGGTAATAACATTTTAACAAGAAACTTCAACTTAAGTAAAATGAATGACTTCAATTCTATTCATCTTAATGGCCCTATGGAGAAAGATATTTTGGGCAGAGGAGATTTTCAGATAATACCTCATAGTTAGCTGTCTCCCTGTATCTTCACTACTGTTTATTATCTATTATAGACAAAATTTGAATTCTTTCTACAATTTCTCTCTATTGTTGCTATCATTATTAATGGACATGAATTTTTAATGGATTTTTTTTTTGTATCTGTATATTTGGATCTGTAATTTCATCGGTACAGGGAATTCCTAATCTTCCACATTTTCTTACCTACAACTTAATCTTAGAATTGTTTGGGGGGCACATAGAAAATGTGATTTAACCAAGATCACGCAAGTCAGTATGTATCTGAGACAAGACTTTAACTAAGATCTTCCTTTAGAAAAAAATGAACAATAAACAGAAAGTAGATGAATTATGTCAAACATAAGATCTCAATTTCATGTCTCTCTAAAGTCTAAATTCTACACAATTACTTCCCTAGCACTGGGTCAGTAGAGAAGTTCACAGAAACCATCATCATCTATGCTGCTCATCACTCAATAGTAGTTTTTCATGCATTGGAAAGAAGCAAACTTTTGTGCAATGATTTTGTCAGGACAATACCTTAAGAGTGGATTCATTCAGGTGAATGGAGACATAATACTTCAGATTGTTCCAGTGGTGTTATTTCCTTTCCCATCCCACCCCACCCCCTTCACCCAGAAGCTGTTCCTCCCAATCAGCTGGTTCTTGGATTTGGTGGTATAAAAGGAGGAGATGATTGTTTACATAGACCACACCCGCTCACCCAACATTCTGATGGACTTTGGGAGTTGGTTTCTTCTATTATGATGACTCAGACTACTAAGTAGCCCTCCGACACCTCCTCATCCCTGTACTGATAACATGAAAAGCAGTCCTAACACCAAATTTGCCCTTTTTTACCCTTATTAACCACCTCCATCCACAAATATAAAATCATAACCCTTTTAATCTTCCCAAAACCCCTCCAACCCTTTTTGCCCCCAATGATTTTCACTATTGCCATTTAGAATCTTTGTCTACCATCATAAAATTCCCTTAAGCCTCTATCTTGTCATTTAATCATTTTCAGTCATAACCTATCCTTTGTGACCCCTTTAGGGAATTTCTTGGCAAAGATATTGGAGTATCTTAGCATTTCCTTTTCTAGCTTATTTCCCAGATAAGGAAACTGAGGCAAACAGGGTGAAGTGACTAGTCCAGGGTCACACAGGTATGGATTTGAATTTAGATCATCCTGACTCTAGGCCCAGTACTTTATCCAATGTACCACTTAGCTGCCCTATCTGTAATAACAAATGATGGCATTTCTATATTGGCATGTGGCAAAAAGAATAAAGAAATATGTAATATTTAGGATCTAACTCTGTTTAGTGAGAAACCCAAGGCTAACTGAAAATAACAATAGCTAAGAATTAACTAGACTTTAAGACTTACCAAGTACTTTATATATCAGAACTTCACAACTCTATAAGATAAGTGCTATTATAATTCCATTTTAGAGATGAGGAAGATGTTATGTGATTTGCAAAGCTAGAAAGTGTCTGAAGTCACTTTCAAACTCAGGCTTTCTTAACTCCTGGCCTACAGTTCTATCCATTGAACATTATCTATTGAAATTTAGATGCACCAATTAAAAATGGAAGAGGAACAACAAGACAAACAAAATTTAAAAACATAAAAGTTTTATGCCCTAAGACTACACATGAGAAGGCATTTCCTCCCTGTTTTTGTTTTGTTTTTTAAGGAGATGGGGAACTATGAATGTGGAATAATATATATCAGATCCCTTGAATATTTTGGTTACTGATTTATTATTTTTGTCTTCTTTTTTATGCTGAATTATAAGGCACTGATCTCGGGAAAGGAGAAGAGAACACTGGGAAATATGAATGATGTAAAAACAAAAGATATTAATAAAAATTTACTTGAAAATGAGGGTGTGACAACTATACTATTTAGCATTATAGGATTTTTGTAAGAAATTGTTAAACTTTAAAATACTTTATAAATAGGAATTGAATAAACTGCTTACTTAAAGGCCACCAACAACACCCAATTGACAAATTCAAATTCTTTTCATAGTTCATCGAATTAACCAGCATTTGTCTCCCTGCAGCATTTAAAATTATTGACTACTCTTTATTATTGATATTTTTTCTTCCTTTGACTTATATAAAATTACTTTGTTCTCCTACTTCTGACTACTCTTTTTTTCTCCTCCCTAAAGCTTCCTTTTCTTCCATTTTTATATGTGTTCCCTAATACTCTTTTTTTCTACAAAGTCATGCACTTCTACAGTTATTACTTCTATGTTTGTCTACTTTTGATACCATATTTTTCTTCTATTTTCGTTTTTGTTAATTTTTATTTTCTGTTTCAAATTGTCTCCCTCCTTTTATTCAAGAAGCAAGAAATTAGATGCCATTATACAAATGAAGTCATGAAAAGCATATTTCCACATTATCCACTATGCTGCATCTCCAAGTCATAACATCTTAGGGATTCTAAGTTTATATCTACTCTAATTTTATATCTCTTATTGGATGCCCTGTTGGTATCTCAATCTCAGCTTTTCTAAAATCTATTTCTTCATCTTCCAAAACATTTGCTCCTCGTTTAAGTTTCACTATTTCAATTTATAGCACTACCATCTTCCTGGTTACTCATACTCAAAGCCTCAAGGTTATTTTTTTTCCCTCACTTCTTTGTCTTGTACATCCAAGAGTAATTAAATCCTTATTAGCTGCACAAATTAAGACAAAACATTTCAAATCCCTGGGTTTCAGTTTCCTTGTTTCTAAAGTAAGAAAGCAGACTACATGTCATAGAGTTAGAATCATAGACTTTATCCACCTTTCTCCCTAATATTATGATTGAGGAAAATGAGTCTTAAACAAGTTAAGTGACTTTCAGAAGAGCATACAGGTATTAAGTAGTAAGTGAACCAATGTTCTCTGATTCCAAATCTTCCATCATTCTACTGTCCCTCAATACAGGATATTGTATGAGTAGGGAAAGAGAAAGAAAAGAGTCATAGATGATTCAAATGTTATGAACTTGGGTAGCTGGGATGATGGTGATATCAGCAAGAAAAAGAAATCTGAAAGAAAAGGCTTAATGGGGAAGATGAAGAATTCTATTTTTGTCATATATTTGAAAGGCAGACAGAATATCCAATTGGAGATGTGAGACAGGAGTCCAGGAAAAGTTATATCTAGAGATATAGATTTGGGAGTCATCTGCCTGGATATAATTATTGAGTGAACTTAGGCTAGGATATGAGATCACTTTCAGGAGACAATACAGAGAGAAAATAGAGAAGAGGGCTCTAGGAAAAGCTTTGAGGGATGTGTTTAGACAGTAAGGACATAGACTTTGCAAAAGAGACTAACTAGTCAGACTGAGAAGGAACAGGTTATACAGGGAAGCCCTACAGAGGGGCAAAATTAAGGCTGTACTTGTGGTCAAGAGGATCTGAATTTGAAACCCTTCTCTAACACTTTTCAAAGACCTTAGAAAAGGGAGTTAACATTTCTGAGCTTCAGTTTCCTCCTGTACAAAATAAAAATAGTAATAATAATAGTCCCTCCCACCCATGGTTGTTGTGAGAGTCGAATGAGACCTTTTCCTATGACAAGCTAATGTATATAAACTACTTTTCAAGTCATACATTGTCATATAACTATTTGTTATTATAGAAAGAATGCCAAGGGGCATTGAAAGAGTGTTTAAGGATAAAAGAATGGTCAAAAACTGTATATAGATAGTTCAAGGAGGATGAGAGCAGATGGAAGGCCATTGGATTTAGCAGTTAGGAAATCACTGGAAATCTTGGAGAAAATAGTTTCTGTAAAGTAAGAGAAGCCTGATTATAAGATGATGAGAAACAAGAATATTGTTAAAAAACAGACAGAGAAAGTACAAACAATTCTTGTGAAGAATTCAGCAAGGGAAAAAAAAAGACAGCTTGAGGAGATGGAAAGATTAAAAGAAAGATTGTTTTTTGAGTTGATTCCTTCTTATCCCCCCAAGAACAGGAGAGACTTGATAGTGTGAAAAGGTAGAATCAAAGAAATCTGCAGAGTGAGGAATGCAATGGTTTAATTGATTTTATATTATATTATATTATTAGAAGATATATTGCTATATGATTAATATGAATTACATATTATTATATAATATACATTATAAGATTATTATATATATTATTATAAGGTTAAGACTGAAATAGGGAGAAATATAAGGACAACTGATCTACTCATGTGAGAAATTTGGAGAGAAAGGATAGATAAAGAAATGAAAGGACTAACGATTGACCTGAAGACAGAATAAGTTTAGGAGTAAAGAATGAGATAGAAAGACAGGAGAATATGATTAGAGAATGGATTTTCAGAGATCAAAGTCATGGAGGTGATATTGTATGTCATGATGTTGAGGTCTGGGATCCGATCCCTCCTACAGGTGATTAAGGCAAGGAAGTTGGTGAATTCAGAAGCTAGCGTAGTTGAACTGTGAACCCTGAAGTTCCTAAGAGTGAGGGGAAGCATTAGAGCAGAGAAGAAAGTTGTGAGCCAAATACTGGGCTTCCTTCCTTTTTCTAGTGGCAAGAAACTGGAAACTGAGTGGATGCCCATCAGTTGGAGAATGGTTGAATAAGTTATAGTATATGAATGTTATGGAATATTATCCTCAAGCAGGATGATTTCAGAGAAGTCTAAAGAGACTTACATGAACTGATGCTAAGTAAAATGAACAGAACCAGAAAATCATTGTACATGGCAACTGCAAGATTATATGATGATCAATTCTGATGGACATGGTTTTTTTCAACAATGAGATGATCCAGGGCAGTTCCAATGATTGTGTAATGAAAAGAGCCATCTACACCCAGAGAGAGGACGGTGGGAATTGAGTGTGGATCACAATATAGCATTTTCACTTTTTTTGTTTGTTGTTTGCCTGCATTTTATTTTTTTTTCTAATTTTTTTCCTTTTCCATCTGATTTTTCTTGTGCAGCAAGATAATTGTATAAATATGCAGGCATATATTAGATTTAATATATTTTTTTTACCATGTTTAACGTATATTGGATTACTTGCCATCTAGGGAAAGAGGAAAAGGGAAGAGAGGGAAAAATTGGTACACAAGGTTTTGCAATGCAAGGGTCAATGTTAAAAAAAATTATCCATGCATATGTTTTGAAAATGAAAAAGCTTTAATTTAAAAAAAAAAAGGAAAAAAAATACTGAGCTTGCTGAGGAAAGGATCTATGCTTGGTCCTGTGCTGATTGACATTTTCATCAGTGACTGATAAAAGCACATTAAATCAACAAGCATTCATACCACGCTTATCAAATTTGTAAATGGCAGGCATCACTAATTGGCCATCAGGATACCAAAACACACTAGTAAGTTAACAATACTGGGTGAACTAATAAGAAGATTAATACTGTACACAGATTCAAAAAAATCAATTTCACAAGTATAAGATGAGGGTATATAGATATCAATTTATCTGAAAAGGATCTTGGAATTTTAGTGGAATATAATATTATTTAGATAATCACTTGTTGAATATATTGTAAAAGAGATTCTTATTCAGGTATGAGTTGGACCAGATGGCCTCTGAGGTAACTTTCAACTCTGAAATTCTGTAATTCTGAAGGGGTGAATGATTTAGAGACCAATAAAGAGCAACAGGGATATTACTACTGCTACTGCTGATGCTATTAGCTAATGTTTATATAGCATTTACTACATGCAAGGTACTTTGATAAACATATTACAATTATTATTGTGTTTGATCTTTACAACAATCCCTGGGAGATAGCTATTATTATTATCCTCATTTTATAGATGGAGAAATCAAGGCAAACAGAGAGTAAGAGACTATCAGATAGTAAGTATCTAAAGTCAAATTTGAACTCATCTTCCTGACTTCAGGCTTATGCTCTATATATATTCTGTGCCAACCTATCTGTTACCTTTCAAAACAAAAACCAAAAAACCTGTCTCTCATGCTAACACCTTTCTGTTGAAAGCACCATCAATTCTTTCAATCATCCCAGCTCCAAACTTTAGAAATTACTTTGATTATTGCCTTTACATTCAATCTATTGTCATGTCTATGAATTCTACCTCTATAATAAATCTGATTAGTTTCCTATCTACTGCCAAATATGAATGTACTGAGTTCCATATCACTGTTCTACTAAAAAACAAAACAAAACAAAACAAAACAAAACAAAACAAAACAAAACAAAACCCTCTAGTGACTACTTACTGCTTACAGAAGAGAACTATTGATCCTGACTTTCAAGACCAGCTGCCTTTTGTTTCCAATTTATCTTTCTAGCTTTATCTCATATTACTCTCCTTCATGTAATCTACTTCTGGCAAAAATGCATCATTTTCCATTTCCATTCTGCCTTCTCTTATCTCCACACCTTTCTTTGCTTATGATATGCTATCAGCCTTTGTTAGTGCCATATTATTATCCAAGCCGAAAACAGATGCTTCCTTTTCTCTCTCCCAAACCTTTATATGTAAAAAAACTTCAAGACACAAATCAGGCATAAAATCTTCCATAAAAACAAATACTTTACAAATATTATAGCACATTATTTAATGCCTAAGGGAGGAGAGAGGTGAAGGAAGGAGAGAAAAAAATTAAAATTCAAAAAAAATTTAATGAATGTTAAAAATTGTCTATGTATACCTGGGGAAAAGAAAATATTATTTAAAAAAACATAAATATTATATCATTTGTTCCTCACCATTACCCTGGAAAGTAGGTGTAATTATTATCCTCATTTTACAGATGAGAAAATTGAGGATCAGAGGTTAATTGACTTGCCCAGGGTCACAAAGCTAGTAATTATTTGAGGCTGAATTTGAACTTAGTTCTTCTTGCCTCCAAGGCTGGTAATTTATATATTAGGCTACTTAACTGTCTGACTTGGAAATTTCCTATGAAAATTTCCCTGACCCAACTCACCACCCCAGATGAAAGCAATCTTTTCCCATTATAAAATTTTTCATAGCATTTGGCCCAGATCTTATTACATTTACTTAGTCTTCCTAGAATCCTGATTTTTGTGCAAATGTCTTTCTCTACACTTAGTTTATAATAAGTTAGGAAAGCTTCTTACCAGCAGGATCAGCATATCTTACCTTTGTATCCCCAGCAGAAAGCATAATAATGTCTTGTACATAATAGATTCTGAACAAATATTTTACATTTAACACAGTTCAGGTCAATCCAATCTGGTTATAGGTTTTAGTACATCATTCCAGAATCTTAATTCTGTAACCTAATTTCTTAGTTGTCAGTTTTATGTCATATGCAGATTTTAAGTATGTCTCCTATCTCTTCCTCAAAGTGATTGATAATACATAAAATAAAATAGTAAAAAAGAGATCTATAAGTCATATATAGATGTGTGTGTGTGTGTAGTTACCATTAGAATTTCCTCTTCTACATAAGTTCAGTCTTGAAGATATCAACTATTTACCCAATGAAGCTTTGTTTGCCTTTGGTCACTGAATAACAGATTTAAAAGAAAAAAGGACACTAAAGATTGCCTTCTTTAATTCCAAATAGATATATGTGCATAATGAAAGGAATATTTTTGTCTCTAAAAATGTTTCTTTTTTAGTCTAGTTTACCATGTGATCCCTTAATTCTTTTTTACTTTTTTCTTTTTGCTGAGGCAATTGAGGCTAAGTGACTTGCCCAGGGTCACACAGCTAGGGAATGCTAAGTGTCTGAGGTCAAATTTGAACTCAGGTTCTCCTGACTTCAGGGCTGGTGCTCTATCCACTGCACCACCTAGCTGCCCCATGATCCCTTAACTCTTAGCTCTTCATTTCATTTTTATATTATTTGCAGCAGTGGTCATCATAAGTAATAGATCTCAAGGATGTGGCAAAGAATGTATGATTTTCTATATTTAACCTGAAGAAAAGAAGAAGAGGGCAGGAGTAGAAGTAGGATAATAGACTTCAAGTATTTGAAGTACTATTGTGTGGAAGAGAGATTAGATGTGTTCTATTTAGCCCAGGAGAATTGAGTAGATAAAAGTTGCAAAGAGACCAAATTAAATTTGCTGTCAGTCTAACAATTAGAATGAATTGCTTCAAGAGCTGGGAGGTTCACACTCTTTGGAGTGTGAAGAAGAGGTTGAATGACCAATTGCTGAGGATTAGTGTATAGGGTGGACCAAATGGCAACTGATATTCCTTCCAATTCTCAATTTCTGTGATTCTGTTAGGATATAATTAGGGAAATTTCAAGCTGAAAATTCTCATATCAGCTTTAAAAAAGTGAATTCCCATCTCCAGAAGATATTTAAGTGGTAAAGTTGATAGAATGCTGAATTTACAATCAGGAAGATCTTACTTCAAATTCTATTTGTGATACTACTCATGAATAAATTACTTAACCTCTATCAACCTCAATGTCTCTCCTGGAAAATTAGAATGATAATTATACCTACTTGAGAGAATCAAATGTTAAGTGATTTGCAAAAGTTAATGTTCTATGTAAATGTTAGCTGTTATTATTGCTATTGTTTTTAAGATATTAAAGATATTAAAATCTTTATTTTAAAAGATTTTAAAGATATTTAAAATCTAAAATATAAGATATTAAAATAAGGAATCATGCTTTTGGCAGGAGCTGGACTAAATGACTTTTTTTTTTTTCCCTCAGCTTGAAGGTTCTTTGATTGCTCTACTCTCTCTTTTTCATTTTACAGATGAAGAGGCTAAGAGGTTTAAGTGTGCTCAGGATCATAAAGCCAATAATGGGAGAATTGGGATGGACTTATGATTCCCAGTGTTCTACCTCATCACCATGCTTCTAATCCTATTAGGAGATGCAGGAGCCTTTGTTTTCATCAGTCAATAATTGGGTCACTGTCGTCAACAGGAAAGTAAAAATAGCAGATGTATGACTGTTCAGCAAAAGTTATGTGTGGAGATTTTATTATTCAAATAAAAAAATCTCCTGGTTTCATTATATTCTGACTATACCTGCCAATGGCTTAGTTTTTGTCCTTTCATCCATCCTGAGGTTTGTTTGGCACTTCTGTTTCACTTGTCAAGGAAAATCAAAGATTTACCTTCTTTGTCAGTATATTCCACCATCAGTCATTCTGCAGAGCATCAGCATTCTCCTGTGCCTTTTTTTTTTGTGTGAAGTTCATTCTATTATTGACTGTCATGTTCATTGTCTGTCCATACACAGGCTTCTTCTGTACTTTCCTCTTTTGATTTTGTTTGTATTCCCAAAGATAGCCTTATTGCAAGTTATGAGCTTAGTTTGTGTTCCCTAAGATAGCCTTATTGCAAGTTATGAGCTCCATTAACAGGCTAACAGTCTGTTTTTATTTTGTGCTCATCGGTCTCTTTCAGGGCTCACGAAGCTTTATAATACGCCATCACAAATGCAGACAATTTGCTAGGGAACATTTAAGGTTGGCACTATATTGGAATCATTCTTTAAATGTTTGTAGACAGGGTAAATATATTTGCTTTCAAAAAGTGAACTTGTTTTAGGGCTTGAGGATGAGAAAGAATTGCTATGCTACTTAGCAATATCAAAAAAATACAGATTTTCCTTGACATCCGTATGCTAATTAATGTCTAAAAGCAAATGTAGGACAGTAGCAGAGACATCATGTAAGCACAACCTTATAGACTAGTGCACTTAGCTAAATAATGCATCTTTTTTTTTTAACCATATCTTCCATCTTTTTAAGTGTTACTGCATTTTGTTGTACTCCCTGAAAAAGCAATCACCGTGGCAAGTGCTAAATCACATGGGATGATGCACCTGATGCCAGCCAGTATTGAAAGTACCATTTTAAAGAAATATGCGCAGCAGGCATTCTGTTGACATTCATTTGGATAGAGAACAACCTATTTACAGTAAGCAGGAGACCTTCCTGTTCTAACACTGGCATTTTTAAACTTTATTATATTTCACAGTAATCATTTTACTTTTATTCTCCTCCTTTTCTTTTCCCAACCCCAAGAGATGGAAGCACACCCACACACTGAATACAAACATAAACAAGTACATGTGTACACATCTGAACTTACATGCAGACATACATGTTTTTTATACAGAAATTAAAATACTTTACAATTATTTTTCAATAAAATTAATAGTTAGATATCACTAATTTTGACAATCTAGACTGAAGATTGCCTTTGTACTACTGTCAATTAAAAATATTTTGCTAAGTAAATTAATATTGTAAATAAATAAAGATTGGGGATGAAAGGAGAAAGTTTTACCTTTAAAAAAAACAAACTATTTTAAAGTATTTAGTTTATGTTAAGGAGGTTTTCACTGATTTGGGTGGCTCTCCTTTTCCCCTCTTAGATGTTAGGCTCTGCTGTTCCATAACTTAACAAAAACCCCTGATTATCCAGTATTAAAACAAAACTGAGGAAAAAAAAAGCTAGTTCTTTAAACTCTTTCATTTAGTCTCTGTCCCTAATTAACATGTGAATCAATAAAACAGTTAGTCGACAAGTATTTAATAAACATTAATTATGTGCCAGACGTTTAGCTAAGTGCAGTAGATATAAAGAAAAGTAAGAAGATGCTTATAATCTAAATGGTGAAAAAAATATGAAATATCTAGGTATATATCAAATATATGTAGAGTAGAAGAAGATTATCTAAACGGGGGAGAGGCAGTTTTGAACCCAGATCTCCCCAGATTCTAAAAGTAGTATTCTTTCAACTATTCTTTCACTTTGTCTCACTTGTTCACATTTTTCTTTTTCCATGGCCAAGGTTTGCCCTAGAATTCTTCCCCCCAAACTTCCTTGTAATCTCCAATTAAATGAACTAACCTTATTCTATTATGTGCTCAACTCTAGAAGAGGACCAACATTGTTTTTCAGGCATATAAAATCTGTGATGTTTTGGAGGGGGGCAGAAATTATCTTCAATTGATCAGAAGATTTTTTTTTCCTGGTCAGGAAGACTGCTAGCTGCTGATTTTATTGCTTTTCATTTTTTATTCCTATGGAATGTGAAGTGTTACAACTGCTTTTAGTGATTTAACTGTCTTGATGTCATTGGGGTTGCATTTCAAAATTTTTCATAGACTCCTAATCTCAGAATTGGAAAGGCCCTCTAGGGTCATCTAATTCAAATGATATCTATAGAGGAATGCTCTTTACAACTTCCCTGAATAATGTAGTCTCTGCTTGAAAAACCAGTAGTGGAGGACTGGGTCATTTTGAAAACACTAAAGGGAAACAATAACTCATTCATTCTCACAACTTCCCTAAGATTGTGACTAGATGGGATTTTTTTTTTTTTTTTTTGCTTTTTTTTCTGAGGCAATTGGGGTTAAGTGACTTACCCAGGGTCACACAGCCAGGGAATGTTAAGTGTCTGAGACCAGATTTGAACTCAGGTCCTCCTGACTTCAGGGCTGGTGCTCTATCCACTGCGCCACCTAGCTGCCCCTAGATGGGATTTTTTTTTTCTCATCTACTGATAATACTCAAAAATGAGACAGAAAAAAAAATGAAATAAAAATCTGTTATGTGGTTTTACATACTTTAATTTACATAAATGATCATTTGTTGGGTATGTTGTGGATAAAATTCATGCTTTATGTAGAGCTCCAAGGTTCATTCCAACTCTGAGTCTTAGAATTAAGAAAATATAACAATAACCATCATTTGTATAGAACTTTAAAGTTCATAAGGCACTTTACTTATGTCAACTCTGGTAATCCTTGTAACAACATTCTAAGGTATGTGCTCATATCATCCTATTATAGAGATGAGGAAACCAAGGTTGAGAGAGGTTAAGAGACTTAATGTCTTACAGTTATCAATGTTTGAGGCAAGATTTGAACTCACTTTTTCCTGATTGTCAGTCTAATGGTCTATCATAGGGATGCCTTCAAATCTCAGTGATTTCTCTGCTTATCTCTATTTCTTTGTTTCTTGTTAAATAGCTTCTCCAGTATAGTAACGTACAGTATTCAGTATATTACATATACTGAGCACCAATTTACTACAGAACCCAGTAAAACAACTCAATGTCACACTGCTATATGAATACCCCTCCTGAACAGTCCTTAAATTAAAGCACAATGAAAGGGTTAATGGCAGGTATATTAAGTTGAGTGATGTCCAACTATTCATGAACCTATTTGTGGTTTTCCTGGCAAAGATTCTGAGTGATTTGCCATTTCCTTCTCCAGCTCATTTAACAGATGAAGAAACTGAGGCAAAGAGGGTTAAGTGACTTGCCTAGGGTAACACAGCTAGTGTGTGTCTGAGGCTGGACTGAACTCAGGGACCTCGACTTCAGGGCTGCCCCTCCATCTACTGAGCCATCAGATTGCTCCAGATACATCACAAGTCTATAGATTTAGAGCTAATCTATCTTCCTCATTTTATACCCCCCAAAAAACAAACTCAGAAAGGTAAAATAGCTTCTTCATGGTCACAGAGACAGAATTTGAATTGCTTCTTCTGCTTCTGAATCCAGTATTCTTTCTATCATATCACACTGCAGTTTCAAGGAAGATATAAAACCTTTCTAAATATGACAAACATATAGACAGCATCAACAAGCAAACAAATAAATGTTGCTTTTAGATAAAGTATTTTTCCATGTGCATGAGCTAATCCTGAGTGTTTTCTCACTATACAAAGAGCAACCTGCAAGTTTGCCTTTTGATATTGATTTGGCTTCATTTGTTTCCTGTCCCTTTCCTCTCATTGCCCATCAGTTGGAAGTCTTGTGCTTGCACTAAATCTGGAATGACAACTTTGGATGATATGAGTAAATACTTAGCATAGGTCTGAGTGACTTTGACTAGTTTAGATAAGGGTGGGTGGTCAAAAAGACCCCTAACAATCAAGGTAAGATAATTCAATCATGTTGTATTGATGAAACATGGAAAAAGAATCCAAGCAGACAAAATCATTTCAATTGTCTGCAAAAGTTCCAAGCTGATTTATAGCTTTTCTAAAAGTGTCCTTCTGACATTACTGAACAAAGAATTTAAAAAATTACTTGATTTTTTTTTCTTTAAGCATTTAATAAAACCTACATTTGAGAAATACATATATAACTTTTGGCAGGGGGAGATAATGGAAATCAGACCTGTGATTTTACTTGGTGGTAGAGAACTTCCAGTAAAGAAATTTTCTTTATTAACATAGAACAGTACCTTCTTTTCAAATTATAGTCTTAGTGTGCTGCTTGGGGACAATGAAAGATTAAGTGACTTGCCCTGTGTTAAATAGCCACTATGAATTAAAAATAGAACTCTGAACCTTGGTTTTCCTCAGGCTTGAATTCAACTCTATCCACTATATCACGCTGCCTTTTCCTTATGTAGCCTCTTGATCCCCTCAAAATAGGTATTTCCTACAGTAGGGATAAAAACTTGATACTTTCATGTTCCAATTTTTATGATATGGTTAACACACCTGTCACTTTCCTTTCTAAAAGAATTTTTTTTAAATTAAGTACTCCCTATATATTCTGCATTAAGCTAAGCATTTTATAAGTATTTGATTTTCTCAACAATTTTGGGTGGTAGCTGCTTGTTTTGCTCCCATTTTTATTTTTTTTAATTAAAGCTTTTTGTTTGCAAAACATATGCATAGGTAATTTTTCAACATTGATCCTTGCAAAGCTTTCTTTTACAAATTTTTCCCTAACCCCCACCCCCTCCCCTAGATGGGAGAAAGTCTAATACATGTTAATTATGTTAAAATATTTGACAGATCGAATATATATATATATACATATATATATATATATTTATACAGTTATCTTACTGTACAGGAAAAAAAAAAACCTGAGAAGGAAAACATAATGCAAGCAAACATCAATAGAGAGTGTGAAAATGCTATGTTGTGGTCCAGACTCAGATCCCACAGGTCTCTCCCTGGGTGTATATGGCTTTCTTCATCACTGAACAACTGGAACTGGTTTGAAACATTTCATTGTTGAAGAGAATCATGTCCTTCAGAATTGATCATGGTATATACAGTCTTATTGTTGAGGTGTATAATGATCTCCTGGTTCTGCTGATTTCACTCAGCATCAGTTCATGCAAGTCTCTCCAGGCCTCTCTGAAATCATTCTGCTGGTCAATTCTTACAGAACAATAATATTCCATGACATTCATATACCGTAGTTTATTTAGCTATTCTCCAATTGATGGGCATCCATTCAGTTTCCAGTTTCTAGTCATTACAAAAAGAGTTGCCACAAACATTTTTGCACATATGGGTCCCTTTCCTTCCTTTAAGATCTCTTTGGGATATAAGCCCAATAGAAACACTGCTGGGTCAAAGGGTATGCATAATTGGATAATTTTTTGAGCATAGTTCCAGATTGCTCTCCAGAATGGTTGGATCCATTCACAGTTGAACCAACAATGTATGAATGTCCCAGTTTTCCCACATCCCCTCCAACATTTGTCATTATCTTTTCCTGTCATCTTAGCCAATCTGAAAAGTGTACAGTGGTATCTCAGAGTTGTCTTAATTTGCATTTCTCTGATCAACAGTGATTTGGAGCACCTTTTCATATGACTAGAAACAGTTTTAATTTCATCGTCTGAAAATTGTCTGTTCATATCCTTTGACCATTTATTTATCGATTGGAGAGTGGCTTGAATTCTTATAAATATGAGTCAATTCTCTATATATTAGAGATGAGACCTTTATCAGAACCCTTAAATGTAAAGATGATTTCCCAATTTGATGCTTCCCTCCTAATCTTGTCTGCATTACTTTTGTGTGCACAAAAACTTTTTAACTTAATATAATCAAAATTATCTATCTGGTGTTCAATTAAGAGTTCCAGTTCTTCTTTGGACACAAATTCCTTCCTTCTCCACAAGTCTGAGAGGTAAGCTATCCTATGTTCCTCTAATTTACTTATAATATCACTCTTTATGTCCAAATCATGAACCCATTTAGATCTTATCTTGGTATGTGGTGTTAGGTGTGGGTCAAGCCCTAATTTCTTCCATACTAGTTTCCAATTTTCCCAGCAGTTTTTGTCAAATAGTGAGTACTTATCCCAAAAGCTGGGGTCTAAAAGAATTTTTAAAATATTATTTCTATAACACAAGACAAAGTCCAGCTCCTTTGGTCAAAAGCAAAATATTGTTGTTGTTCTGAGTCATCAAGAACAAGTGACTATATTTTGCATAATTTTAACTGAATACATATGAACATTTTGTTTTGTTTTGTTTTTTAGTTATTTCAATTGTCAGATTTTGTGACATCTTTTGGAGGGTTTTCTTTTTTTATTATTATATATAAAGCTTTTTATTTACAAAACATATGAGTGATTTTTCAACATTGACCTTTGCAAAAACTTTTTTTTCCCAAGCTTTTCCCCTCCTTCCCCCCACCCCCCACCCCTAGATAACAGGTAATCTAATACATGCTAAATAGGATAAATTATATGACAAATACAATACATGTATACATATCTATACAGTTATCTTACTGCACAAGAAACATCAGATCTAGAAAGAGAAGAAGAAAAAACAACCTAAGAAGGAAAAAAAATGCATGGAAATATTCACAGAAAGCGTTAAAATGCTGTGTTGTGGTTCACACTCAGTTCCCACAGGCCTCTCTCTGGATGTATATGACTATCTTCATCGCTGAACAACTGGTTTGAATCACTTCATTGTTGAAGAGAACCATGTCCATCAAAACTGATCATCGTATAGTCTTGTTGCTGTGTATAATGTTCTCCTGGTTCTGCTGATTTCACTCAGTATCAGTTCATGCAAGTCTCTCCAGGCCTCTCTGAAATCTGGAGGGTTTTCTTCACAAAGATATTGGAGTGATTTGCCATTTCTTTCTCCAGCTCACTTTTTAAAAATAGCTTTTTATTTTTCCAAATACATGCAAAGTTAGTTTTCAACATTCACCTTTGCAAAACCTTTGTTCCAAATTTTTCTCCCTTTCCCTTCTGCCTTGTGCTCTATATAGCAAACAATCCAGTACAGGTTAAACAAGTACAATTCTTCTAAACATTTCTATATTCATCATTCTGCACAAGAAAAATCAAATAAAAAAAAGTTCAAAAACACGAGAAAGAAAAAAACAAGCAAACAAATAATATTGTAGTTGCCCTAAATCACCTCATTGTTTCAGTCAGCTAGTCATTTCATTATTGAAAGAAAAAAAAAAGGCAATCTGAACAAAAGTGGAATTGAGCTGTCTGAGATGATAGTAAATTATAGTAAAAACTAGAGGTTATCAAGTGGAAGATGGATGCCCATTGGTTTGAGATGTTATATGGGAGATTCATGGTTAACTTTCCAACTTAGACTCTTCAAGTTTATATTTGTTTCTTCAAACAATAAATAAACATTTGCTAAGGACCTACTTTGTATCAAGCACAGTGATACTATAAGTACAAAGAATAAAACAATTCCTAATCTTAAGTAGCTTTCCTTCCCATGGGGGATATAGCAAATATAAATGTAAAGATATGTGTATATGTAGATATATGGAAGTATTTATATTGTATACATAATATATTGTATGTAATATAATTGTATAAATATTGTATACAACATGTGTTGTATACAATATAAATATACACAATATATTGTAAATATACAATACGTGGAATATAAATATGGAAATATGCAATGTAATTTTAAATACGCATGATAGTCCACAAACATTTATTAAGCATGTATTCATTTTAAGCCATCAAAACAAGACAAACTAATTGGGACACTAATGTACTGTTGGTGAAGTTGTGAACTGATCCAACCACTCTGGAGAGCAATTTGGAACTCTATCCAAAGGGCTAAAAATCTGTGCATACCCTTTGATTCAGCAATACCACTGCTAGGTCTGCCTCCCAAAGAGATCATTTTAAAAAAAAAGAAAGAAATTTTGCACAAATTTTGTACAGAAGGGAAAATCTGTACAAAAATATTTATAACATCTCTTTTTGTGGTAGCTAGGATTTGGAAACTGATGGGATGTCCATCAACTAGGGAATAGCTGAACAACTTCTTGTATATGATTATAATGGAATATTATTGTGCTATAAGAAAAAACAAACAGGATGATTTCAGTAAAACCTAAAAAAGACTTACATGAACTGATTCAAAATGAAGTGAGTAAAACCAGGAGAACAATACATCCAGTAATAGCAATATTATATGATAAACTGTGAATGACTTAGCTGTTCTCAGCAAGTCAGTGATCTAAGACCATCCAAAAAGGATTCATGATAAAAAGTGCTATCAGTCTCCAGAGAAAGAACTGGTGTCATCTGAATGTTGACTGGTACATATCATTTTTCATTTTCTTTCTTTCTTCCTGAGTTTTTTTCTTCACAAAATGACTATAATGGAAATGTTCTGCATGATTCTACATATCAGATTATTTACTGTCTCAGGGAGAGGGAAAGGGAAAAAAGAAGGGATAAAATTTTGAATTCAAAGGTTTAAAAAGTGTTAAAATTTGTTTTTACATGTATTTGGAGGGGGGAAATAAAATATTGTTTTTTAAAAGCCCAAACTAAATCTGCGAAAGATCTTAATTCCAAAAGGTCAAGGTCATCCACTGCACCCCAGATCATAGCCAGTTATCTTGACTTCTGTCTTGCCACTAGACTTCAATGATTCTGGAGGAGAGAGTGAGGCAAATGATAATGCATAGCTCTACCATATTTAAATCCAATTAGCTCACAAATTAAGGTATCACCCTCAATAATCCCTACAATATTACTGGTGCTCTTCAAGAACAAAGAAAAAACAACAATAACAGTAATAACAATAACACACACATACATACATATGTATATATGTACATGTATATGGATATATATATATGTTTACATAGGTATAGCATAAATGTAAATATATAGTATACCTATAAATATATACATATACCTATAAACATAGGTATAGCATAAATATAAATTAATAAGTACAAAATAGTTCACCACAAGGTAGCTTGGAATAGAAAACACTTGCAATTTTGATGATCAAAAAAAAAATTCGTATAGAAGACAGTATTTGAGCTATGTTTTAAAAGAACAGAGATTCTATGAGCTAGAGGTAAGGAGGGAGTATATTCACTGAAAGATGAATGACTAATCCAAAGACAGAGAAACAATACCTGAACTTCCAGCAGGAATATTCTGGTTTCAGCTCTAACTGGCTTTTCAACAGATTTTTTTTAATCCATAAATGCTTATAAATCAGGCTTTTATTTACTTTTTGTTGATTGTTTAGACTTCCAAAAATGATGAAGAAAATATTAACACTGCAGATTATACTTAAAAGCATGTCCTGCATTCATCAGTTACTAGAACACAACCGAGTCCTAAAGTATCATCTGAGGAATAAAGAAAAAGCCAGTTTGACTGGGTTAAAAAATTCTAGAAGGGAAAAAAATGTCCAACAAGACTGGAAATAGAAGGGGAAGGAGGAAAGGAATAAATATTTATATAGCACCTACTATGTGTCAAGCATCATGTTGATTTCTTTACAAATATTACCTCATTCCATTCTTATAACACATTTGTGAAGTAGATGCTGCTGTCCTTAGGCAAAAAGAGATTTATAGATTTTGGTAGTTATTTCTTATTTAGTTCTCTCATTTGGTCTTCTCAACCTGCTGGAGAAATAGGTAATGCTTTTATCCCTGTTTACAGTTGAGGAAACAGGAGCAAAAAAAATTTAAATGACTTGTCAAGGGTCACACAGCTAGAAAATATCTGAGAATGTATTTAAACTCAGGTTTTCCTGACTCTAGAACTAGTATTCCAGAGCCATATTGTGAAGAGCTTTAAAAGCTAAACACATGAGTATATATTTTATTCTGATGGCAATCGAAAGCCAATAGACTTAAATGAGTAGGGGGGATAGATCTATACTTAACTAAAAAATACATTGGTAGTAATGTGTGAGATAGATTAGACTAGTGTGAAACTTGAGTCAGATGGATCAATTAGGAAACTTCCACTAATATAGGCAAGAAATGATGAGGGCCTTACTACTTTTTAATACAAGTATTATTACCTCTGAATGGTCTTCCTGAATGATTCCTATCTGTCATCCCTCCCAATTGTTTCTACCTCAGGTGGTAATTGCATGAGCTGAGAGAAGGGATCAGATGAAAAAGAGGTTCTTTCTTCATGTTACAAGTCATTACATGTTGGCAATTTAGGCAAATAAACCAACAACATCCATCCTAATGGGATTAATTTATTGTTTAACTTCCTCCAAGTACCTAGATATTGTTTGTTTATTTATTTAAATAAACTGCTTTTGAGCAACATGATGACCCAAAAGAATATAGATAGAATGTATGGATTTACTTGGTAGAAGTGGTACAAAGCTGCCCATCAATCAATCAATAGACATTTATAAGTACTTTACTATGCACTAAATCCTGACATTCAAAGAAGAGCAAAAATGATCTTATCCTCAAGGACATTACATTCTAATGAGGGAGACAATATGTATATCCATTGATGCATACTATATCTGGAGAAGGACATGACAAACCAATTAAGTATCTTTGCCAAGAAAGGACAGAACAACAAACAATCAAAATAAATGCAGAGCAGACAAAAGATCAGCCTAGATGGGGAGTCTCTAGTAGCCGGGGTTTCACAAAAGATCTCTCGCAAAGGATGGTGTATGAACTAAATCTTGCAGAAAGTTAGAGATTCTAAAAGCAGAGGTGATGAGGGAAACCATTCTGGGCACAGGGAATAGTTACTGCAAAGGAAGGCAAAGATGGGATAGAAAATGCTGTATATTAAGGACAATAAGAAGGCCAGTTAGCTGGATATGCATGGAAGCAAAATCTAAGTTTGTGAAAAGGATTAAAATGTATGGAAACTAGAAAAGTAAAAAGAGGGAAGATTGTGAAGAGCTTTGGATGCCAAATCTATGACTTTATAAACTGGAGATAACAAGAAACCACTGGAATTTATTGAGTAGAGGGATTAATATGGACAGACCTGTGCTTTAGGAATATCACTTTGGATGCTATTTGGAGGACAGATTAGAGTAGGAAGGAACTTGAAGCAGAGAAATCAACTAATTTGAAGGCTATATAAATAGTATAAGCAAAATGTGATAAGGGTCTGAAACAGAGATAAAGAGACTCATGTGAGAGATACTGTGAAAGTCAAAATGACAAGATTCATTGATTAACCAGATATGTGGGTGGAGTGAACATAAGAAATAGAAAATGACCCTTGGTTTATTACTCTGAGTGAGTGAAAGGATAGTAGTATCCTCAACTGTGATAGGTAATTCAGAATGGGATTGATTTGAGGATAAAGATAATGAGTGCTGTTTTGAACATTCTGAATTTGGGATGCTTTGGAGACATTCACTTCAAAATATTCAACAGACAAATGGTGATACTGAACCAGAGTTTAGAAAAGAGAATAAGGCAACATATATTGATGTGGGAATCATCTGCACATAGCTAATAATTAGATTCATTGAAACTGATGAGATCTATTTGTGAAAGAATAAAAGAGGGCTCAGGACAGAGCTTTGGGTGGGAGTATACCCACAGTTAATGGATATAATATGAATGAATGTTCTACCAACGACAGATAGGAAGAGAACCAAAAGACAACAATGTCACAAAAATTCAGAGAAGATGGTATATCCAGGAGAAGAGGGATCCTTAGACCATATTGGGATTTAGAATTCAAACTTCCTAAGGAAAATGATGTTACTGGTGGTCTTCATGGAATTTTTTTTTTGCTTTAACTTATCAACAATTCAGTCTGTTCAAATATACTCATCAAATAATTAATAATTAATAAAAATCAAATACTAAGACATCTGGAGGAAAATAGCCTCTTCTCCAAAGCAACTGATATCCTATTCCTCACCTTGTAGTCCTCTATTGGTCTATACCAACATGTGGTATGACTATCTTTTAGCTATCCCCAACCATAGTCCTATCACCATAATGTTCTTTTTTTTTAATTAAAACTTTTTATTTGCAAAACATATGCATGGGTAATTCTTCAATATTAACCCATACAAAGCTTTCTGTTACAAATTTTTCCCTCCTACTCCCTACCCCTCCCCTAGATGGCAGGATATCCACTACGTGTTAATTATGTTAAAATACTTGACAAATCGAATATATGTATACATATTTCCACACTTATTTTTTGTGCAAGAAAAATCTTATCTACAAGAAAGAAAAATCAGAGAAAGGAAACACAATGCAAGCAAACATCAATAGAGAGCATGAAAATGTTGTGTTGTGGTCCACATTTCACATCCCTCTCTCTGGATGTATATGACTTTCTTCACTGAACAATTGGAAATGGTTTGAAACATTTCATTGTTGAAGAGAGCTATGTCATGGTGTTCTTTCAGGAAAGTCTTCAGAGGCAGCTTAGTAAAGAATCAAGAAGACATGAGTCCAAATTCTTTAATTAACAGTTAAGTGATTTTCAGCAAGTCACTAAGCCTTTTTGTGCCTCAGATTCCTCATTTGCAAAATGGAGGGGGATATGGATTTACAGGTTGCTTTCCAAACCCAAATGTATAATCCTGTGAACCTATGAATTTGGGCTTGATACTTTATACAACTGTTATCATCAATTAGCCTTCCTTGATTTCAGTTTATTATCCTTCCTGTTTTTGCCTAAGTCAGAAATGCTACCAGATATGATTCTCACTCTAGATGAGACAAAGAAAATCTAGAGGTTTTCCAGGGGCTTTAATCTTTCCTTTCCTCTAAGATTACCTTCCATCTACTCTTATGTATCTCACATACTATTTATGTATATGTTGTCTCTTTATTAAAACATCAGCTCCTTGAGGGCAGAGACTATTTTTGCTTCTCTATGTATCTTCAGCTCTAGGGAAAGGGACTGGCATATAGTAGCCATTTAATAAATGTTTGTTTATAGATTCATTTCCTAGCCCAGTGTTCTGATTATTGACTTTTCCTCCAGAGAGGACTAGAAACACACACACTGTTTTCAACTGGCTTGGAACTACTTCAGTCTGACAGAATTACTGCAGGTAGGCTGGGAAGATGAAATGTCATGTGCCAAACATTCCCTATGTTTTTACCCCCTTATGTCATATGCCCCCTCCACCAAGCCCCATGCACAGCACGAAAGACAGATGATGAAGTGAGATTTGTATTCTGTGTAGCTGTGATAAAGAATGCTCCCTGGAGTCTATTTTTTTCTTGCCTTTCTTATAAACCTTAACTGTTTCATTTCCATATCAAAGAAACAAAATGTGAATGAATGGGCAAAAATACAGAAGGCATAAATCTCTCCTTCCATAGACTAACCTTTCAGATATAATTTAAAGGTATCAAAAACAAATACAGTAAAAAGATATGTATTTTTCCGACTTAAATGTGTAATTTAAAAATCAAAATTTTTACTATAATGGTTTCATTGAGTTAAATCAATGGAATGCATTTAGTTGAAAAGATAAGGTAATTAAATTTCATTATATATCTTGGCACATATGTATATATTTTTTTCAATGAATTTCATAAGTGACACATATTATATCTAAATATGACAAAATGCATGTTGAATTTCCTAATCTACTCATACCAGAAGATCTTATTCTTCCACAAACATATGTAATCAGAGGAGAGAAAGGAGGCATTTTTTTCTTTACTTAAAAACATTTTTAATCTAGCTTAAACTGTTGTACAATTTTGGTTTTTTAACCTCATATTATTTTCTAAGATATGTCCTTCTAAAAAAAGTGAACAAAACAAGGAAATAAATTGATATCTATATTTCTTTTCTACTTGTGAAATTCCTTATCACAGTTTTATATCTTTGATTTTTCTTTCATTCTGATAAGCATATTTTTGTGATAGTTTTTGTTTTCCCAAACACATGCAAAGCTAACCTTCAGTATTCACTTCTTCAAAACCTTGTGTTTCAAATTTTTCTCCCTTCACCCCCTTCCTCCAAACAACAAGCAATCTAATATAGGCCAAATATGTGCAATTTTTTCAAACATACTTCCATATTCATCATGCTGCACAAGAAAAATCAGATCAAAAGGGGGAAAAACATGAGAAAAAATGACAACAACAAAAAAAGATGAAAACATTATCCTTTGATTCACATTCAATCTCCATAGTTCTCTCTCCAGATATGAATGGTTCTTTCTATCGCAAGTCTTTTGGAATTGCCCTAAACTACCACAGTGTTGAAAAGAACCAAGTCCATCCTAGTTGATCTTCACATAATCTTGTTGCTGTGTACAATGTTCTTTGGTTCTATTCACCTCACTTAGTATCATTTCATTTCTTATAGAACAATAATATTCCATTACATTCATGTACCATAACTTATTCAAGTCATTCCCCAACTAAGTATTCACTCAATTTCAGTTCCTTGACACTACAAAATGGGCTGCCACAAACATTTTTGAACATGTGGGTTCTTTTCTCATTTTTATGATCTCTGGGATACAGACCCAGTAGAAACACTGCTGGATCAAAGGGATGCACAGTTTTATAGCCCTTTGGGCATAGTTCCAAATTGTTCTCCAGAACAATTCCATCAATTCCACCAACAATGTATTAGTGCCCCCAATTTTCCCACATCCCCTCCAACATTTATCATTGTCTTTTCTTGCCATCTTAATCAATTTGAAAGGTATGAAATGGTAACTCAGAGTTGTCTTAATTTGCACTTCTCTAATCAATAGTGATTTAGAACATTTTTTTCATATGGCTAGAAATTTCTTCATCTGAAAATTGTCTGTTCATATTCTTTGACCATTTACCATTTGGGGAATGCTGTCAAAGTGAATTTAGGTTACATAGTTACATGACTGAACTCAAATAATAGTCATTAATGGCCGAATGTTTAATTAAAAGCTGGTCTCCAGGATGATACCCTTGGGGTCAACGCTTAGCATGCAATGCTTAATATTTATGTCAATGGCCTGAATAAAGGCATATATATGACTTGCTTCTCAAAATGGGAAAAGATGCAAAGCTTGGAATGACAGCTAATAAACTGGATGGCAAGAATCAAGGATTCAAAAAGATCAGGACAGATTAGAACATTAGGTTGGAGTTACAATAATACAATTAAATAAGGACAAATAGAACAAAAAAAATTTTAAACACAAGGGGTAAGTGATTTGACTAGCAATTTGATTTTTAAAAAATCTAGGGATTTAATGGACTACATGCTCAGTATGAATCAACAATACAATATCGCAACCAAAAAAGACAATATGCTGAGAAAAGTGAGGAATGAGGTGATGATCTCATTGTCTTCTGCTCTGGTCAGACCACATTTAGTATAATGTGTGCAGTGGGTGCTTAACCAAGTTTTCTTGATTAAGCCAAGAAGTGTCCAGAGTAGGAAAACTGAAATGGTGAAAGGTGTCCAGTGCACATCATAAGGCGATCAGTTGCAGACACTGGGAATGTTTAACTTGGGGAAGAGAAGACTAAGGTAGGCAGGAGAAGAGGGGTTATGGGAGTATAATACTAATTGTCTTCAAGTATTTTATATTGAGGAGGTAAGATTTGTTAGGAGCGATTAGATTTGTTCTATTTCATTCCAGAGGAGAAGACCAGAATTAATAGATGGAAAACATAATAAAGCAAATGTCACCTCACCCCAAGGAAAAACTTTCTAATAAATTCAAACACAGACTTGCTTCTTACATCATTGGACAGAATGCATAAAATGATGGAAAAACAGACTGATGTAAATAGATTCATTTGATCTGTGATTTCAGTATCTAAACATAAAATGGGCTTTCTGAAAAGGGGACTAACTCTCATTTGAGATCTTCAGAAAAAAGTTAAACGTACACTTGTTTGTCATGAGACAAGAAGAATTCTTGCTGATATATAAGTTGTCTATTGGACAACACAGCCTCAAGGTCCCTTCCATTGTTGAGAGTCTATGTAAAACAGAAATAGATGACCAGAGAACAGAAATATATTTTGAAGAAATAATTTTAAAAAGCTGCTATTCAGAAATTTTTACATAGACTGGTTGAACAAACTGTAGAACATGAATGAAATGGAATATTAACATAATATCGGAAATAATGAATATTATGAATACAAAGAAGCATGGGAGGACTCATGAACTGATGCAAAGTGAAGGAAATAGACCTAGGAGATCAATAACCACAGTGACTCAATAATATAAGAGAAAGGATAACAATAATAGTAAAAAATCCCCAAACTGAACACTATGTAACTAGCTTTAGAAATTTTACAGATACTATTAGACTGGATTGAAATGTTGGTTAGTTTGGCTTAATTGCTCTTTTTTTTAACCTTCTCCCTTTTTTTACTCTTTGTTAACAGGGGTTGTTCTCTGATGAGTTAAAGAATGGACTTATTTGCAAGTAAAGGCAATTTTTAAAGAAATTATACATGGATATTGATTTTGAATGAATAATATTTATGTAATCAATTTTGTTGTTTAGATTTAAGTATATAATAAATTACTCTTTGTATTTTAGAAAAAGTTTTGAAATATCAGTATAAAAAGAACACAATTTTCTAGGTACTACAATTAGGGTTAGGATTAGTGCATTAACAGTGAGGCTAAATATATAGAGTGTTAGACCTGAAGTTAAGATTCAAAAACTTGCTAGCTGTATGATCATAGACAAAAAGCATCAATTGGTTCATCTGTAAAACAAGAATGTCTGTAAGGCCTATCTCACTAGTTTATTATAAAGTTCAAAAGAAATAATATATGTAAATTACTTTGCAAAATTTGAACTGCCAATTACTAATTCAAAAGGTGTGAAAATGGTGTGAAAAATTCAAATGGATATATTCTGTAAAATCAAAGAAAACACAGAATTAGGGAAAGACCCATAGGAAAGAAAAGGATACACTTATCCCGGCATTAATGATTACAGAACTCTGGAAACCAATGACATGTCAAAGGATCAAAGTGAGGAGAGAGTTTAGGGCAAACTTTTACATTGAATTTAATTTCTCCTTTTTTTCAATTCCTGATTTACTTATAAATTAATATGATACCAATTTAATATTTAATCATTTTAAAGTTACACATATGTTAGTTCCTCCTGGTACTCCTAGCCCCCGCTACTCACAACCAATAAACTGTAAGCTTAAGATCAAGTCTTTTGCTTGTCTTATACTTCCTTAAAACTTTCAACAAGCAGCTAGATGGAACAGTGGTCAGAGCACTGGTCCTGAAGTCAGGAGGACCCAAGTTCAAATTCAGCTTCAGATACTTACTAGCTATGTGTACCCTGAGCAAGTCACTTAACCACAACTGCCTCACCAAAAACAAAACAAAACAAAAAAACAAACTTTCAACATAGTGCTGAGTAGTATTTAGAAGTCATCACGTATAGAATGCCAGATTCTATCTAAAGCCAAAGAAAATTATAGTTATCAGCCAAAAGATCCAGTTGCTCCAGATTCTTGACAGCATCTTCACTTTAGGAAACACAGGCAAAACATACAATAATAGTAGGAAGGATTAAGTGGAAGTCTTGCTAAAGCCATAATTAGGCAAAAGTAGTAACAGTGGTGACACCATACAATATGGGGAGTAGGGAAAAGTATATAATTTGGTTGAAATCTGACTATCAGCAAATGTATAAGTATATACTCACAGACTTTGACAGTGTTGACCTTCTGTAGCCAGAAGAATTCTTTGCTAATTGAATAAAGAAACAATAAGTCTATTTATCCTTAATAGGAGTTATTGGCAGATCAAAATAGTGATAAATTTAGCCTACCTTCTAGTTTGGTTAAGCTAGTTTGCTTTTTTTTTTAAACCTGATTCTTAGGTGATAATATTCTCTTCTTGACCTTTCTCCAGATCTGTTGTTTTTCTTATGAAATATTTCACATTCTCTTCTATTTTTTCATTCTTTATATTTTGTTTTATTATTTCTTGATCTCATAATTTCACTGGCTTCTTTTTGTCCAATTCTAATTTTCATTTTCTTCTTTAAGACTCTGGGTCTCCTTCTCTAGTTGGTTGACTTTTTTTCTCTCATAATCTTATTTTTCTTGGATTCTTCTTTTTTAAAAGTTTTTCTCATTTTCTTTCATTTGACTTTTTAAGTGGTTTTTGATTTCTATAAATTGAGGCAGGTAACCATTTAATATTACTTTTTGAAGTAGAAGAGGGTTTTTTTTAATTTTAGTATCCTCCTCTGAAGATGTACTCTGACCTTCCCTATTCCCACGTAACTTTCTCCTTTGCTGCTCTTTTTTTTTTTTTTTTTTTTTTTTTTTTTTTAGAACTTATTAGTGTAATCACCTCTAGTCCTAGGGTGGAAAGGATGTTGCTTCTGGCTTCTCTTCAGTTCTACCCTCTGGCCTGGAACCCCAAACCAAGAACTCTACCTTCTAAAAGCTACCCTACTTCTGAACTCATAGGGTATGTGCTAGTTCCTTCCTGCCCAAGATCATGGCCCATCAGCAGAGTTTCCCTTCAGTCTTCCCTGACTCAGACCCAGTACTTCCATATTGTCCAGGAGGTAAAAGTCCCTGTGGTTGGGGTGAGGTTACCTCAGAACCCACTTAGGTCCAGGGCTCCTTATTTGATGTTTTAGTGGAATTAACCTGGAGGTTAATAGTTAAGTGCTTAATAACTCCTTCTAACAGTCTTTCTTTGAATCTCCTCCAGTTGTCCAAAGAGAATCCCTAATCTGTCCCAAATTTTGTTTTTCACCAATCTACATTTACCCTAAAGGTATAATTTTGTTTTGTTTGTGGAGGAAATCTGAAGCTGTTAGAAGTTTCTGGACTACTCTTCTATCTTCCAAGAATCCTCCTGAGAACTCTTCTCTTAAACAGACATGGTAGATGGACAATGAACTGGGCTTAAGTTGAATAAGTTGAGAAAAATGCCCTATATTTCATTTGCAGCATTTTGAATGAAAACCAAGCTTCTCCCTTTTTAATGCCAGTCTTCTGATGATGATGTTATATTGACATCAATCATGAAACACTATGATCTCCAAAGAATTAAAACACTCATGGGGCAACTAGGTGGCACAGTAGATAGAGCACCAGCCCTGAAGGCAGAAGGAGCTGAGTTCAAATCTGGTCTCAGATACTTAACATTCCCTAGCTGTGTGATCCTGGGCAAGTCACTTAACCTCAATTGCCTCAACAAAAAAGCAAAAAAAAAAAAAAAAAGAATTAAAACACTCAGAGGGCAATTGAAAGGCTAATAATGGGTATGAGTGAGCTGTAGCATTGTCTTAACTAAGAATTATGTAAGAGAAATGGTATAAAGGATATTATTGGAGACACACACCAAAAAAGGAGGTTGACCGATCATATTAGAGTGAGTGGATAATATACCAAGTGCTATGATTAGGTCTTATTTTAAAGTTTGAAATTTTTTTAAGCACACCTCCATTTCCAAATATATCCCTCTTTAGCATCCTACCCAAAGAGTCCTCTCATTATAAAGAATTAAATTAAAGGCCATTCAACAAAACTAACCAACAAATCAACTAAGTCTGACAGTATAAATAATGTTCCATATTCATCATCCCCAATCCCTGTGAATAAACTATGGAGGTACACTTTCTCATTTCTTTAGGGTTAAGCTAGGCTATTATACAGCATTCTATTTATTTTAGGATATTTTGTTATAACTTCCATTTAAATTGCTGTCTATTATCTATATTATTTTCTATGATCTATGTTATTTTCCTGGCTCTGCTCATTTTGCTTTGTATAAATTTATAAAAGTCATATCACAGAAACTGAGCCAAATGGCAGAGTAGGAGGAAGCAGTATATCCAGCTCTCACCACAATCACTCCAACAATGATTCAGAAGAATGATAGAAAGCAAAAGAGAAACTAGATCATCATGGACTACTTAATTTTTCCAGCCTAAAATCACAAATTTGACCCAAAGGCAAATGACTAGAGCAAGAACTGTGGAACAAAGGTGGCCAGGAAAACAGACTCTACCTAGAACTCTGAGCTAAAAGAGACACAACACAGGGACACCCTTAGTTGAGGGTCGGTCCAGGTCAGCAACTCAGGGGCTTCCAGAGGGCCTAAGAATGCAAATAATGTCCAGAGTCCCCAACTAAGATTCATTATCCAAACAAAGATTGTGGACTCAGTTTCCTACCCAAGATATATTGTTGTTCTCCTTTGTTTTTGAGAGGCCCAAAAAAGACATCACTATGTTAGAACTGAGTTACAATGTGTCTGATTGTGAACATTTGGGGTAGCCTGTCTAATTTTGCATATTTTGCCTTTCCTTTGGGCTAATTCAATTCTGCTTTGCCTACAGAGTATAGCACCTTCTCTGAAATGGGCACACCATGCTGGAAAGTCTTGTGCTGTCATCTCCCATGTCATATAATTGATTCTAAAGTTCTTAAGAGATAACTTGAGAGTCTCCTTATATCATTTTTTTCTGATCAACCTGTGAGAGCTTGCGCTGTGTGAGTTCTCCATAAAATAAATTTTTTTGGCATTTGAACAATGTGGCCATCTCATTGGAATTGTGTTTTCCACAGTAGAGTTGGAATATTTAGCAATTTAGTTCAAGAAAGGATCTCAATGTCTGATATCTTATCCTGATAGGCAATTTTCAGAATCTTCCTAAGACAATTCAAATGGAAATGATTTGGTTTCCTGGCATGGTGTTGGTATATATCCAGGTTTCATAGCATACAACAATTTAATCAGCACAATGGTTCTGCTGACCTTCAGTCTGGTAGTCAAATACCTCTCCTCTCCCACACTTTCCTTTGGAGCTTCCCAAACTTTGAGCTAATTCTGGCAATACCTGTGCCAATCTCATTATCAATGTAGACATCCCTACCAAAGTAAGAGAACTTATACACAGCATTCAAAACTTCATCATTTACTGTATATAATGGTTCCACATATGTATGGTGTAGTACTGGCTGATGGAGAACCTGTGTTTTTTGGGGGCTAATTTTTAGGCAAAATTAGCACAAGCAGCAGAGAATTAATTCATACTTTGTTGCATCTCTGCTTTGGAAGCTGCATTAAGTGCACAACCATCTGCAAATAAAAAAATCATGTACCAACACTCCTGCCACTTTGGTTTTGGCTTATAGCCTTTTCAAGTTGGAGAATTTACCATCAAGTATGTTAGTTGACTTTGATCCCATGTTTGTCCTCACTGAAGGCATTTGACAACATGGCTGAAAACATCATGCTAAAAAGCATGGAAGCAAACACATAGTCTTGTTTCACTCCACTGGTGACTAGGAAAGTTCAAGAGCATTGTCCATTGTCTAGAAGCTGGGCAAGCACATCATAAAATTGACATACTACACTGATGAACTTCTCTGGGTAACTGAATTTTAGCATAATTTTCCATAAGCCCTCATGACTTTTGAAGGTATTTTGTATTGAAGGTCTTGGTTAAGTCTACAAATGTTGAGTAAAAATCTTTTTTCTGCTCCTTTTTCTCAGCCTCTTCTGAAGCCACAATGGCTCTCAGGTGGATGACCTTTTTCTAGATATAGGATCAGCCTATTAAGGAGGACCTAGGCAAGAATTTTGCCAGCCATGACTAAGAGAGAGAGAGCCCCCCCACCTTGATTGTTACAGGACAATCTATTCTCTTTACCTTTATGAAGCTGGACAATGGACGCATACTTGAACTCCTGGGACATAACTTCTTCTTGCTGTATAATCTGGAAAATTTCAGTCAGCTTTTGTATGAGCAATGGACCAAAGAGAGATAACACACAAGGGGAGAATGATTATCTCAGAAGAGCCAAAAATCACAGCCTCAGTTCCCAGATGTTCCAGCTAGGCCAGCAATGAGAGGTTACCCAAAACAGATTACTAAAGGAGTCATTTTTTTAATAAAAAAAAGATAAAAAGCTTTTATAATGTCAGTATTTCAAAACCAGTAGAGAATAATTTCAAAAATTTACATGCAATCTTCAAAGAAAAATTCAGCTTGCTCATAAGATCAAATAAAATTCCTAGAAGAAATGATGAAAAAATTTAAAGAGTTTAAAATTATATTATAAGTAAAATGAGAACAATTAAGGAAAAAATTAGAAAACTAACAAAAGCTACAGAGAAAGACTTGGAAACAAAAATAAGAGTTTAACATAATATACAACCTTATTCAATAAATAGATTCTTTGAAAATTAAAATGGACTAAATAGAAATGAATAACTGTGAGATGACAAAAAATATCAAAACAAAGTTAAAAAAAACTATAAATGTAGAAGGAAATTAAAATATATAAAAGACAATTGCCATGAGAAATAGAACAAGGAGAGCTAATTTAGGAATCATGGGATATGAACAAAAAAAAAGAGAGAGACTGGATATCATATTTTAAGAAATTGTGAAAGAAAGCTGCTCATATTTCTTAGAACCAGAGAGCAAAGTAAAAATAGAAAGTAACCATTGGTTGCTTCCTGAAAGAAATCCCCAAATGAAAAATCCCAGCAACATCATAGAAAAAAAAATTAGAGCTTCCAGGTCAAATAAAAAACACTATAAACATTCAAAACAGAAGATGACAAATATAGTACAATGAGATCAGGTCAGATACAGTACAGAAGAAAATTGTAGCTTTTTTAACAGTGAATACACAGCACAGCAAAGTTTAGTATATATTACCAGCCACTAAACAAATTGATCCTAATCTTCCTCTAGTACAGGGAGTTCTTAACCTTTCTTTGTTTCATGTATCCCTTTGGTAATTCTTTGGACCCATTATCAGAATAAGGTTTATAACTGCACAAAGTAAAATACATAGGATTAAAAAAGAAACCAATTATATTCAAATTTAGTGATCAAAATACTGAAAAAAGTTCATAGTTAACTCTTTCTCTATTGGAAAGTCAAACAAAGAAGCACAAAAAAGCTGTTATGCAAAATTTGAAGGATATGTGACTGCGACTTTAGAGAGAATTCTAAAACATGTTGGTGGAAAAACACAGTATTTATTATGTCCTCTAAATGTCACCAAAGCTCAGAAAGGAAAGCTGTTGAAATCCTTTACAGATTTTTAATATATTAAAACCAGAAAAGGGTCATGTCTCCTCCCAATTTAGAGTACTTAGACTATATGTGTTCAGTAATTATATCAGAGAATACTATATTTCTGACTCAACTAAAGAGAGAGAGAGAGAGAGAGAGAGAGAGAGAGAGAGAGAGAGAGAGAGAGAGAGAGAGAGACTTCATTAAGAAAAATAGTTGGCTGTTTCATATATATTTTCAGAAGCGTGGTTCTACCATTTCCAAATGAAATAATGGATAAGAAAATCTCATTATGGCTGTTGAAAAAATCCAAATAATGCTGCAGAAGAATTTTGTCACTAATTCCAAAGAGCTAGTTTCTAGGAAAAGTCTACCACTTGAATAGTTTTATAATAGCAATGGAACGGTTCAGCATTTTCTGTCCTAGCAAATGCCAGTGAAAGAACATCTCATAATCAAAGCCTGCTTAAAAATCTCAGCGTTAAACTATTGCTAGACTGTCATAGGATCCATATTCAGGAAGGCAGAATCTGGGGCATTTTACCATTTTGTTAGTCTACAATTTTATTCCAGAGATTTAAACCAGAGCCCCTCAAAATATAAAATTATATTACAAATGAGAATTCATAAGAAATTTACCCCATTCAAGACCAAATATCAAGGCAACCTTAAAGAAAACCATGAATGAACTGAAAAGCAAGAGGGTCATTTTAGTAGTTTCAACTTCTACTTATTCATATTGCTATTTATCTTTATGAACTGTTGAATGATGATGGGGTTAATGAGGTACATGCAAGTTTTAGTGTAAGCCTTTACTGAAACCTTTTTGCACAAATATATAAAACTGTAAGGGATTCTCCTTCCTCCCTTCTCGATCCAATCTGATAAGTATCTCACATGATTCACTACATCTAGGCCAGCCTCAATTATGTTTCACTTTATTTTCTGGCCATCTTTTTGCCAACCACTATGCTACCTAGACCATATTTTTTCTAATAATAATGATAATATTTATGTGATTATGGTTCGAGAGCTGGAAATGGAGAAGAAAGAAGAAGCTAAGTCTTCCATCTTCTTGCCAATCATCTTGTAAATTGGATCATTGACCATGACTTGGCAGATTTAGTTCCTACCTTCCCCATCTCTTTCCACTGGGAGATGCATAATTATTTTTCAGAACTTATCATTGCTACTGGAAAGAATTTGTCAGCTAACATCTTATGGCTCCATTCACAATCCCTATAGTTCTGCAAGCCTCACTTGGTTGTTTGGTTTCTGATGGTTCATAGTGAGTATAAATAGCAATTATTTCTGTTTTGGCCAGAAACCCTGAAGGTCTTCACTTCCTAGATTTTTTTTTACTAGATAAAGAGGCAATTTTTTGCCTCATTTATTTTTTCTCTTAATAATAGCTTTTTATTTTCAAAATATATGCAAAGAAAATTTTCAATATTTACTTATGCAAAATTTTATGTTTCATATTTTTTCTCCCTCTCTTCTCCCCATTCCCTCTCTTAGACAACATGTAATCCAATATATGTTAAACATGTGCAATTCTTCTATACATATTTCCACATTTATCATGCTGCACACAAAAAACCAGATCAAAAAGGAAAAAAAAAGTGAGAAAGAAAAAAGTATAAACAACAACAAAACGAAAATAAGAACAAAAAAGGTGTTGTGATCCACATTCAGTCCCCACCATCCATCCTTTCTGGATGCAAATGGCTGTCTCCATCACAAATCTATTGGAATTGGCCTGAATCATCTTGCTGTTGAAAAGAGCCATGTCCATCAATTGATCATCACATAATATTGTTGTTGCTGTGTACAATGTTCTCGTCCTATTCACTTCACTTAACATCAGTTCATGTAAGTCTCTCCATGCCTTTCTGAAATCATCCTGCTGATTGTGTCTTAGAGAACAATAATATTCACTAACATTCATACACCATAACTTATCCATTCCCTTACTGATTTTTGCCTCATTTTTTATCTAGACTTAATCACTGATTGGACATTGCCTTAGAGAAAATAAAACCTGTTCAAGATCTTAATTTAAAAAGGCCAAAATCTCTACTGCATTCAGGACCATCTCCAGTCTTCTTGATCTATATTTGGCCACTGGACTCAAATGTTCTGGAAGGGAAGTGAGGCTGGTGACCTTGCTCAGTCCTCCCTCCCTTAAATCCAATTTATTTTCAAGTCATCTCACCACCTTCCTAATATCAAGGTCCTCTCCCAGAACCAAGGACAAAGAACAACACCTCCCAGGCCTCTACTCTCCTATTTGTATTGTTTCCCTCTTTGAAATATTAGCTCACTGAGGACAGAAACGTTCTTCAGTTTGTGTTTATTTCCTATCATTCCATCTCCACACTTAGCATAGTTTTTGGCACACAGTTAAGTGCTTAATAAAGGCTTTTTAATTCATTCTTTCAGAATCAATAAATAAATCAAATTAAACAAAAGAGTGGATATGAATTGTACTTATAGTAGCAAAGTGGAAAGGGCCTTGTATTTTGAATCAAGATGAATTGAGTTCAAATCTAACCTCAAATACTTATTGGCTGCACAATCCCGAGCAAATCACTGTCTGCCCCACTTTTCTCAAATAATAAAACGGGGATAATATTACCTATTTTTCAGGGTGAGTTGTGAGGACCAATTGAAAAACAAAAAAAAAAATCATCTATAAAGTACTGCCTGGCATATAATAGGCACATAATAAGTGTCTGTTTTCCTTCCTTCTTGTGGTCCACTGTATCAGTGATCTAGGAATTAAACAAAATATTTTAAATAGTTATAAGTCAAAAAGAGACTGAACTTAGAGCAGCAGTAAAGAAAATGATTTTCAATAGAATAAGAAAACCACCTGGGAGAAGAATGTCATTTTAACCTTTGGTTTGCTAATTAATTCTGAAGAGAGATAGCCATGTGACACTACTCAGAGATTATTTATCTGCAAATGTTTTATTTCACCCATATGGGGGAAAAGGCAGATAGCCAAAAAGCAAGGTGATATGAGGGACTTTGACAAAACAACAAATTCCACACCCACTACTATAGTCAAGACTTATTCAGCCTTACACAGCATACCAACTGCTGCATCTGTATCCATAGCCACATATTTGGCACAGAACAATAACTGAGTAATATATTTCACAACCATTTATTAAGCACTAGAAAGGTCTAAAGTATTGGTGTTCAAAGTGAGCGTCTGAGTCATCACCCACAAAAAAGGTTAAATTATGTTCTGAATACCGAATTCTACACTAAAGTCCTACTCTGATTGCCCAAGGTTTTTGAAGGTTAAATTAATGAAGACTAACTATAAATATTTATGGAAAACATGGAACAAGATGGCAGAGCAGCAATAAGCAATAAACCAAGTTCCCTACTCCAGATTTCTTCAAATAGTTCTCTCTAGAAAAGGAATAAGACCTAATCAAGATGAAGAAATTCAAGAAAAACTACCAAAAGTGACCTATTTTTCCAGTCCAAAATGGCATAGGGAGACAGAAAGAGAGGTATGCAGACAATGAAGACAGTATCTGGCCAGGGATAGCTATAATGCATCACTCTAACATCCAGAGAGAGGCTGAGCACCAGATCTAGAGGAAGTCCCAGACCCATACTGAGGTACTATAGGGCACAGGACTATAGTTCACAGGTGTGAACTGGTAGTTTTTACCCACTATCCAGCTGCAGTCATAAATCTAGGAAGAGAAGCAGCAGCAGAACCTGAGCTGAGAGGAGCAAAGTCAGAACCAAATGGCAACGATATGACTGAATCCTAGGAGCATAGAACTGTCTCAATTTCAACTTCTAGTTTAAAACACAGGAATAGACAGGCAAGAATCCCATACCAAAGAAACACATGAAGTTCTATCACTCTGACCAGCAGAGCTTTTCAGCTGGCTAAGAGTGGTTGAATCTAGCAATAACCCTATTGTTGCTCAAACCCAATCCCAGATCAGGAACTTGCAGAGTTAAGTTTTTAAAGTTAAAAATATGTTTATCAATGAAATGAGAATTCTAGAAAAAATTGGAAAAGAGATATGGAAGAAAAAAAATTTAAGGGAATTAACAGTCATATAAAAGATATAAAAACTTGCCCAAACAAGTTTTGAAAACTTGAACAAAATGAAAAAAGAATCAATCTATGAAACAAGAAACATTTTTTAAAAAGTCAAAAGACTGATAAAAATTAAAAGAAAAACTAAGAATACTTATAGCAAAAAAAGCTAAGCTGGAAAGTAGATTAAGGAGAATGTGACTAAAATAACTAGACTCATCTGAATATTAAGAACATAAAGAGAGTATAAACATCATATTTCAAAAAATCTTAGAAGAAAACTGCCTAAATCTTTTAGAATGAAAGGGGAAATTCTTTTTTCTTTTGCCTCTTTATGCATATTTGTAACAGAAGTTTTATTTTTCCTATCTTCTCAATGGAAAATGAAGGCTGCGGAGAAAAGGCAGATTTTTTCTAATTGAAAAAAAATTAAGAAAAAAGAGAAGTTTGTGGATAAAGTTTGAATCATGTTTCTGTCTATATATCTCTATGTCTATTATCTGACAACCAGCCTAGATGAAATTTCTGAGATATCACTAGAAGGTTGGCCACAGAAACTTGTGAAGCCATATACTAAGGAAGGCATTATTAACCTTAAATTCAGTGAATTTTATTTAAAAAATTTGGTAAGCCCTTGTTTTGGTATGTAATTATAAGACTTGCTAAGGAAAGGTTTTGCAAATATCTTTGTTAACCTGGTAGGATCTCCCTTTCTGAAAATTGATTTTCCATTAAATATAACTTCAACTTCAGAAAACAGTCTCCTTTAAGGAGATATTGGATACCCCTTGGTACCTCACTTTTAATCATCATCCCAGCCTTAAGTGAGTCTTTTATCCTTAAAGTATGCCTTTTGTTCAATGGACATTTGATTGCAATCCTACTCTAGGTGAAGTTCTCTGGAAACAGATATCTGGAGACTGCATCTCACCCTCTCTCCTTGTAATTGTTATTTCTGGTTTCTCCATAAATTGAATATAACTATCACCTTGAAGATAATGTAGTCTATTAAAAGAGATGATGCCCAAATGGCTATTTACAAAAGTCTGCTCTGCCTGATATACTCTATCTTCAGGAAGGCAGAAAATATTGATCATATTCCCTTTAACCATACCTAATAAGAATGAGAGCTCTACTTCTCTCCCTCCCCTTCTCTCTGTGTCTCTCTCCTCTTTGTCTCTCTCCTCTTTGTCTCCCTCCTCTCTGTCTCCCTCCTCTCTGTCTCCCTCCTTCTCCCTGTCTCCCTCCTTCTCCCTGTCTCCCTCCTTCTCCCTGTCTCCCTACTTCTCCCTGTCTCCCTCTTCTCTCTGTCTCTCTCCTTCTCCCCTGTCTCCCTCTTCTCTCCATCTCTCTCCTTCTCCCTGTCTCCCTCTTCTCTCCATCTTCCCCCTTCTCCCTCCTCCTCTTCTTCTTCTCCCTCTTCTTCTTCTTCTCCTTCTTCTTCTCCTTCTCTCTCTCTCTCTCTCTCTCTCTCTCTCTCTCTCTCTCTCTCTCTTCCTCCTCTTACTTTCCCTCCCTCCCTCTCTCTGTCATTTTTCTCTAGCTCTCCATGTCCAACCTCATGGGCTCTCATAAATGGATTATAACATTTTGGCCAAACCACAGGCTGAAGGTTCTATCAAGAGGAATATTTTCCTTTTAATGGTATCTTTCTCCTTACTATTACTAACTGGTTAGTCTGCTAAACTTCTATATAGATTTAACCTACCAGTCAATGGAGTACTCAACACCCCATGGCAAACACCTTTAATGGCTTCTTTCAAATTCCTTTTCTTGGTAACCCTATTGCTCTCCCAAATCTATTTCATATTTATCATTCCTAGTGCTATTTTACTTTTCTATTTTGTCTGTAACTTCTTTTCCTAAATAAATGTACTTTTGGACTAAGAGGAAAAGAAGAAAATAGTTTGATGACTATTTACAATTTAGTTGGTTTCCCTTGTAAATATATATATGTATATATATATATATACATATATATATTCTTTTTTTTGAGCTTAAAAACAATATTCTGAGAAAGAATCCAAAAGCTTTACTTGATTACCAAATGGGCCCATCTCACACATACACACATACACATATATACACATACACACACACACACACACACAAGTTAAGAACTCCTGCACTAATAGATGGAAAAATTTTGATCTGTATCAGTGGAGAGTGTTTACATTTATGAAATCACTAATTTTTAAAAAATAATTGAATATTGTCTTTTTAAGAAAGAAGATAAATTTCAGTTATTTGATTTCTTAAAAGTTTCCATAAAAAAAATAAAAATGCTGTGGCAGATGAAAGATGAAATGATTGAGGAAACAAAGGTTTGACTTTTTGAACATTTCGATGTATTAAGCAAACACACCAATTGCTCAACAAACCAGAATCAGGTTTCTCAGCTTTGGTACCAAACCCTGAACACAGGGAGACAGATTTTTATACATCAAAAATCATTAATTCAGTAAGAACAATTAACTAAAGGAAAATAATTCATCAGATTACAAAAATAGGCAATATGGTTTCTAACTAGAGAAAAGAATAGGAACTTTTCAAGTTAAGAGGCACAGAGTGAACAGATACAATTCCCTGAAATTAGTGGGGGAGGGGGAAAGAGAGGAAGTGTCCCATTCCCTAATAATTATCTGTATATAATCAAAGAAACGTGGATAAAATAACTGGTTGACCAGTATGAGGCCAGTTTTCAGATAAGACATATGGGTTGCTTAATATGTATAATTCTGAGCAAACCCATGGCATCAGTCTTTGAATCCCACTGGGTTTTTGTCAACATAACTTAGGTCCTTAGTTAAGAGTCTCTAAGTAGATAGGTGGAGTTTCACCTTTCCAATCACTCAGGGCTAGGTTCAAAGTCCTCTCACAATTCCCACAATTAAATACAATTTACTCACAGAATAGAATTTGGACTAGACCCACAAATGAATAAAAGGGGAACTTCATTAGTTCTAGAGTTGAGTCACAAGATGGAGTCAATGTGGTTCACTCACTTCCCACTACCACTTTCTGTTCTACCTCTCAATTTTCTCATGTTCCCAGCATTTAAAGTGCTAACCATCAGCTAAAAAGAAAACTCAGCTATCCAAAAATGACACATTTGAAGGGATTTGGATCACACTATTAAGGGATTCTACCACACCATTAAGCTTCCAATATGCCTTGAAGAAAGATAAGTTAGGGAAAAGAAATTGAGACATGTGTGGTGAATAATTTCCCCAACATCACATTGAAGTTCAGTAGTGAATTCAGTATCAGAACCTAGATTTGATAATAGGTATAGCTGAGCTAAATTATTTATATCAACTTATATTCAATTTCTCAAGCGACTGACTATGCTGCAAAAGCTTATCTTTTTTATATACTGTTATTCTCCAGCTCGAATAATATGGTAGAAATCATTAAACACTATTTCCTCTGAAGAACTAAAGCATAATATGTGATAACAAGTGGGATGCAACATACTGCCAACAATTATTTGTGCATGAAAAATAAAATACATGGCATAATCAACAGCATGTAACCAGGAATAAGTGGGTTGGTCATGTAGTGAGAACAAAGGATAACAATCAGATGCTACAACAATATCCAAAGCACCTGATCAGACCACATTTGTGATACTGCATTGCTTTTAATTCTACATGGCACATTTTGGGCAAGTAGACAAACTGGAGTCTATCAAAAGAAGGAAAATCAAGATAATGGAGAGTCTTGAGATCATGCCATATAGCAAATAGTTAAAGGGAAATAATGATTTTATCCTGGAAAAGGAAAACAGATTTGGAAGCGCAGGATAATTCTCTTCAAGGAGTGTGGCGAAATTGAAAAAAACAGTAGATCTGGAATCAGAGGATCTGAGTTCAGATTCTATCATTCATTACCTATGTAACCTTAGGCAATTAATTCACTTAATTCCCCTGAGATTCAGCTTTCTCATTTGTAAAAGGAGAGGATTGGACTCATAACTCCTGAAGTCTCTTCCATCTATTTATAAGTGATTCTATGATCAAGAATTTGAAGGGCTATCATGAACAAGAGGTACTGGACTTGTTCTGTTTGATTCTAGCAAGCAAAGCTAGGAGAAAGTGACATGATTTCAGGAAGGAAGATTTAGGCTGAGGCACCTTGATGGTGCAGTGGAGAGCACTGAAGTCAGAAAAACTGGCCTCAAAGACCTTCTAGCTGTGGGAATTTAGGTGAATTACTTAATCCTGTTTGCTTCAGTTTTTGAATAATAAAATGATCTAGAGAAGGAAATGGCAAGCCGCTCCAATACCCTTGCCAAATGGGTTCACAAGGAGTCAGACATGTCTAAAAATGACTAAACACAAGATTTAGCCTTGATATAAGGAAAAACTTCCAACAGTTACAGCTAAACTAAAATAAAAGGGGCTCCCTTGAGTTACCATCCACTTTTCAAGTGGGTTCCACTTGGAAGTATTTTCAAGTAGAAGCTGGATGGCCATTTCTCACCAATGTTGCCAAGAGTATTTTTGATTAGGTATAGTCTGGAATCAGTGACCCCTGGGGTCCTTTCACAATGAAATTCTGTGATTCTAAGAATCACTTAATACATTACTTGTATTTTTAAAAAATAATTATAGATTTTTACTCAAAAGTCTAAAAAAAACCCCTCAAACATCAAAATTAGATCCTCAAACACATGCCCACAAATGCAAAAAGAGACTTCAGAACTGAGGTATGATAAGCTGGAAATGGAACCACAAATAAGGGAGGAAGGCAGAAAAATCATAAGATAAGAGGTACATAGGCCAGCCTCAAGCAATGCAAGGAAGCCACAGGATGATTCACTTTGAGCAAACACTGCAACCAGTCCACAAAGATAAAAGGCAGAGCAGGAAAAACAAAAAACAAAAACAAAAACAGGTTTTTCTCTCACTATACACCAGATCACAGCCACTCAAAGAACAGCCTTCACACATGATGTGTGGAAATGACTGGGACTCACACATGGATCTTGGCAGACACACTATTCCAAGCTCAGCAAGATCAGTATGAACTTCTTCAAAGACAAAGGAGAATTATCTCAAAGATTTGAATCACTGGCAGTTCAGATTTTTATCATCTTTATCTATGGAGATCTGAAGATTACTGTACTGCAGGTCACAAAGGAAAAATTGCTTTTTCTGCTGTAAGCTTCTCCAAAATGGCTCCTTGAATATTAGAGGATCATCTGAATTGTATTTCCACAGGAATAGAATTTGTTTGTGTGTTTGTCTTTTTGAGAAGTGATATCACTGTACAAATGGTAAACTGAAGCACTAACCAAAGGTTCTTGAACATTTAACATGTACATTTCTGCTCTTAGCTTTGGATTAGCTTGGAAATGAGTATATCTGTGTCAGTCAGCCTGTCAATAAGCATTTATGAAGTGCTTATTATGTGCCAGGCACTGTGTTAAGTACTAAAGGGCACAAGAAAGGCAAAAGACAGTGTCTGCCCTAGAGAAGTTCACAATTTAATGAGGGAAACAAGCAAACAAATATTTGGAAACAAACTATGTACAAGATAAATAAGAAATAATTAATGGAAGTCACTAGAATTAATCGGGATTGGGATACTGTAATTTTAAATGGAACTTGAAGAAAGCCAAGGAATCCAAAAGGCAAAGATTAGGAAGAAGAGGATTCCAGGCATGGAATTCAGTTATAGAAAATGTTTAGGAGAGATAGTGTCTGGTTTGTGGAGCTGCAAGAGGCCAATGTTAAAGGATCAAAAAGTATGAAGTTGGAGGATAGGGTATGAGATGTAGTTAAATACAACAGCCACCTGGAAAGGTAAGATGGGGTTAAGTTGTAAAGAGCTTTGAAAATCAAATAAAGGATAGCAATGCACAAGTTAACCACATTTAACAATAATTATCTGAAATTTGAAGAAATTCCACATAGAATCATGAAATTTAGATCTAGTAAAGACCTTGGATTTTATCTATCTAGTCTAAATTCCCCTATTATTGCTTTAATTTTTTTTTTCATTGGTGGTAAGTTTACCCTTTTCATTTTTGATGCTGGTGATTTGTTTTTTTTTCCTTTCTTTTTTTCTAATCAAATTAGCCAAAGATTTATCTATTTTATTGATTTTTTAATAAAACCAACTCTTAATTTTATTTATTAGTTGAATAGTTTTCTTAGTTTCAATTTTATTAATCTCTTCTTTGAATTTCAGAATTTCTAATTTGGTATTTAATTGGGGAGTTTTAATTTGTTCTTTTTCTAGCTTTTTTAGTTGCATGCCAAGTTCCTCTTTTAAGAAAATAACTAATTTTTTAATTAATAAAAATTCATTTTTCTTTTTTGTACCTTTGTTCAGTATGAATAGGGGATGGAGGTGAGAAAGAGAGAGAAAATAAAACCCTTTCAATAAACATGTTTTGTTAATATCACAAATTCATGCATTGATCATGTCCATAAAAATATATGGCTCATTTTTCACTGAGTTTATCAGAATCTACCTTTCTTACTTTGAATCGATCTCAAAAAATGCTTTATCATCAGTTCTTTGGAATTGTAATTGATCAGTGTTCTTGTCTTTTAAAGATTTTTGTCTTTACAATGTTGTTGTTATTTATAAAGGTCCTCCTGGTTCTACTCAATTTACTCATTTTCAATTCAACTCTTTCATTTTACTGATTAGGAAACCAAGACTCAGGAGGATTTAAATGATTTGTCTCTAAGTCAAAAAGGTAATAACTAACAGTCAGAATTTGAACCCAGATCCTCTTACTATGAATGCAATATCCTTCCCACTGTGCTATGATGGGCCTTTATTTCGTGATTATTTAACATATTTCTAGGACCTAATATTTGTAGAATGTCATTAAGACTTTTTTCAGGAAAAGTAATACAGAATACTGATTGCATTTATTTTATTATTTCTATAACTTCTATATGATGGACAGGATGATAAAGAATAAAAATTATGGATGGATAAAGTTTCATACTTATATTAAACCCTATTGTTTTCAACCTTGTAGAAATTAAAACAAAAATGGGAAATAACTTGCCCCAAATTATGCTTACATAATAAAATAAAAAAGACACACCTTTTCATAATAAAGGAAAACTGTAATTTAAAGGAGTTAGTTCCCTGTTCATGGTTCTCATGTTCAAGATTATATCCAAAAGTCACTAGATTTTTGCTCTTTGGCTTAGCTATTGAAATAAAACCTATTTCTAGCACAATCCTAACACAGAAAATTTTCCAGTATTATAGAAATAGTACAGCCAGCTATCATGATTACCACACAGAGCAAAACTACAAAGCAGAAATCCAATAAGAAATCACTCAGTAAGACTTAACTTCCAATGATTAAAAGTCTCTTGGCCTAAATCACCAATCTAGGAGGTTAAAGGGTTAGTGCACTGGGCTGAGTTTCTGATCATGTGCACTTGCCCAGTATAGTCCTAAATGGAAGAAATGTAGCTTTCCCTCCTCAAATCTTTCATAGCTCTTTGGACTTCTTTGCATTTGTTATTTCTGTACTTGTCTGATCCTATTAGATTATGAAAACATTGCATATAACATAGAGATTATAGATTGAGTGAGGGAAAAAAATCTCAAAGTTCATCTTATCTAGCTTCTCATTTTACAAAAACAAAAAAAGTTCCCTCATTTATCCAAGATCACAGGGGTAGTGAGTAACAGGCAAAATTTGAAACCAGAACCATGGACTGCAAATCCAGGGCTCTTTTCCCTTGCATAACTCAGTAAACAATTAATGTTTGTTGAATTGAGTTGAAGACATTTAACCCCTTCTAAGTTTGTGGAAAATGAGGGTATTAAGCTAATTTTTTTTCTAAATTACATTCTACTTTTATGACTCTATGATCAATTCATCTCTTTTTTATGATTTTGAAAAATCGGGGCAGCTAGGTGGTGCAGTAGATAGAGCACCAGCTCTGAAGTCAGGAGGACCTGAGTTCAAATCTGGACTCAAGACACTTAACACTTCCTAGCTGTGTGGCCCTGGGCAAGTCACTTAACCTCAATTGCCTCAGCAAAAAAAAAAAAAAAAATCAAGTTTGGCTAAAAAAAGAAAATATGGAAAGCAAGAAATAATATGAAGAGAAAATTGGGTCAAATTAAACATTTCCATATCAAGTAAAATGAGATTTAGCCCCAAAATGAAAGACATCAAAATATTTAAGTTATATTAAACTGTTTTGCCACCTTTTTTTTTGAACTCTTACAACCAATCATTATTATCATCATCTCCAACAATTTGTGGAAATATGAAGAATAATAGAATCCTAGACTTAAAACTACTCTTTATCCTGTTTTTTTTTTTCCCTACCTTTTCCTTTTAGAATGGGAATCTGAGAATTCATAGAATCACAGGTTTACAGCTCAAAGGGAATTTAAAGACCTTGTAATTCAACCCAACTTTTTACATATAAGAAAATTGAAGTTTACTGAGGTCAAGAGACATATAGCTAATAGATGTAAAAAGTGAAATGTGAGTCAAAAGTCCTCTAACTTAGGTTCAGAGCAATTTCCACTGAAATATAATGAGACCTCCATGAACCTTCACAGGAACTGAAACCTAATTCCTATAAAACCTTAATATTTTAGGAATATAATAACAGTAACAACTAGTATTTACTAAATACTTTAAGGTTTACAAAAGTACTGTATAATTTATATATATGTATATATAATATGTATGTATATATATGCATATATATATATATAAATCTCATTTATCCACATAATTCTATGAGTAGGTACTATTATTATTTCTCTTTTATTTGCCCAAGGTCACACAGCCAGTAAATGTCTGTGGGAGGATTTGGAGTGAAATATTCCTTAGTTTAGATCCAGCACTCTTATCAGTTGCTTTCAAGCAGAAAACAATGCTTCAGCTGGGCCTTCATGGAAGACACTCTGATGTAAAAAGAAAATTAAGGAGGAAGTACATTCTAGGAATGTGGGATAGCCAGTGTCAATAAAAATATGACTATGATGTTATCATCCATGGAAGTATTTTTTTTTTATTTCACCCTTGGATCTTGTTTCATAATCCCCACATAAGGGTAAACAACTTTCTGTTACAAACCAACAAATCCAAAGGCAGCCTGTCTGCTTGCATATGATTGAGTGAATGAATAAAGGGGGAGGGGAAGAAAGAAAGTGTAATGATTAAATGAGATTTTTATTTTTTTTGCAAGTTTAATTTTTGCTGCTAAGACAATTTTTAAATCTCAACACCACCTTAAAGTGAAAGGCATAATTTTCTATTTTTTAATAACTTTAAGTACAATATTAGTACAATGTGATCTTATATTATACCACTGAGTATAATAAACCCATTCAACCATATTTTCCCAATATATAAGCTGCTCCTTTGGAGCCTGTTAGAAATTTGGGGAAAGCAAATTAACTTTCCAAGATCTCTGGAGTACCATTGAGAAAATTACATACCATTGAGTTCATTGCTTTATACTCTCTTATTTCAGCCACATTAATTTAAGCTCACTGTTTGAAGTTATTTTCTTGTTTTTGTTATTGTTGTTGTTTTTCCTTTGGGGATGGGGTAGGAATGAAAGTACAGAAAAACAACAATATTAATTGACCACACAATGTTACTTGGACACAGTCTTATTAAAGGTTGCAGAAAGGCCAAGGAAAATGAGGATTGAGAAAAGATCATTTCACTTGGCAACTAAGAGATGAATAGTAATTTTGATGATAGCAGTTTCAATGAAATGATATTAGAGTTAGATTATAAGAGGTTGAGAAGAAAGTGAGAGAAAGTGGAGGTACCTTTTGAGGAATTTAGCTACAAAGGACAGAAGAGATATAGGATGAGAGGATAGTAGAGATGGAATGATCAAGTGAGGATTTTTTTCAGGATAAAAGCAATATGGGAATATTTGTAGACAGTAGGCAATGAGCCAGTAGAGAGGGAGAGATTAAAAATAAATGAGAGTAGCCAGAACATAAAAAGAAAAAAAACAGATGCTCTAGACATTGTGGTAGGATAGTGAGAGAAGAAAGTGAGATTCAATTTGTAAATATGAAGAGGGATGATAATCCAAGCCAAGGTAACAGATCAGATTTCTAAAAGAGAACTTGGGACTCATGTAGGGCAAAAAATGGTGATAACAGCTCTTTTTGTGGTAACAAAAAATTGGAAATTGAGGGGATGTCCATCACTTGGGGAATGGCTGAAAAAGTTTTGGTGTATGAATATAATGGATACTACTGTGCTATAACAAATGATGAGAAGACAGATTTCATAAAAACCTGGAAAGACTTATATGAACTGATGGTGAGTGAAGTAAACAGAACCAGGAAAACATTATATACGGTAACAGCAGCATTGTGTGATGATCAGCTATGATAGATTTAGCTTTTCTCAACAATAGTGATCCAAGACATTTTTAAAATTTGTGATGGAAAATGCCATACATATCCAGAGAAAGAACTATGGAGTCTGGATGCAAATTGAAGCATTCTATTTTTGTTTGTTTTTTTGTTTCTCAGTTTTTTTTTTCCTTTTGCTCCAATTCTTATTTCCATATTAGTCATGTTGTGAAAGATGTTAACAAAATTTTTCGTGTATAGCCTATATCAAATTGTTTGCTGTCTTGGGGAGGAAAGAGGAGAGAGAAAAATTTGGAATTCAAAATCCTACAAAAATGAATGTTGAAAACTATCTTTAATGCTATTGGAAAAAAATACTACTAGAATTCAAAAGAGAGAGAGACAAGGGATGATCAACCTTCTGTAGTCAATGGTTTCTATGTAACTACTTATTTCAAAACATCATTGACATGTAATAAATTATTTAGGGACTAGCACTATAATGCTTTCCCACCCCATGTCACTGCAGGATCCCAGGGAGACTGTCTACCACAGGCCTTCTCAACACTCAAGAGAGGGAAAGAATTGTTATACCATTTAAAGTTTATTTAAATTTAAAGTGATTTTCCCTTTTCAATTTTATGTAAATTGATCTTCAACTATTCCCACCCCTGGCCTGTAATGTTCTAACCCCAGACCAGAGAATAGTGGTGGTGGAAATTGACAAAAGTAAATTTTTTTTAATTCACTTCTGGAATTCATCCAGAACATTACCTGGGAAAACAGATCACTTTGGTCATCCCCACAAACAGTGTTTAGTCCCCAATTAGATTGTGAGCTCTTTGAGAATGTGTCTTTAAATTCAAATGCTTGGTGTTTGTAGATTTGAATTCCTATTAAATATTCTTTTGTTCAATCCTTTTTCAATTGTGTACAACCTCCAGTTAGGGTTTTCTTGGCAAAGATATTAAAGTAGTTTCCCATTTCCTTCTCCAGACCATTTTACAGATGAGGAAACTGAGGTAAAACTGGGTTAACTGACCAATAGTAATTTTCTAAGGCCAGATTTGAATTCACAAAGATGAGTATTCCTGACTTCAGAGCCCAAACCATGATTAACCCTCATGAAGTGCATACATCTCTGGCTGGGGCCTCAGCAGGAACCAAGAAACTTTCACTTCCTGGACTGTTTGTGGAGTAGGGATCTGACTCTGGGAAGATTGAGTGAATCTCGGCTGATTAGGAATGCCAGGCCCAGCTGTGCTGCAGAGACCCTCCCCTTGGGGAGAAGGAGCAGCAGGGCCGGGATGCTGCTGGCTGCAGGCACTTGTAGGAGCGTAGAGCTCATGGTTTGGGGTTCCAGATCAGAGGGGAGAGCTGAGGTGAAGCCAGAAGCACCATCCCCCAACCCATAATTAGAGACGTTTACACTAATACTTATTATAAAAAAATAATAAACAGGCAAAGAAGAAAGAACCCCACTATAGAAACTTACATGGGAATAGGAAAGACCCAGATTCATCTTCAGAGGAGGACACTAAAGTAAAAAAGAAGCTTCTACCCCAAAGTGTGATGTTAAATGACTCTCTGCCCAGAGAAAATTTATGGAAGACTAAAAAAAGAATTTAAAAATCAAATGTGAGACATTGAGGAAAAAAAATCTAAAAAAAAATAGATTATGGGGGGGAAAGTTAATCAACTAGAAAAGAGTTTCATAGATGAAAATATCTCTTTGAAAATTAGAATTAAGCAAGGAGAAGTCAGTGAAGCTATAAGAGATCAAGAAATAAAAAAGCAAAATAGAACAATGAAAAAAATAGAACAAAATGTGAAACATAAGAAAAAACAACAGCTCAAGAAGAGAAAATATAAAAATAATTGGACTATCTGAAATATATGACCAAAAAAAGAACCTTGACACAATAATGCAAGAAATAATTTAAGAAAATTGTCCTGGAGCGACCAAACATGATGGGAAAATAGAAATAGGAAAAAATCCATCGATCACCAGTCCAAAGAGATCCTTTGTGGAAAACATATAGAAATATCATTGCCAAATTTTGAAACGCCAGATCAAAGAGAATATTCTTCAAGAAACAAGGAAAAAAAAACAATTCAAATATACTGGAGCTACAATTAGAATTGTACAAAACTTAGCAGTAGCCAGAATAAAAGACCACAGGTCCTGAAATCATTTATGGACAATGAAAAGAACTAGGCCAATGGCCAAAAATATCATATCTAACAAAATTATCCACAATATTGAATAGGGGGAAAAAAGGTCATTTAATGAACTTGCAGATTTCACAGGCCCCCCCTTTTTTTAAGGCAGCTAGGTGGCACAGTGGATAGAGCACCATCTCTGAAGTCAGGAGGACCTGAGTTCAAATTTGACCTCAGACACTTAACACTTCCTGGCTGTGTGACCCTGAGCAAGTCACTTAACCCCAATTGCCTCAGGAAAAAAATTCCTTTATTAAAAGCCTTTTATTTTTCAAAATATATGCATGGACAATTATTCAACATTAGCCCTTGCAAAACCTTGTGTTCCACCCCCCCCTTTCCCTACCCCTTCCCCTAGATGGTAAAAAATATATATTAAATACAATATATGCATACATATTTATACAATTATCTCGCCACACAAGAAAAATCAAATCAAACCAGAAAAAAGAGAAGCAAAATAAAATGCAAGTAAACAATACAAAAAGAGTGAAAATGCTATGTTGTGAACCAAACTCAGTTTTCACAGTCCTCTCTCTGGGTGTAGATGGCTCTCTTCATCACTAAACAAGTGGAACTGGTGTGAGCCTTTTCATTGTTGAAAAGAGCCACATTCAGGACTTTGTTTTAACCAAACCTGAACTTAATAGAAAATTTAACATATAAGAGCCAATCTCAAAGATCAATTTTAAGGAACTTACCATGGAAAAATTGGTTATTTTTTTTACATGAAAATGTATATCATATGTTTAAGATTCACATCAACAATAGGGTAACTCAAAAGAAAGATTGAGGCAGAGTTAAGTTAAAATAGTAATTATGTTATACAAATGAGGTGCAGAGGAAGAAGAAACACAAAGGCATTAGAGGGGGAGGAAGGCTTATAGTTCTGAAAAACTATTCACATAGGGAATAGGTTAAATAGGCAACACTATATATATTCCACGAAGGATAGAGCACCCTCTAAAATCTGTAAAGAAATAAGGGAGAAGAGATAGGTGGAGGGGGCAGCAAAGAGTGGAGAAGATGGCAAGGGAGGAATCCACGGGTGGAGGGAAGTTAAGTAATAACAAGGCAAGTTAGGAGCAGAATTAAACAGTTATCAGGGATAGGAAAGAGATGGGGGGGAAGGAAGAGAGGGATCATGTATGTATGTATATATCTATATATGTAACTAAAGCCTGCTTGGAGATGGTGGTGGAGGAGTTGGAGAAGGGAAAAAAAAAGAATAAAATTTTAAAAAGTGCACAGCAGAGAACAAAAAAATAACCTATAAGGAAGTAAAGATGAACACTCATGAATATAATTTCTTCTACTATTATATATCCTTTCTTGAACTGGTAATTTATTGTTATATATTCTGAATCCTTCCTGATGTTCTGTTAGGCACATGACAATGTTCTATCTTGTTTTCCTTTTCTGTTTTTCTTTTTTTTATTCTATTTTTTAAATAAAAATTTTTAAAAGAATACAAAAACTTACTCTACTCTCAAAACTGATACTTTGAAGTTCATCACTGATCAACCAGAAGGTTTGTAACATGATAGATTTAGGGTCTGAAGAGACCTTAGAGAGGTGGAAACTAAGGGACAAAGGAAGGGAAAAAAGAATTTACTGAGTACTTATTATGTGCCAAGCACTTGGCTAAGTATCATTTTACTTGAGCTTCACAAAAAACCTGGGAATTTGTTCTCAACTCATTTCAATTGAGTCCAATTCCCCCATGATCTCAGGTGAGAGTTTTTTTTTGGCAAAGATATTGGAATGGTTTGTCTTTTCCAACTCATTTACAGATGAAGAAACTGAGACAAAGGCAGTTGTGTCTTTCTCAGGGTTACATTGCTAGTAAGTGTCTAAGGCCAGATTTGAACTTATGAAAATCGAGTCTAATTCCACATCCACTACTCTATGTACTGTGCCACCTAATAGGGAGTTAGGTGCTATTATTACCTCCGTGTTTTACTCATAGAGAAGGGTGGCTCTTTGACCCCACAGAGGGTCCTTGACAATGTTCTTGTACATTTCTTCTGACCTCCATGTGAGCACTTGTCTTCTTGTGTGAGTTCTCTGTAAAATAGTCTTTTAGGCAAACACATATATTTGGCTTTCAGAGGGGCCAGTCCTTAGGAGCTGTGAGCTCTGAAGTAGAATCTGAATGCTTGGCAGTTCCGCTCAAGAAAGGATTTCAGTAGTGGGTTCCTTATCTTGCAGGTGATCTTCAGAATCTTCCTAAGACAATTCAAATGGAAACAATTCAGTTTCCTGGTGTGGCCCTAGTATCCTGTCCTTGTTTCATAGAGGGACACAGCAATGAGGTCAGCACAGCTGCTCTATAACTCTTTTCTCTCCCACACTTTCCTTTGGAGCCTCCCAAGCACTAAGCTAGCTCTGACAATTCATCATCCTCATCATCTATATTGCCAAGGTAAATGAGCTTGTTCGCAGCATTCACAATTTCTCCATTTGCTGTAGAGTCAATGGTTCTACATATGGATGGCACAATTTTGGCTGTTAGGAACCTGTTTTCTTGGTGTTAACTAGGTCAACCAAACAATTTATCCATATTTTATCTCAGCCTCAGAGGCTGCACTGAGTGCACAATTTACACACAAAAAGTCACACCAACTTCCTCTTCACTTTAGTCTTCAGTGCATTTTTGGCAAGATGGGGTTTCATTGAAAATTAAAATCATATGTAGATAAAAGCTATCATGAAACAAAGAAAAAAAATTCTAAATGGCCCTCAATCAATAATCAACACATTCATACACTGTGGTGCTGAGACTTCTATTTTCATCTTAGTGATTTATTTAATTGGTGGATTTTATGACGCCTACAAAAAGTGTGAAGGGAGAAAAAAAAAAGACTGTTTATTCTTGATCCAGTGGATCAAGTGCTCACCCAGGAATTAGTGAATGGGATCAAATGATGATTTCTCAAAAAATCTATGAGGTCAGGCCCTAGGTCTGCAGGGCTGGAAGGTCAGATCCTAGGCCTAAGTCATATGATCCCTATTCCCAGAGGACTGTAGGACGCGACCCACAGGAAGTAGACAACATTGCTGACCATTGGTCAATGGTTACTTCCTTTTCAGTCCATCCAATGAAAAGATTTGAGGCTTTTGCTATTTAACCAACTTCACTATTTCCAGCTCACCAGGCCAGGCACAATGTGGGGAGATGGGAGTTGAGAGGCTCTGGGGCTGCTCAGGTGTATTTGGGCCTCTCCTTGCAAGGACCAAATAAATGCTTCCTCATTTTTTCTGAAGATGTCTCTGAGTAGTCAGTTTGGGGAAGGGAGTCTAAGCACTTGTCCTACACATTAGGAAGACGCGAGTTTCTGTGCAGCCTCAAATATTCACTTAGCTATGTGATCCTGGCAAGTCATTTAATCTGACTCAATTTTCTCATCTATAAAAAGGGGATAACAATAGCACTTCCCACCTGGAGGAGTTGTTCTGGGGATAAGATAATATTTGTAACATGCTTGCAAAAATTAAAGCACAATACAAATGGCAGTTGTTATTATTACTATTTTCATTATTATTATTACAAGTTTAATTGTTAGGTTGTTGGATTTTGTTTTGTTTTGAACATTTTTGTGTTTGATTTATCCCAAATCCAACCAAGGGAAATTTAAATATGAAAGCTATTGGATAGAAAAGGAAATCATAACCTAACAAACTAATAAATCACTGATGGACATTAACTCAAACATGATATAATTATGTCAAATTAACCAGCTTAGATCTTTTGGTGAGGAAGCAAATTTGAACTTATCATTTTATTAGGGGGGAACTCCTGGTACTGATGCAGGTCAGTAATTTCTTAACAACTTAGAGCTCAAGATTTATGTTTGAGAACTGAATATGTCACTGAAAACTCAGAAGGAATTATCTCATTAATACTATCAGAGGCAGAACTTGACGCCAAGTATTCTTGATTCCAAGTATGGTCTCATATATCCTCTGCCTTGGGTTCTCAGCATGATCTAATTACTGTAAAACTCACAATAAAGTCACCTATTAAGGTAGAATTAAGTAATTTATTATATATTATTATATTATAGATTCTATTATTACATAATAGAATTTATCATTTTGAATGATTTTTTTTTCAAACCAAGATCTCTTTACTTGACTTTGTTTCCATTTTCCATCTCCATGTACAGCAAGTTAAGTTACTATTAATCAATCAACAAATATTTATTCAATTTCTCCCAGGGAAGGGGGAAAAAAGTCATAAACATTCATCCCCAGCTTACTCTCAGATGTTCCTTACAAAATAGCTCTTAATTGAATGATCAATTGCTTCATCATCTAAAAAAGACAATTTTCATTATTGTTTCCTCACACACACACCCTTTTTTTCTTTTTTAGCCTCTAATTTATAGCAAGCTCAGGATCAATTTCTTTGAGTAAACAAATAACAATGGCCCTTCCAAATTCTAGGTTGTTATTGCTTTGTTAGGATTCAAATTTATCAACTGTGCTCTGAGAACTACATTCGTCACTTCCCTAAAAGGGCTTTTTTTGGGTTTCAGAGACTTTTTTTTAAATTCACAGTTAAAACTAACAAGTTGGCACTATATGTATTTTTCTACAAGCTAAATTTCTGTTGAAAATATGTTCACCTGCTGAGTGACAGACTTGGGATGTGTAATTACAAAAACAACAAACACTTAGTCCACCCTAACAGTATTTCCTCAGTTTGCAAGCAACAAACAGAAGGATATTGATGTTTTTCTCAACTTTATCATGAGGTAGCAGCTCTACTTCCCCTACCTTTCCTGAATGTGGAGTTACAGAACAGAAAATGACCAACATATGCTCTCATTAGCAAGAGAGGTATATTGAATATTTCCTCTGCCCAAGCATTTGATCATCTGATGATTTCTCCCCTCCCCCATTGCTCCCCTTCAATCTAGGGGTATTTCAATAAAAAGACAAAAAATCTTTTATTTCAGCTGTGTTCCTTTTGAAAGTATACTTTCTGCTTTCTAAAAGTATGTCTTTATATTTAATTCATGCCTCTCTTTTATATTTAATTTTGGGAGTTTTTATATTCAAATGTAGTAAATTCTTAAAATCTTATGGGGAGAAAATTGTTAAGTCTTTGGTTTTCTAAGAGCACTATTCTTTATATATACATATATATATATATATATATGCATGCCAGGGGAAAAAGAGGAAGAAAAACTGTTCATGTTTTGCAAACATTGTTTTAGTTAACAAAGTTCTTTAGGCCAGGGAAATATAGGATATGGCTTTATGTTAAATGTCATGATCAGTCCCTATTTATATGTTAACAGGACTTCAAATTGAAAAATGTCTTGCGTTTATCAAGCTTGTTAAATATAAATTACACTGAAATTGAATTGAATATGGCTTAGCACAAATGTGAGAAACATTCAGTACCATTCTTAAATATTAGGATGGCTGGTTCTGACTTCAAATCAGCAGTATCAACAATTCTCTCTCAAAATGAAGAACAACCCTGTCTCCTCAATTAGATTTCAAGTTTCCTGAAGGTCATGAGAATGTCTTAGACTTCTCTGTGTAACTTATAGTGTCTAGCATAATACACTGCACATAGTAGGCACCATTCTATTAAAAAATTGTTAGGGAAATTGGAAAGCAATATGGAAGAAACTGGGTATGGATAAACATCTCACTTCATTTGCCAAGATAAAGTAAAAATGGATACATAGGCTAGATATAAAGAGAAATTTTTACAAGAAAATAAGAACATGGAACATTACTTTTCAAAATTATAGATAGGCAAACAATTTATGGATAAACAGGAGACAGAAAGCAAAGTTAGGTGTAAAATGAATAAATTACATTAAATTAAAAAGCTTTTGTGCATATAAAGCAAATATGACTAAGATCAAAATGAAAGCAGAAAATGGGGGAGGGGTATAGAGAGTTTATCAGAAAAAAAGGTCTCCCAGGCTAGGGCATGTATGTTCTGGATGCTGTGCATTATTATTACTAAGTCACTGTTTCTCCTACTCTCTGTGATTCAGCCAGATTGGCCTTCTCTCTTTCTCTCTTATAAATTGCATTCCAAATCTATTTCTAATATTTGTATCTTTTCTGTGTCTAGAATATTCTCTTTCTTTACTTGTAGCTCTTTTCATTCAAAATTCACTTCTTGTGCTACCTTCTACATGAATCCTTCCTTTCTTGGTCTTCCTAATTTGCTAATGCCCTTCCTCCCAGACTACCTTAACTACTTAACAGTTGTTTGTATATATTTAGAAGAATTGCACATGTTTAACCTATATTGGATTACTTGCTCTCTAGATGAGGTGGGGTGGGAAAGGAGGAAAAAAAATTGGAACACAAGGTTTTTCTTTTTTTTTTTTAAATTTATTTATTTATTTATTTATTTTGTTAAAGCTTTTTATTTGTATAACATATGTATGGGTAGTTCCCCAACATTGATCTTTACAAAGCTTTCCATGGAACACAAGGTTTTTCAAGGAGAAATGTTGAAAACTATCTTTGCATGTATTTTGAAAATAAAGTTATTATTTTTAAAAAGTTAAAAATTAAATAGTAAGATTGTATTTACTCTTTTTATATTGAATATCTTTTACAAAGTATTTCAAAAATCTTAATTCTAAGTATTCCCATATATACATTGTCTCCTCTTATTAGAGATGGTCTGACTTTTTTATTAGATTTTTTTTTTTTGCTCCAGGAAATTGAGGTTAAATGAATTTCTCAGGGTTACACAGCTAACAAATATTAAATGTTAAATGTCTCAGGTTACACAGCTAGTATTAAGTGTCTGAGGCCATCAAGGTCGGTGTTCTATCTACTGGACCATCTAGCTGCCCCAATATATTGTATTCCTAATACATAACACAATGTTTGGCACATTAAATATTTAGGAAATACTTTAAAAAAAAAAGAAAAGAAAAAATCTCATATATAAGGAAACAAATAGATATAGATATCTAGTCATTCCCCAATTAATAAATGATCAAAGGATATGAACAGGCAGTTTTCCAATAAAGAAATCAAAATAAACAAAAGGTCTAGAATTTCAAGGGGATTAATGAAAAAAAAGGCTGAAGATGGTGGACTTGCTGTACCAGATCTAAAACTATATTATAAAGCAGCGGTCATCAAAACCATTTGGTACTGGCTAAGAAATAGAGTAGTCGATCAGTGGAATAGGATAGAATCACAAGACAAACTAGGCAATAACTATAGCAATTTGGTTTTTGATAAACCCAAAGACCCCAGCTTTTGGGATAAGTATTCACTATTTGACAAAAACTGCTGGGAAAACTGGAAACTAGTGTGGAAGAAATTAGGGCTTGACCCACATCTTACACCACATACCAAGATAAGATCTAAATGGGTTCATGATCTGGATATAAAGAGTGATTTTGTAAACAAGTTAGAGGAACATAATATAGTTTACCTCTCAGACCTGTGGAGATGGAATAAATTTATGTCCAAAGAAGAACTGGAACTTTTAATTGAAAACCAGATAGATAACTTTGACTATATTAAATTAAAAAGTTTTTGTACAAACAAAATCAATGCAGACAAGATTAGGAGGGAAGCAATAAATTGGGAAATCATCTTTACATTTAAGGGTTCTGATAAAGGTCTCATCTCTAAAATATATAGAGAATTGTCTCATATTTATAAAAATTCAAGCCATTCTCCAATCAATAAATGGTCAAAGGATATGAACAGACAATTTTCAGAGGATGAAATTAAAACTATTTATAGTCATATGAAAAGGTGCTCCAAATCACTATTGATCAGAGAAATGCAAATCAAGACAACCCTGAGATACCACTTCACACCTGTCAGATTGGCTAAAATGACAGGAAAAGTTAATGATGAATGTTGGAGGGGTTGTGGGAAGGCTGGGACACTGATGCATTGTTGGTGGAGCTGTGAACGGATACAGCCATTCTGGAGAACAATTTGGAGCTATGCTCAAAAAGTTATCAAACTGTGCATACCCTTTGACCCAGCAGCATTTCTATTGGGCTTATATCCCAAAGAAATCATAAAGGAAGGAAAAGGCCCCACATGTGCAAGAATGTTTGTGGCAGCCCTTTTTGTAGTGGCTAGAAACTGGAAATTGAATAGATGCCCTTCAATTGGAGAATGGCTGAATAAATTATGGTATATGAATGTTATGGAATATTATTGTTCTGTAAGAAATGACCAGCAAGATGATTTCAGAGAGGCCTGGAGAGACTTACATGAACTGATGCTGAGTGAAATGAGCAGAACCAGGAGATCATTATACACGGCAACAACAGTACTATATGACGATCAATTCTGATGGACATGGCTCTCTTCAACAATGAAATGTTTCAAACCACCTCCAATTGTTCACTGAAGAAAGCCATATACACCCAGAGGGAGGGATGCGAAATGTGGACCACAACATAACATTCTCATACTCCTTGATTGATGTTTGCTTACATTGTGTTTCCTTTATCTGATATATCGTTTGTGTAGATAAGATTTTTCTTGCACACCAATGATAAGTTTGGAAATATGTATACATATATTCGATTTGCCAATATTTTAAATAAGTCTACATGTAGTGGATATCCTCCCATCTAGGGGAGGGGTGGGGAGTTGGGGGGAAAAATTTGTAACGGAAAGCTATGTAAGGGTTATTGTTGAAGAATTACCCACACATATGCTATGCAAATAAAATAAAAATTTAAAATAAAAAAAAAGAAATCAAAATAATTTATAGTCATATGAAAAAATGCTCTAAATAATTACTGATTAGAGAAATGCAGATTAAAACAATCTTGAGATATTATTTTACATCTACCAGACTGGCTAAATCATAGAAATGGAAAGTAACAAATGTTGAAGAGGATGTGGAAAAATTAGAACACTAATTCATTGTTGGTAGAATTGTGAATTCATCAAACCATTTTGGAGTGCAATCTAGATTTATGCCCAAAGAACTATTAAACTCTCTCTAATCTTTGACCCAGCAATACCATTACTTGGTCTATTTCCAAAGAAAATTAGAAAAAAAGAAAAAGAACCATGTGTGTGAAAATATTTATAACAGCTCTTTTTGTAGTGGCCAAGAACAGAAAATCACAAGGATGATGAGCAAGGATACTCATCAATTGGGGAATGGCTGAACAAATTATGGCATATGATTGTGATGGACTAGTACCGTACTATAAGAAATGATGAGCTTAATGATTTTAGAAAAACATGGAAAAAATAATGCACAAAATAATGAAGAGCAAAATGAGTAGAAGCTAAAGAACATTGTATACAATAATAGCAATGTGGTTTTAAGAACCATTGTGCATATAAGTTAACCATAAAGGACATATGAAGAGAAATACTATCTGTATCCAGAGAAAGAACTTATAAATAAAAGTTTGTATAGAATGATTTTACATAAATAGATATGTATGTATATACATACATATTTATATATGTGTGTGTATGCGTGTTTGTGTGTGTAATGGTATCCATCTCTAGGGGAGGGAGAAAAAAAGAAATATATATGATAATTTTGTTTTATATTTGAAATGAACAGCAAGTAATGCATTGTAGATTTGCAGGTTCAAGTGCAATCATATTTTTTATTGTACTGTGTTATAGAAATGCTTATTCTATAACTTAAAAATAAATTTTAAAAGAAAATATAAATAATAACATTTAAATATAAATATACAATATTACTTATATTTAAATCAACTTTTCTAATTCCACAGCTAATAAAGAAACTTGTTAACAACAACAACAACAAAAAGAAAAAAAAAAAGACAGGGGCAGCTAGGTGGTGCAGTGGATAAAGCACCATCCCTGAAGTCAGGAGGACCTGAGTTCAAATTTGAGCTCCAATACTTAGCACCTCCTACCTGTGTGACCCTGGGCAAGTCATTTCATCCCAATTGCCTCAGGAAAAAAAACACTACGGTAGGTGTGGGGATACAAGGCTGAATGAAAATCAATACTCAAATTGAGATTCAAGACAAATATTCAACTCATCATTTTAAAGAAATTATTAATACTGAATAGAAACTTCTATTTGTTACTTAGAATATAAACATTTTTGAGCTGGAAGAAGCCTGAGAGAATTAAAGTGGTTCAACTCTTTCAATTTAAAGATGGGATTAAATTACTCAAGAACACACACAAGACCAAGTTCCTGGGTCTTCTTACTTCCAATCCTCCCCAAGTGCAATAAACTCAAATAAATAATTTTCTTATTCTAGCCATTTCAGGAGTAGAGGAAGAGAAAGAGGAAAAGAAGGAAAAAAACTTAGTATCTTTAAATCAAAAGAAGAGATGAAAATAGATCTGGGCTTGAAAAAAAAGTAAAGACAAAGTCAAAAGCACCAGTTAGAGGAAGGAAGAGAGAAATCAGCCCCTATACCTAAGAGTACCTATGAGTACACATTTATGTTTGTAAATTTTAATAAGTAGGACAGAAGCACCAAAATAAACTATCTAATCTTAGCATTAAATGGGCCTCCTAGACAGGATTTTTCCGACTTGGTTTTTATTTAACAAAAATTCAGGTAACAACATTTCTGTAGATGACACACCTCTTTGAAAGGGTCTATGATAATTCCCATTGGATTTAAATTATTCTTGATGATTTTTTTACATCTGTGAAAAATGATGACTTGAAGAAGCATGTGGTAAACAATCTACCAGGTAATTCTGAGAAGGAAGGTTTTTTGTTTTTGTTTTTGTTTTATTACTTTCTCTTACTTCCTGTTTCCTTTTCTGACCACTGATTAGAAACTAGAAAACCTGGGAATGAACATTTCCAGACCTGAAAGTTACTTTATGAGTAATATTGAGATCAAGAGTTCCCAAGAGATCAAAAGTTTCCTAGTAGGAGAGTAAGACATTATCCTAGAAAGAAAAGAGTATCTTCCATAGAAAATCAGACTAGAGTTCAAGGTTTAAAACCAATACTCCATTATGTGGCTATGAATTCCTTGACCCAGCAATACCATTACTTGGTCTATTTCCAAAGAAAATTAGAAAAAAAGAAAAAGAACTATGTGTGTGAAAATATTTATAACAGCTCTATACAAGTCCTAGGCAAATAAGGAATATTTGTTCAGCAGTCTCAGAATATGTCTTTACCTTTTTAGAGGGAAGGGGGAGGGCAATGTACAGACATGGAATATAATAGGCTATTTCTTTTTTTTAATAAAGCTTTTTGTTTTCAAAACATATGCACAGATAATTTGACAACAATGATCCTTGCAAAGCCTTTTGTTTCAGATTTTCTTCTCTTTCCCCCAATCCCCTCTCCTAGACAGCAAGCAATTCGATATATGTTAAACATGTTAAACTATATGTTAAATTCAATATTATAAACATTTATACAATTCTCTTATTGCACAAGAGAAATCAGGTAAAAAAAAGAGAATAAATGAGTAAGAAACAAAATGCAAGCAAACAACAACAAAAAATAGTGAGAATGTTAGGTTTGATCCACTTTCAGTTCCTACAGTCCTCTCTCTGGGTATAGATGGCTCTCTTCATCATAAGATCATTGGAACTGGCATTAATCATCTCATTGTTGGAAAGATTCACATTCATAGAATTGATCACCATATAATATTGATTTTGTTGTGTACAATGATCTCCTGGTTCTGCTCATTTCACTTAGCATCAGTTCATATAAGTCTCTCCAGGCCTCTCTAAAATCATCCTCGTGATCATTTCTTACAGAACAATAATATCCCATAATATTCATATACCATATCTTATTCAGCCATTCTCCAACTGATGGGCATCCATTCAGTTTCCAGTTTCTTACCACTAGGCAAGGGGATGCCACAAACATTTTTGCACACGTGGTCCCTTTTCCTCCTTTAAGATCTCTTTGGGGAAGACCCCAGCTTTTGGGATAAGTATTCACTATTTGACAAAAACTGCTGGGAAAACTGGAAACTAGTGTGGAAGAAATTAGGGCTTGACCCACATCTAACACCACATACCAAGATAAGATCTAAATGGGTTCATGATCTGGATAT